>CAMXCT020000515.1:25000-142500 GCA_947184155.2 Cladocopium goreaui | reverse complement strand
GCGATGCCCAATCCATTTTTTTGAGGTACTCGTAGATTTCTTTATATTTTTGGACGTGATTCCTTGGTTTTTGGCACAGCTCCTACAAAACCTCATCTTTTGGGGGCACAAGCCAATGCCAACCTCCTTTAAGTCAGGCTATTTGAATCTTGGAAGGTCTTGAGTCCAGGTTATCATTATGTAGCGAGTTTTGCTGGATCAAGATGAAAAAAATCCACTGAAATGTTTCGGTCAACAGCTGACATTTTGTAGGGAACGGAGGGTCCAATCTGAGTATACCAAATAATGTGATGCATTTTGTAGGGCCTCCCTCCCGGCTTTTTATAACTTGTATCTGCATGTATCTATCCAATCGTAACTGTCAACTCCAAGTCCTAATTGGAGAATCCATCCAAACGAGGTGAATTGCATGAAATCATCGGAAATCATTCAGTGCAAGTAAATGCCCATACTCCAGACCACAGTTGTTAAAACATTCCGCAAAATCCAAAACATTGGCTGAAATTCGACAACACCAATCCCTACAAAACAAAAAACACAGCTTGAAGTCTCCCATTCAAAAGACCCCAACAATGCCTCCCTATAAAATATTGTAAAATCATAAAAGTTGAATCGGTTGATGCGTGCCAAGTCATAGAGAGCATGGCACGACGGCCAGGGCCGCATTGCCTCAGAGGAAGAAATTAAGTATTTCGGGCCCAGCATGCACTCCACAAGCGCTGGACTTGGCAACCCATCTGATTCAGAAGCTTGAGGTCATTCTCATGGCCGATAGGCCAACCATATCTTGCTTGCAGTGGATCTCTGGGCATGGATCCAACGGCTTCGGCACACTGCCAAAAGAAATGATTCCAGTTAGCATCTGCAGCACCACAGTGAGGGCATTTTGCAGCTTCATCACCTCAACCTCGTTTGCTGAACTCCAAAGAACTGCAAACTGCACCAAGGAGTAGCCATCTTTCAGGGCCGATGGCCTCGTAGCAGGTCGTTCTGACTGCCTCAAAACGGGCAGAACAATAGGGCACTACTGCACAAAATCATAAAAGTTCCTGGAGGTGCCTCAACACACCCAGGATCACAAACGAATTGTTGTAGGTATATGACGCTGAATTTGTAAGAACTTGCTGGGGCTATTCAGCCATTCTGAACGTGTGAAATTTTGATGCGCTGTATTGTCCGTGTTTTCATGGTTGCCCAGAACTGGGAGATGCCTCTACAAAATGGACTTTTGTTTTTTTTGGGTTACCTCGTTTTTCCGGGCAGCCATGCTCCAAGAATATATATGGGTCAATGCCTAGGGTCACATTTTGTAAGGCCTATTGTGAGCCAATCGTGCTTATGTTTATCGACAGTTAATAAGGGGTGGTTGGAGTAATCGTGTGTATGAATTTAACATGATTTAAAAACAAGATGGCCTTGCACGTTCTTCTCAACACTTTTTTTGAGTTTGAGCAGTGTGAACATCAGTTGGGTTCTGTGAGCTGACATCGCTGCATAAAAGCCGCCCAGGCTTCAGAAGGTGTGTGAGGCTGCTGTGAAGTCTGAACAAGCAGCTGCCGAGACCCCAGCAAGTTTAGAGTTTAGAAACCATGGAAGAGGTATTTAGACGCGCATAGCATAGATAGCTTAGATAGGATGAGATTAGATTACTGTAGATTGAATTAGGCTACATCGGATTAGATAGGCAGATAGATGATAGACGGCAGATGGATGAAGGGCCAGGTGGGTTACTGGATGGAGAGATAGAGAGAGAGAGAGAGTGACAAACAAAACCCAAGAGTGACACGAACTACAAAGCTATCAAGAAGGTGTAGCTGTGTACGTGGCCTATATTGGCCTATATCACGAAAAGTGGCGTCAGCTACCTGAGTTTTCAACACATTTTTTTAGTCGAGGAGTCGAGGAGCTTCCACTTGGGCCCCCCTAGATGGTCGCAGTTTTCAATTCCATGCTTGTTTGTGGACCTTGCTGCTACCAGTTGATTGCCTCTGTAGTTTACCCGAGTTCAATCCACACCACATTAATGTTGCACCTTCAAGAAAAATGTGATGTGTCGATCCTGACGAGAACCAACCAAAAGAACGTTTGGCACTTTCCCTTTCATCACTAGTTTCATCACAACATACCTTTCGTTCCGCACCCTTGCTCTAAAGTTTTGCACCTAGTTTCTCACACCGCAAAGAAAAGACAAAACACACATCAGTATGGGACAACCGGAGTCCAGTATGAATCACGGAAGCATGCGTTGCCTTCAACATTGAAATACATATTTCATGGCAGAGACACACTCCAGATCCACCAGTACAATGGGGGTGCATTGCGATTTTCTTTTATTTATTTTCAATGTGTCAAGGTGTTTGTGCATGTTTCTTGGGCAACCATGCCTCTGACATCCTCTGACTTGTATATTCAACTATATCCAACTGTACTCACTTCGTACCTGTCCTACGGGAAGTATGTTTACACTCTGTTTTGGGTCTAATCTATTTAGTCTATATATACATATATAAACACATTCTAACCCATTCAAACCGAATCTAGTCCAATCCAATCGAATCTAATCTATATACAATATCTAATTATCTGTATAATCTGTAGAGTTATGCATAAAAACACCTTTATCATATTATACACAGACACAATCTATGCACATGGTGTTTTCGACTTTCTCTCTTGGCACGGGGGTCGCATTTGCCCCTGAACCATGTTGGGTCGCACTTGCCCCTGAATGAAGTGCGATGAAGTGGGTTCAGGGGCGAATGTGACCCTCGTTCAGGGGCGAATGTGACCCCTGCTTTTGCGTGGCAGGCGCAATAGTTTCAGAGCCTCAAAAGGATTTTTCCACCCTAGAGAGTCATATTCACGTGCTATGCGACGTTCCAACAGCCATTTCAATTAACTTCCAGGACACTATGGATGCTATGGTGTACCATTGCTACGTTGTAACATCCACTTCGAGCAACTTCGAAGATGCTTTGGATGCTACGTTCCAACAGCCATTTCAATCAACTTCCAGCACGCTATGGATGCTACACCCATTTCGAGCAACTTGGAAGACGCTTCGGATGCTACGTTCCAACAGCCATTTGAATAAACTTCCAGGACACTATGGATGCTACGGTTTACCATTGCTACGTTGTAACATCCATTTCGAGCAACTTCGAAGACGCTTTGGATGTTTCCTTCCAAGAGCCATTTCAATCAACTTCCAGGACACTATGGATGCTAGGTTGTAAGATCCATTTCGAGCACCTTCGAAGACGGTTTGGATGCCCCTAAAGGTCCCCCAGTCCCCCTAAATGTCCCCTTAACCCCAGGGTAAACCCTAAAGGGTCGAGTAACGTATTGAGTAGAGAGGCAAGTTACCATTTGCCCCCAAGTCCCCCCTAAAGGTTCCCCAGTCCCCCTAAATGTCCCCTTGTCCCCAGGTTTAACCCTAAAGGGTTGAGTAACATATTGAACAGAGAGGCAAGTTACCATATGCCCCCAAGTCCCCCCTAAAGGTTCCCCAGTCCCCCTAAATGTCCCCTTGTCCCCAGGTTTAACCCTAAAGGGTTGAGTAACATATTGAACAGAGAGGCAAGTTACCATATGCCCCCAAGTCCCCCCTAAAGGTTCCCCAGTCCCCCTAAATGTCCCCTTGTCCCCAGGTTTAACCCTAAAGGGTTGAGTAACATATTGAATAGAGAGGCAAGTTACCATATGCCCTCAAGTCCCCCCTAAAGGTTCCCCAGTCCCCCTAAATGTCCCGTTGTCCCCAGGTTTAACCCTAAAGGGTTGAGTACCACATTGAAAGTTTTGTGGTTCAGGGGCGAATGTGACCCCTTTTGGTTCAGGGGCGAATGTGACCCTCTTTCAGGGGCGAATGTGACCCCCGTCCCTTCTCTCTTTCACCTTGCCAGTTTAGTGGCCTTGGTGAACAAACAAGAAGCAGCACCACATGCCCCTGACTGTGACTAGTTGGTCGGCTGAGCCACCTGAGCTTTCAGCCTTCGCTGAAATCTTTGTACACAACGAACGAGAGAGGGAGAGAGACAGGGAGAGGGACACGGAGAGGGAAAGCAAAAGGGGAGAGGAAAAAGGGGGGGAGAATACTTAGGCGCGTATGTGGGTGTGTGTATATATATATATATATATATAATTATATATATATACACATAATAGGAACAGCGGGTAGGCACATATACATACATGTATGTAGAGTTGCATGCAACATCATGGCATAGCTCTCAGCCTGAACGAACTTTATTTCAATCCAAGCATGATGCGTCTCCTCTTTCTCTTGAGTGGCCGCTGGCCAATTGCTGCCACGTCTTGGCCGAAGCCAATACTTTTCTTCCCATAGTCATAGTCATGCTCTTGAAAGCACAACGACCAGCTGCTGTGACTCAGCCACAAGGCTGCGAGGCAGATAGCAACGATGCCTGGATCTCGTTGACGTTGCAGTGCACAGTTTGGATGAAATTTAACAACTAATCTTTGGTGCACTTGTGCAAGGTATTTTTGTGGTGGATCCTCCTTGCAACAAAATGAAATCCATTGGCATGCCAGTCTTGTTGCTTGCTGAGGCGCAGCACATTTATGGAAGAGTTGGCAGTCCAGCGGGCCAATGAGGCCGAATATAGTTCTGTCAGTACTGAGTGGACTGCATACATAGATAAAAAACATATGAACAAACAAATAAATAAAAGAATGCACATACATACTTACATACATACATACATACATACATACATACATACCCACATGCATGCATGCATGCATGCATACATGCATACATCATACAAACGCATACATACGCATACATACGCATACACATACACATACACATACACATACACATACACATACATATACATATACATATACATACATACATACAGACAGACAGACAGACAGACAGACAGACAGACATACACACACATACATGCATGCATGCATGCATACGTACGTACGTACATACATATCATACATACATACATACGTACCCACATGCATGCATGCATGCATGCATACATACATACATACATGCATACATCATACATACGCATACATACGCATACATACGCATACATACGTATACACATACACATACTCATACACATACACATACATATACATACATATACATACATATACATACATATACATACATATACATACATATACATACATACAGACAGACATACAGACATACAGGCATACAGACATACAGACATACAGACATACAGACATACAGACACACACACACATACATACATGCATGCATGCATGCATGCATGCATGCATACATACACACACACAGACATACATACATACATACATACATGCATGCATGCATACATACATACATACATACATACGCACACACATACATACATACATATCATACATATCATACATACATACATACATACATACATATCATACATACATACATTCATACATACATTCCTACATACATATCATACATACATATCATACATATCATACATACATACATACATACATGCATGCATGCATGCATGCATGCATACATGCATACATACATACATACATACATACATACGCACACACATACATAAGCACAGACATACATACATACATACATACATACATACGCACACACATACATACGCGCACACATACATACGCGCACACATACATACGCAAACGCATACATACGCACACACATACATACGCGCACACATACATACGCGCACACATACATACGCAAACACACATACATACGCACACACATACATACGCACACACATACATACGCGCACACATACATACGCGCACACATACATATGCGCACACATACATACGCACACACATACATACGCACACACATACATACGCACACACACATACATACGCACACACATACATACGCACACACATACATACATACATACATACATACATACATACATACATACATACATACATACATACATACATACATACACACATACAGACATACAGACATACATACATACATACATACATACATACATACACACATACATACATACACACATACACACATACACACATACACACATACACACATACACACATACACACTTACACACTTACACACTTACACACTTACACACTTACACGCTTACACACACATATATATACATATATATACACCATATACCCACGGAATATACCACATACCCACGGATATATAGATCAGATTAGATTTGATTAAACTAGAATAGAATAGAATGACAGATAGACAGATAGCCAGATAGGCAGATAGACAGATAGACAGATAGGCAGATAGAGAGAGAGAGAGAGAGAGATAGGGATAGAGAGATATAGAGATAGAGGGATAGATGGATAGATGGATAGATGGATAGATTGATAGATGGATAGATGGATAGATGGATAGATTATGGAGCTTGGATGGATGGATGGATGGATGGACGGATGGATGGATGGATGGATAGAGATGTTGATGTTGATGTTGATGCTGATGTTGGAGGGACGTTGATGCACATCTGAGGGTATGTTGCCTCCTTTCATGTGTTCAATCTGGGAAACGACTACACTTGTGTTGGTGAAGCTGATCTTAGTTTGTGAGATGCACAGTGGTTACTTTACATTGTTTTGCCTGCTTTGCTACTTGCATGGGTTGAAGCACCACCTACATACTACCACTTGCCGAAGAGATAAAGTTGGCCAGCGTCTGCAGTGGGTGGCCAGATGGGCATTTTCTTGAAGACAGTATTGAGTATCGGATTATCGTTTGAAGACTTCTGGTGTGATTGGTGCAGGCTGCAGCGCTTCAGTCTTGGCATGTTCCTCAGATAACTGCTGAATCTGAAATGCGTTCAACGTGGCGGAACCTTGTTTGTTGCGCGTTGTTCCATGCTTGAAGCAGCACCTTGATGCATTGTGGCGCACCAAACACATTCGTTGAACTTCGTGTGCATGCAACTGAAATTGAATGTGCATGCTATAACTTTCTATGTGCTGGGTTTAGTGACGTGTGAGCACACATGTGCATGGACAACAAAATGGACCCAAACAGATGGCACACATATAGAAAAAATATATATACATCGTACATGATATATTATATATTGTATAAGTATATATATATATGTGTACTGTATATGTATGTATATTTATTTATGTTTTTTATATGTGTATAGCCTGTATAGCCTGTATAGCCGTGTGCATCTACACGCACAACACAGCGCTGATGGATCTCAGGAGATCGGAGCTGCGACAGCAGGAAGCCGCCGAGGCGGGCTCTGGCTCCACGACGAAACACGAACCATACGAAAATACGAAACAAAAAAACGAAAAACAAATTAATATACTTAATATACTTAATATACTTAATATACTTAATATACTTAATATACTTAATATACTTAATATACTTAATATACTTAATATACTTAATATACTTAATATACTTAATATCAAATAAATCACATTTTAATCAAGTAAAATAAAGTGAATCAAATTAAACAAATCAAAATCGAATGACACAGATACAGAAGATAAACATTATATAAACAAATTGCAAGAGAAAAGAAGTGCTATGAAGGCTATTGGCTGCTACTCGGGGATCAGCTGGGCGAGGGCGATGGCCTTCCAGTCGAGATCGTTTGTCAAAGATTGAAACGATTGTCGTTGCCGTCGTTGCAGTTGGCATTTCCTTTGCATTTCTCTATGTTCCCAGATGTTTTACTATGTTTTCTAGATCTTGGAACATTTCCAGCTTCCTTTTGCTTCTACTTCTTCGTGGCGTTAGCAGGCTTCCATGGCAGATCGCCTCCGTCATGTGATGGAAGGAGCACAGGAGGCCCAATGTGAGGCTGTCAGGTGGCCCAACCCTGTCTCGTTTCTCTTCTAGTTCCTCCATCTACCCATCAATTCATGCTGTTATATAGTTGAGGAAAAGATTCTTCTTTCCCGTTAGATCAGAACCGATTTTCCAAGCCACCATTTTCAAGTTCAAGATCCATGTTTGTGTTTGATGCTAAGGGACATGATCCAGGTTCCTTGCAGACTTTGTGTCAAAACCTTTCGTCCTTTTGACTGCAGTGGTCTGTTTGTAAATCAAGATGCTGGTTGGAGTCCATTTTGGCTCTGCCTCCAGACTGGAACTTGAGGGATCTTGAGGGAATCAAGGCAAGCACCAAGTGACTCCACCATTCTCCAGCTTTCAAGCGCTGCGCATGGAAACATGCATAGAATACATACTCAACTGTACATTTGTCATGGGTATATAAGTTTGTGACTGGCTTTGGTGTTCTGAGGCCTCTGCACGATTGGAAGCTGCTAGAAACGCGCAGTCTGCACAAGATGGACTGCAGCGTGGCTCGGCTTGGGCTCGTGGCAGAAGCTTGACTCAGTTTGGAATCAAGCCGCAAGAAATGCCAGATTGCGGTTAGATTGCTGCTAGATTGCTGTTTGATTGCTGCTAGATTCGCTTAATATCTGTTTCAAGTGTGCCACATAGCGAGCTTATGACCCAAGTGATCCCAAGAGTTTGGAGCAGCTTCGGAGGCGAAATTGAAGCAGCCTGGGTCTCAGGAGAGGATCAAAGCAGTGTACATGGGTTACATGGCACATAGCCTCCTGCCTTGAAATTGTTCAGCACGTTCAGCTCTCCTGCTGCATCTGAGACTTCTATATACCTCTTCACTGCAATGTCTTCCACAGAGAAGAGTGGTACATAAGATGATCATAGATGACCTCTTAATTGCGGAATGTAAGAATTACATAGTCGAAAGACAGAAAATTAGATGGAGCCTTTTCGATTTTGAAGTCGAACATGGGTACTGGAAAAGACCAAATGTTTAGTTGCCAGGCAAGACCAGATCAGGTTATCTTACGCAGGTCAGTTCTTTGGTGGTCCTGTTACTGCTAGACGCTCTGCAGTGACGCAGACTCCTTAAGGTTCATGGATCATGTGAAGGGCCAGCGCGTTTTTTGACAAGGGCATCCCCTTGACTGGTGGTGGTCCTTTTGTCCTGTTGCAGTGGACCAGAACAGCCATGCCGGCTTGGGTCTAGTCGTGGGTCTAGCAAGCGTAGAATCCCGACGGATGTTAGCCCTTTCCGAGGTGAAAGCGTCGTTTGAATTGCGCCGTGAAGAGCAAGTTGCAGAGGCCACAAAAATGGGCAACAAGTGGCAACAAGGGCGGGGAGATGTAGGGAGATGTTCGAAGATGTTAGAAGAGAACACGATGGAGGAAGGAATTCCAGCAAATTCACGAGGTTCGGAGGAGCATCTGCGATGTTTGCAAGTGTTGTAGCATGTTGTAGCATGTTGTAGCATGTTGTAGCATGTTGTAGCATATCTAGCCTTGAGATGACCGTGAGGTGGCCTGAACTGTCTCCTAGTTCTCCAAATGCAAGGTCCTGTCACGCCTGGAGGGTGAGCATTTCCGGCTCTCAGTAGAAGTGGCCCAGGAGGTGGGCAGACGGGCGGACATGGACGTGTTCTTGGACGTGTTTTGACGTGTTTTGACGTGTTTTGTGCTTGGAGCTTGGGCCATTCCGATTTCTCAACGCATTGTCGGGTGGTGGGGTTTATAAGTGGCTCCGGTTTTCTGCTTTCGGCTGTGTCATCACAACTAGTGCGATACTACCGCCAAGTGACTCAGCCCCCATGTTGTGATTCTATGACATGTCATAATATTCCATGGCAAAATCAATCAAAATCATAAGCGACGTTCTTTGATGTTCTTTTTTTTGTGTGTTTTTGTTTTGTCCATTCTCTGAATAGGGCCTATAGGGTTGCAAGATTAAAAAAAGGGTAGGTGCAGCACAATAGTGCACTGCCGGCACAAGTTTCATAACTCCTCCTGTGAAAAGACTGTTTGACGATGTTTGACGATAGGATTGCCAATGAGCTGTGGAGTGTTCTACAAGAGTGTCGCAGACAGCGTGTGTTACAAGCCAAGAGTTGTCTCTAGAAATGTTCAAGAAGCGTATCCTATCGCCGGAGTGTAGTTTTCAAATGCGTTGGCAAAGAGTGTTGCTGCCACAGTTCTAGAATTGGGATTGTAAAGAGAGCTTAATGCAAGCTATTGAACAAGGATGCAAGAGAGTGTTCTACAAGACTAAAGAGTTTTGCAAAACGGGTCTCAAAGCGAGTGTTGCGAAAGAGAGTTGTGGGAAATTTCCCGGAAGCTGGGGCTGGGGAAACGCATCTGGTGACTACAAGAGCTGAGCAGTGTAAGCACTGCACGACGATGGATCTTCTGCAGCTCCATGCGCCGGCCAGTGCCAACAATCATCGCATGATCATCGCATGATCATCGCATGATCTACGAAGATTGTTGGTTCTGTAGGGCACAATGTGCCATCACTGCAAGGCACGCAGCCGTGTTGCTGCTGAAGCAGAAGCCAAAGAGCTTCGTGTGAAGCTGGATCGCGCAGCACTTGGGATGTAGTGCTTCGTTTCGAATTGACATAATTACAAACACATCGCAACGCTTGACTGTGGTACAAGCCTAAATGACAATGATGTTTCTATATGTTTCACAAGTTTGACATTCAAGACTTCAAGCAGCTTCAAGCAACAAAACGGGTCTTCTCACAGCTTCTGAATTCGGCAATCCCGTGCGCCCATGAGGTCTTCGTTCTTTCTTGGTCTGGGTGCTCAGGATGATCAGTTTTGCAAAGGCAGTGCAGGTGTACAAAAAATCTGGGACACATGCGGGTTTGACATTCTCATTTTTACTCGTGCATTTTTCTGCCTCAACCTGCAAGGGTAAGACTCCTCGCAACATGTCCATCCTATGATTCTTGGACTCCAGTCCGACAGCAGGATGTGACACATTGACAGGTTCTGACGTTGTATGAGGTGACAGCAGAAGCAGCTGAGGAGGATCAGCATGAAGTGCGGATAAGCCGAATCAAGCATGACAGAGAGAGATATTTACATACAGAGTCAGTATTCCTTGACAAACATGACTGATAATATCAGATAGGCGCATCATTAAATGCATACACATACACAAAAGAAGTACACAGATATTATATATATACTGTACCTTCGCATCTTAGATGCTTTGAGATCTTGTTGTGTCCGGAATTTTGGCCCAAAGCATACGCAGTAAATGTGTAGGTGAGTTTAGAGGTTGATCGCACTGCCACCAGAGCTTTGCTGGACCTCAGCCATGGAGGCACCAAAGCAGATGGATATTGACATGGGAAGTGAGTCGAAGCTTGAGGCCGCGTTTGGACCCCATGAGGCACTTTTGGTGAAGCAGACCATGAGAGGTTGTCTTCAGGAACGCTTGGGCTGTGATGCCAAGTCAGAGTACAAGGTGGCACCTTTCAGCGCGGACCAGATGGATGGCTACAGAGTCAGTGACATGGCAATGTCGGTTCCAGATGTATTGTATGCCACCGAGGAGTCCAGTTGTTGTTGCAGGGTTTGCAATCCTGCAGGACGCAACTCCAATTGCAGATCTCAGAGGGGGGAGGACCCGGTGGTGAGAAAGTACTGTACTACGACAAGCCTCTCACTTGCCCTGCATTCATCGTAGTTCAAAGTGAGAATGGAGGATCAATGGATTGCCCATGCTGCTGCTGCTTGCCAAACCTAACGCCAATGTCTCCTCAAGGTCAAGCACTGAACTCCCAGTCCCTCTACCATTGTGATGCGCATTGCTTTGTGCCAAAGTTCACCTACCATGAGAATGGACAGCAGGTTTACATGGTGAAGCCGGAAACTTGTTGCGGCGGTTGCTGCGTTGCATGTGATTGCTGCAGTGGCAAGGGCTTGGTCTACATTCCGTTCTACTTCCATGGTGAGAAGGATGAAGTCATCGGAGGCCAGTACAATGATCCCAACACACCGCAGATTCGCAAAGTTTGGGCTGGTTTGATGAAGGAGTGTTGCTCCACAGCCGACACCTTTGCCGTGGTCTTCCCCCAAGGCTCCAGCGCTGAACGCAAAGCCGGCTTGCTTGGTCTCACCTTCCTGATCGACTTTGTCTACTTTGAAGGTCACCAGAGCAAAAGCCAAACCTGAGAGCATTGCAGATCAATTCATCAATCAATACAGATCACATCAAACATCTCGATTCAACGAGACCCCACGAGAGCTTCCGTTCCTGCTCTGTCAAGCCTTGCAGTCTCCTAATGTGAGACTCGGGAAGCCATTGTTTCATTAAGTTTCATTCTTGATTCATCCTTGTTGTGCGTTTTGCATTTTTAATATTTATAGATTGTCTGAGAACTGTGGACAGCGACTCTTGTGGTCAAGCCACCAGGTCAAAATGACATCCTACGATCAAGCACCATTTGCATTGTTTGACTCTGCTGAATTGTGGCCCGCGTTTGGGGGTAGGAGTGTGGTGAGCATCAGTGAGCTCCTGTGAGCATTAGTGAGCTATGCGCTACGTACGGTGCATCCACAATCCTTGGTACTAAACTTACTAAACCGAGCTCCAATGATGAAGTAGGTCCAAAAGGTAGGTCTTGCGGGTGTCCATGTGATGGTTTGGAGGAGCGACAGCAACAAGCGCAGAGAGCGCAAGCTGAACCCCCAGGCCGCGTTCACCGAGCAATGCAAACTGACGAAGGACTCCACGGTGCACTGGAGATCTGGGCCAAGTTGCATGGAGAGCACCGAAGCAGCGGTCTTTGAGGTTGATGGTTATAGTATGTTATAGTTATAGTCATAGTCAATGTCTAGTGGGTTCTTGCCGCCAGTCTTCAGTTTGTCCAGGCCTTGACCTGTTTCCACAACATGCTGCAGGAATTTTGTGCACTGGAGAGGCAGCCGTTGCCCCACACTTTGCTGAGATTGTGCGGGTAGAGCAGCTAGCCTTGCGCCTGAACGATGCCGAGTCACACTTGCACCTTGGAGCACAGACAAGGGTTGAATCTGTTTGAACTGCCTGATTGGCGGAGGTGCTTGAAGTAAGTCAGTAAGTAAGAAACTAGATATGAGCCCTGGAAAGCTACATAGAGTGCTGCACTGGATGGATGGCATTTGATTGATAACCCTTTCGGCGGAGCTGTTTCGGCCGCAGCAGATCCTTTTAGTCTGCGACCGGCTTACCATCATGGAGGCTGCACTGCGCGGAATGCTTCTTGACACTCTTCAGATCTAGTCAGCTAGAGCGTCGTCTATGATATGCTTGTGCCTCCGCAAGTGTGCTCAGTACTGTCCATGCTGTATCTGAGTGTGTGACCAACGATTGACGTTCTCAGGTTGGAGTCAACATTCGGGGAGTTTGTGGAAGGCTTGGATCGAGCCAATGCTGCGAGCTTCCCGATGACACTCAAGGAGCACCTTTCAACTTAGTACGATAGAATATATAGAATATGACATTACAGCGTCATTCATTTGAGCGAAAGACAATGAAAGACAACTTTTTAGTGACAGGGCAATGGCATGTTTGCAAAGGTATGGACATGTGCACGGAACACATGCTGGCACAAGCAATAATCAAACTAGCAAACATTCATTGTATCTCTCGAGGCATTCAGATTATACTGCGCATACGTATACACATATACACACATGAAATTGTACTACACTATATTTATTACATTTCATTACAGTACATGACCTTGCACTACCTTACATAACCTTAGAGTACGTTACGTTGCCTTACACTACATTGCATAACCTTACAATGCATTACATCGCATTCCATTGCATTGCATTGCGCTACAATACAGTACAGTACAGCACATTGCATTCCATTGCGTTGCATGACATTGCATTGCGTACCTACACTCCCCACACCACACTGCACCCAGCACAAAATACCATACCGTGAAGTTCTATATAGCGCATCACGCCGCATTACATTGCATCGCATCACCTTACATCGCATCACATCACATTACATTACATCACATGACATGACACGATATTATATGAAACTGTGTTACCTTGCATACGCGCATACATACACACACCCACCACACACACACACATGTATATATGATCCAATCCACCGGCCACCTACCCCCCATGGTAACCTCCATGATATCCCACCCCCCTCCATACATACAGACATACAGACATACATAAATCCCTACCTGCATGTATACATACCTTCGTACATACCCGCCTACCTACATAAATACAAAGACAGACATATGCAGACCTACCTACATACATACCTACCTACCTACCTACATACATAGATACATAGATACATAGATACATAGATACATAGATACATAGATACATAGATACATAGATACATAGATACATAGACACATAGATACATAGATACATAGATACATAGATACATAGATACATAGATACATAGATACATAGATACATAGATACATAGATACATAGATACATAGATACATAGATAGATACATAGATAGACATAGATACATAGATACATAGATACATAGATACATAGATACATAGATACATAGATACATAGATACATACATACATACATACATACATCCATACATCCACACATCCACACATCCACACATCCACACATCCACACATACATACATACATACATACATACATACATACATACATACATACATACATACATACATACATACATACATACTTACTTACACACTTACACACACACATATATATATATATATACACCATATACCCACGGAATATACCCACACATACACACATTACATTACATTAACATTAACATTAACATTACATTACATTACATCACATCACATCACATCACATCACATCACATCACATCACATCACATCACATCACATCACATCACATCACATCACATCACATCACATCACATCACATCACATCACATCACATACATACATACATACATACATACATACATACATACATACATACATACATACATACATACACACACACATATATATACACCTACCTAGATACATACTACATACCCCCACATACCCCGTCCACAGGGGGGGAGGGATACATACATACATGCCGAATTTGTAGTCATGAACGCATTTGCAAATGTACCTCTGCATGTAGGCATATATGCATGCAATAAGTTTGAGATGGCATATCTATAGTCTAGTGACTAGTGTCTATAAGTTTTTCTCCCACGATAGATTTTCCACAGGACTTGAAGCTCAAGGAGAAACGAATCCAAGAGGAGCTGGATGAATCTGGCAACTTCCCTTTTGACCTCAGTGATGGGAGGATTCTTGGGCAAAAGAGGGCCCACAATGCCGCGACCCGCAGCGGTAGTACCTGAGACCTGTGCGTTTCTGTCTCGGTCATCTCTCTCTCTCTCCCTCCCTCTCTCTCTCTGTGTTTTTGGCTGCAGTGTGCATCTTTCCGACAGAAGCCTTTCCCCTGACCCAGGATTGGGAATATCACTGTGACGCCGGGGTGGATGGGAACTGTGGAGGTTGTTGCGACGAACGTGGTGCTGAACTTTAGTTTTAGCCCCATGAAGGCCATGAACAAGGCGATGAGAAAGGACCCAAACCAGACACTGTGCATGTGGGCCTCAACAATCACGATGTTCCTCATAAGTCCATGCTGAAGAGCAGCTCAGATTTCAGGGACAAGGCCACGTTTGGTTGCTAAGTTGCCATGGCAGGGCAGTCATAACGTGTACAGCGTAGGTGCAGTTCATCTCATTTCCGTCTTTGCCATCCCATGAGCTGTTGTTTTTGGAACCTAATGTCGCAGAATAAGAAAACAAGAGAAAAGGACAAACATGATAAATTCACATAAAACAAGTGACACATACTGACATCTAGGAAAAAAAATCACCTCTGGACCGGAGATCAACATTTAGTTGTTTTGATAGTTGGCTTTCGTGCGCAGGACTCAGATGACGAGGAGGAGCAATTCGAAAGTGTTCCTGGCAGAGCGGCACAAGCTCCACCTCCGGCAGATGTGGCACCGCGCTTCTGTCAGAGGCACTTCACCTCCGCACAACGGGAGAAGATCGATCCCCTGATGCGGCCGTGCCAAAAGTGCGGGACGCAGATCACCAGCACCTATGCCTCTATGACGTTGTGCCCACCATGCTCAAATACAGAAGAGAGTTGCATGATTTGCGGCGACCACGCTCCCGTGGCAAGCAACTACGTCCCACCCAAGACCTTGAATCCTCAGTCTGGACCGTCTGGACCTCCAGGTGGTGCTGTCTATGCTATGCCAGATCCTGGTGCAAAGCGTGGAAGTACGTTGCCCCCACCTCCTCCTCCCAGTGCTTCGCACTCGCCTTCCCGGCGGATGTCTGATGACTGGCGCATGGGGTTAGGTTCGCCAAATTCTCAGCCGCCGCCCCCTCCACCTCCTCCTTCGAGAGGACGGACCGGAGTGTCTCACTCGGATCACCGTGAGCACCGTGCCAGAGACACTGCTCGACCAGCCCCACGGGAGAATCTTGGCCCTTATTTTACTACAGATTTATTGGAAATGTTTGGTTTCTGCGCGGATAAGCATACTGTATGTCACAAACCTATACAACTCCGATATTCGATGTGCTCACGTTCAATTAAGCCAGTATCAGATTCATTGCAGCATATTGGAGGCCGAATGAGCTGAGGAAGGGCTTCAATCCGCCCATCCTGCCGCAGGCCGAGCTTTCAGCAGCTGAGGCTGGTGGTCGTGCCAAGAATGGCGGCCACTTGCAGGCAATGTACAGTTCAGCCACAAGTCAATTAGATGGTCTGTTCGAGTACCTTAGCAGCAGCCTCCCTGCTTTGGACATGAACGCATGGACCACCTGCCTCAACAGTGGTGACCAGCGTTCAGATTTGAAGGAGTTTGGAATGAGCCCCAAGACAAGGCGTCGGCCAGTGGTGCGTGCGTGAGACCTGTTTCGGCTGACAATGGCTGAGCGACGCATGACACACCAAGCGCCAATGACTGCAGTCTCAGGGCAATAGCTGGCCTAGATCATCCTAGATCCATAGTGGCCCAGCCTCTAATTCATGCAAAAGTGTGGCAAGGAATTTGTGTTTGCCAATCCCAGCGTGGGATAGCTTGGGCTGATAAGCCCAATAGTCTTCTCTCCTAGCATGTCAAGTGACTCAGATCAGCAATACCAAAGAAAAGAACGTGCCAGGGCCCACCATTGCTGGAGGTGCGAAGCTGAATGCGACTGCTGCAGACATGCGTGCTACCTTGCACAATGACAATATCTATGTAAAATACCAATGACCAATGAGATCCCATGAGTGCGCGCCGTGTGTAACTAGACTAGACAAAGAACAAACTGCGAGCCAGAGCTTGGCCTCGACCTTGACCATGAATACAGCAGACAGAACAACCCAAGGTGACAGGAGCAGATGCACCAGCAAAGATCCAGTAAGATCCAGCAAGAATATTTCCACCTTTCCTGCCGAATTCGCCACACCACGAGACTTCAAAGATCTTCAAAGTCTCCAAGCCCTGCAGCACTGCAACATGATCGACATGGTGTTGTTGTGAAAGTTGTCGTGCGGATCCGGCGTCGTGCGGCGTGTTTCATGTTTCTGTGCTAAGGGCTGAACACGTCCTGGGCGAGTTCCAGCGGATGAACTTGGTGGAGGCGAAGCTTCGCCAGGCAGTGGCACTGAAGAACGATGTCATCGACGAGTTGAAGGACAGCTCTGATTGACAATCATGTATATATATATATATAATATTTAATATATAATAAATACAATATAAAATATAATATATACATATATATATACATATATGTATATAATATATCTATCTATCTATCTATCTAATCTAATCTAATCTAATCTAATCTACTCTTAATCTAATCTAATCTAATCTAATCCTATCCTATCCTATCTATCTTATCTATCTTATCTATCTTATCTATCTTATCTATCTTATCTATCTTATCTTATCTTACCTTACCTTACCTTACCTTATCTTATCTTATCTTATCTTATCTTGTCTGTCTATCTATCTATCTATCTATATCTATCTATCTATCTATCTATATCTATCTATATCTATCTATATCTATCTATATCTATCTATATCTATCTATATCTATCTATATATATCTATATCTATCTATATCTATCTATATCTATCTATATCTATCTATATCTATCTATATCTATCTATATCTATCTAGGTCTGTCTATATCTATCTATATCTATCTATATCTATCTATATCTATCTATATCTATCTATATCTATCTATATCTATCTATATCTATCTATATCTATCTATATCTATCTATATCTATCTATATCTATCTATATCTCTATCTCTATCTCTATCTATATCTTTATCTATATCTATATCTATATCTATATCTATCTATCTATGAATCTAAGCTGCCAAAAGGGCGACAGGGTGCTGTTAGGTGCAAACTCGGCAAGAAATTATCGATATTCGCCGGATACTGTTGCTGCAAGTCAATTGCAAAGTCACTTGGATACAGTTGCAGATGTTGCAGCATGAGCGGGCTCTCACTGAAAGCAGAGACAGCAGCGTGTGCACGGGGCAAGCCTCTAACTTCTAACTCATCCAAGGCACATGCTCCCTCCAAGATGAACTCCAAACGTTTACAAATAACTTGTATCTTGTATACGGTCATAATTTTAGGTGCCCTTAAAAAAACCTAACACCATCCATATCCACAAGATTCCACAAGGATCATCAAATATTTTCACCTTCCCTGATTGCTTCGAGTTTTCGACAGGACGAGCTTGGGCGGCGTGAGCGGGAGATTTTCGAAGCCCGCGGTATCCTTGTGGGGCTTGGCGATGAGATGATCACCCTGTCGGCTCACTCAGAGCGGTCAGAGCGGTCAGAACTTTCAGAACTTTCAGAGCGGCGGCCTCCGCATCCGCGGCATCCGCCCAAGCCTAAACCAGCGAGCACAGCGAAGCATGTGAAGCGACAGGGAAGAAGGGAAGAAGGGAAGAAAATCATGGGCTTTTGGCGCCGGGATGTCAACCGTGAGATTCAGGGTTGTCAAATCAATTGAGGGAAACTATGCCTTCCAAGCTTTCCCTTTTGAGATTTGACTTTGAGATTTCCACCCCTTTTTCCTAATTCTACTTACGAGAGTCATGATGTAAGAGGGGTTTGTGTTGAAGGGCTTGTGAACTCTGTATGCAGCCCATATAAAAAATGGGCAGGCTGTTTATGGAATGGGATAGTCTGCCCTACCTGCCTACCTGCGCTACCTGCCCTACCTGCAGCTGCTATTGGCTCTGCCCATGGCTTCCTAAGTCAGCATTGTTCTGCCCCAAAGTGGGCAGTTCTAGGCATTTCATATTATGACGATCCTGATGTCAGGACTCTAGCTTGCAAGCCAGATGATACTAGGAGACTACATAAGATGAACCAGATTTTGAAAGGGCTTTGCTGCAAGGGTCTGCAGAAACCGACCTGACCCATCTAACTTTGAATGACCTGTGGGCAGTTTCAAATGGGACCCAAATGTTGTCAAGCAGTTGAGTTGCCTCCGGGTTTTGTTGTCCAAGGATTGTGGCTTCGATGTTTGATCCTTGCTGCCACCGCAACGCGAACTCTTTCTGTGCCGATTTCAGCCCCTTGGCGCGGTGCTTTTAGTCAGGCTTCAACTAGCTGAGTTCAATAGAATCCGCCGCTCGACTTTCTCCCCCTTCAGGCAACAGAGCAGAGCATTGCTCACAGGAGAGTGGGTGAAACCTGGAGTCAGTTTTGCCGTGTTTGCCTGTTGACTCCCAGAAATGTTTTTTTTTGCATGTAATCCTTTGTGAATGACATAGTTTTGCTCATGTCTAATGGTATGCCGCCATGCTGTGCGATGGTGTGTGGGTATGCTGTGGATGAAACATTTGATCGTGCAGGAAGCAAGAAGCCATCTCGGTGAATGCAGATGGCAGCCTAACAGATTTTAGCGGCAGCGAGTCCCTACGCGCAGAGCGAGAGGCACTTGCACAGGCCGCAGCAGGCTGGGATTGAGACGTGAGACCTGTGACATGTGCATTTTGCATCATTTTGCATTATCCAGCGAAAGGGTATGCTATTGGTTGGTCTGAGATGTTTGAGATGAGTTGGGATGTCTGAGATGGTGGAAAGTTAGGGTGCTGTGCTACTTGTACCATCTTGCACCCTGTGTCATCAGTGCCGTGCGGTGCCATACGACGCTGTTAGGAGCCCAACAGGCCGCAAAAGCAGCCCAGAGAGCTGCAGCTGCAGCAGCTGCAGCGGCCGATTCAGCAGAGGCTGCACAAAACCGAGCCATGAGGTGCAGAGAAGAACAAGAACTCTGTGAGATTCTGTGAGAATTTGTTTCTTTGCTTGGAACTTGTGGAGAGCAAGTAATGTGTTGACGATATAGTTGCCAAAATGGCTATGCCATTTTGGCTCAAGCTGTTCCCCCTGCGATCCAATACTTTCGAAAAACACGTTCCGATCTTCTTGTTCTGCCTATGGCGGCTTCTAGTCCAGTTGCTAGTGAGACTGGCACCGTGGGCTCCTTCTCGCTGATTGGGACAGATATGGACGCAGGGGATGATTACATGGTGCTTTCCATCCAGGTGACCGAGGCTGCGCCGGCCGAGGTTACGACAGAGTTTGAAGATGATCCCGCCATCACCAAGGAGACACTGGCTTCGCAGCTCCATGAGATGGAGAAAGTGATGGCAAACTTGGGCTTGGAACCCAAGCCGGAGACGAGTGTAGAAGCGTCAAGTGGGCAACCCCCGTCGGGTTTCGTCCATGCAGAGGCACAGACTCCGACCCAGACACTACGGGTCTTAGAGAAGGAGACGTTGACGCTCCACATGGATCCGACCACAGAGACCTTCACCATCGAAGGCTGGGCATCCTTGATCCCGGCCCTGCCTCACTCTGCTGCCAAGTACTTCAGAGACATTACGCATGGTGAGTTGCGTTCCCTATTGGACGCTTTCCGCAGTTCTCCGTGGACGGCATCCTTGGTGGTCAAGATCGCAGAGGTTTACCACATCTCGAAGCGCGAGGCTGTCCACACACAGATGTTGAAACTCCGGCACACCACGCAGCGTGGGGGATCCATGGTGAATTTGAAAGAGAAGGACCCTGGAACTTCTCCGCAATTAGTTTGTTCTGATTGCAATGCACCGTGGGGGCAGTTATCCAAATGTTTGCTTTGTCAAGGCTCTCAGCCTGTTGACCTGTCAATGACACCTTTGTCAGTGATTGAGGTGGCCGGCCAGTCCTGGCAACTTAGGCTTACTGAGGCGGGACCGACTTGGGTTCCCACAGATACTAAGGTTACTAAGGCCTCAGGCTTTGTGGAAGTGGGAGATCTTGGCCGACCTCCCCCTGCGGCAGCTTCGGGCGCCGGTACGGGGCTGGTCAGCTTTTCGGAGCAAGTTCCTGCCTCCCAGCGCATGACACTGCAGCAGCACGTGGTGGCCTTCGGGCAGGACGAGATCTTTCATCCAGATGGCGAACGCCCCCCCACTATGGATGATCGAGACTCTACTCAAACTGCGGTGATCTTTCATCCGAAGACCATTGAACTGATGCGCTTCAAGGTTGACTTGCTGGCAACACCAGAAGAAGAGCTCACAGAAGCGGCACAGGAGGCCAAGAGGAGGAAGAAGGAGATTCAGCATCAGCAAGAGACTGTGGCGATGGAAGATGAGCTGCATACACTGACTGCCATCCAGCAGGGTGCACAGGAAACCCAGAATCCGGTCAGTGCCAAGATGCTTCGCCACGCTGACCTCCAGCAGTTTCGGTCCTACCTCAAAAGAAAACATGAAGAAAGTGGCCTCACTTCCTCTTACGAGGCTTTGGTGGCAGCACAGACCACACAGGAGAAAGCGGCGGCCGCCAACAAGGCCCTGGACACAGAATTCAGAGACCGTCGCAAGGCCCTCAAGCCCATTGAAGTGGCGTCCTTTTCACTTTGGACCCCGGCTCTGCAAGAGGCGTGGCAGAACAATCTCTTCGCGCCGGCCATGGGACCGCAGGGACCCGAACAATTTGACATGGAGGCACTCAAGCAACCATACCTTCGAATGAAGGAGCTCATCAAGGATAACAAGCCTCCGCTTTCCCAGGACCGCCTCATGACGGAGTTCCCTAAAACTCAACTCGACATGTACACCACGGGGACGGAGATGATATCTTCCCAAGAGGCCCAGTTAGCACGACTCCTCCCGCCTGACAGCCTTGAACGCAAGTACGCAATCCTTGACTCCATCTTGCAGTACCACAAAGGTGAAGTCAGAGCCTGGGGCGGAGAGTGGGAGCTGCGACAGGGCCCGCTCACGGCACCTGCCTGGGCAAAACCGGCACCTACGACTGAGGTCTTGGCTTTGGAACTCAGGACAAACCCGCTAGGCACCTCCTTCTACACGCCCAAAACCTACACCGAACAGGTGGTCCTGCAACAGATTGCCGATGGCAAGCGACCCGACCTGGACAAGATCATTGGCTTCTTTTGGGCCCCGGGGACGGCGGTAGCTTCTGGCACCGACGATACCCACCTGGTTCGAAGGGTGCAATCATGGGACCTTCCCTCCATGATCACGATGCTTGGACAGTCCTGGACGTTCAAGGAGATCTACCAGGCTTGGTGTGGCATGCCGCTGATCATCAAACCGATGCGCAGAGGGCATGGGGAAGGCATCCGCCAGAAGAAGGTGGCAGAGTTGGCGGCACACCGGCAGAGGACTTCAGAGATCAAGTCCTTCCTCACCAGTGTGGGCCTCCGGTTTCCCCAATCACAACATGAGATCAAGCTGCTCTACAAGGAAATTGGCAGCTTTTTGGCTGCTTCGGTTTTCTTAGCCAGAACCCCAGCGGTGGTCTTGGACTTGCCCGAGCAGGACATCCAGGACACAAAGGAGCAGCTCCGTTTTCGAGCGGTTTGTGATGAGCGCATCACCTTGCCCTTGGATGCTTTCAGGCAGCTCCCGGACGTTTTCCAGGCGCTGTCAGCCACTCTGGGGGCCCACAGCATGGTGCAAGTGCAAGTTGCCTGGCGGTGCAACTGTGAGCTATGGTGGGTTGCCCTGGTTCCCCATGAGAAGGCGGAGAGCTTTTATTGCCGTCTGGGCTACTCCCAGGCAGAGATTGATGGCTTCCTGAAGACTGCACTGGAGCCGGAGGCTCTGCGGGCGACTACGGTAGCTTCGGGCACCGGTAAGTACCCCGAGCTCTCCTTGGAAAATGTGGTCTCCATATGCAGCCCCAAGTACAAGCGGGAGCACTATGGCCACCGTGGAGTCCATGCCTTTTGGGGCCGCACTGATTGCGGGCTCATCCTCAGCAGTATCAGTCCCTGGGAACTGAAGACGAAAGAGGCTGGAGTGACTCGTGGAGGCTGGGTCTGCAAGGCCTGCCAGGGCTTTTGGAGACAAGGGAAAGGAGCTTCCCGCTTTGTCCAATTGCTTGGAGAGCACCGGGGAGTCAAAGTCAACCTCCAACTGATTTTGGACGAGCCACCTCAACAGCTGTACAACAGCTGGGTGAAGTCCAGGCTTGAGTATTACAAGAGGGTGGAGCCGACTGCGGCCCCGCGAGATGTGGCATTGCATGTGGACCCTGACCACACCCAACGCTTGAAGTTTTCTTGCCAGAATGGCAATGCCAATGTTTCCAACGCCATTTGGTCGGTCCTTCTGAGCAATCCGGACCTCGAGGGCCTTCAGAAGATCAACGCGCTGGCAGCGAGCAGAGTCCGGCCTGCCTGAGAGCGGAGTTTTTGCGAAGGGCTGTTTTACTGACCTGGTGGCCTGGTAGCGTCTTGCACCAACGTCACCACTCGGTTCTGCAGACACCTTCCTTTTTGTATGAATAGCATTGGTTGCGCACCACGACAAGGGCCAAGACAGGGGCCAGACCGCTGGGATGCCAGCTCACACAGTGAAAAGGGAAACCTGCATGTGGCTGCCTCAGAGTCATTTACAGCATGTTGCTTTTTGAACATTCTGAGTTTACCATGTTTTACCTTGGTTGATGTTATTGGTATCCTTTCGGGCTTCGCCCATTACGCTGATGTGACTGTTGTCCAATGTGGCTTGCACTCAGTTCTGTCCTGTTGCAACTCTGATGGTTTTTCCTAGGCTTTCTGTGTTGTTATTCCAGCTTGCTCTTTTCACGTGTTAGTGCTCCGCACACCCGCAGTACCCTCTTTTGGGCCAGGCTTGGCCATAGTAGAGTCGGGACATCATGGAACCCGATCTTGTGCGTAGAACACCTTTTGGCCTGGCAATGGTTCGGCTTCCTGAACACATGCGAGACAGCCTGCTGGACCATGGAATTTTCCCCACACAAACGGAGGGGGAGTTGTTCATGCAGCTCTGCATGCAACAAGTGCCACCGGACCATCCGGAGGCCATGGATGGGGAACCTGGACCTCTCGGGTACACCCCAGCAATGACATCGACCCTATGAACGTGGCTCACAGTAACTCCATGATGGTGGCTACCACGCCCTGGATGGAAGACTTTGTGGCAGACTGCATGAACCGGGTGCCACAACCAGCGCCCCCAGAAGAGAGAGATAGGACCTATGATGCATGTTTTAGCCTCTTCACTTTGATTGCGGGCGCACCAGATTCAGCCTTCCACACACCCCTTCAACAGCAACAGGAAAGCATGGACCGGGCTAGATGGCGAGCCTTTCATGCACGGCCTCCCATAATGGCCATTGTGGAGGCCAAATGGAGGCACTGGAAGCCTGGGCGACTCAAGGAAGAGTCGGCTACAACCCAAAGGAAGTTAGAACTCCACCTCAGAGACCGCTGGGCAGAAAGGATCATTGGGCTCCTTCTGCCCTTTGCCAAAGACATCCCTTACCTGCATGCGGTCCACGGGGACAATGTTCACCAAGAGTACTTGGACCTTCTGGGAGACACCAGGTTCAGGACCTTGCGTATTCATTGCCTTTGCTTCGAGAGCATCCAGAAATTGGGCTTCAACACAATTCCTTGGAAAGAAAGCGATATTAGATCTCTTCTGAACACCCTGAGGGACCAGGAGATCACACCACACAAACTCCAAGGGATATGGAATACCCTAAGATGGTTCTCGGCCAGGTTTGGCCTCCTCGACCCGGATAGCCTGGAACGCCTCAAGGCGAAGAGGAAAACCATCCAGGAAGGCCTGGTGGAAACCAACATCAAGCCTCAGCGCAAGGCTCAGCTCCCATCCAAAGAGGTCATCATGATGTTGGAGAAGATAGCCGCGGGAGGGGGTCTCACCACCGCCACGGGCTCATCATCCTCTCCCAAGTTTGTCCTGGACAGATATATCTGCGCTATGGCCAGATTTCAAGTTGCCTGCAGTGCCAGGTTCAATGACCTCCAGCATACCAGTCCGGGGGGTTACAAACTCACCGAGGCCACCCTGGAACTTCAAGCCTGGCAGACCAAAACGGTCAGTGCATTCCGGATCAAGAAGAACCCGGTGCCATTGATTGCACCACTCTATTCCTTCACAGGTTTGGACTGGTGGTCCATACTCCCCCAAGCCTGGGACCGCTTGATTGCCCAGGACAAGTTCAAGGACATGGACTACCTCATCCCAACAGTCAGCTCTGACTTCACGGGCCTAATTCCCCGACCGGGACAGGCAGATCGGACTCTCCGATGGTTGAAGGATGCCCTTCATCGTCAAGGTACACTGGAGAGCTCGGCATTCAGACCCCTGAGTTGGCACAGTTTCCGGGTCTTCATCCCGGACTGTGCATACCAACTGGGTATGCCACGTGATCAACGTCAATACCTTGGAAACTGGACGACCGAGAGCACTGCAGACATTTACACCCGAGAAAAACGGAAGGTTGTCCAGAGAGCTTGGACTGCCGTGGCAGACAAACTGGGGAAGCTCGACTTGACGGGGGCCAAGACAGTCCCCATTGACCTGGACCACAAAGACTGGGACACGGAGATCCTCGAATTGGACCCATCGCCCCCGAGGGACAGTCCAGACAAGTCAGGATCGCCTCCACTCAAATCCAGGAGGCAGGCCCTTGCCGAGAAGCAGGCGGCCTCTCCAGACTCCTCGACAGGGAGCTGGCAGAAGTTATCATGGTCCCCGGGCCTCCCGGAATCTACACCACGGGGGGGCTCCCTCCGAGTGGTCAGTGCCTCGAAGGTCAATCGATCCACTGGACTCATGAACATCCACCTCCTAAACCAGGATGGGAAGGCGGTGGGTTGTGGATGGCAACCATCAGCGTCAAAAGCTCTTGACCTGAATCCGGAAGACTACAGGCAAGAACCTCACAGATATGCAAAGTGTACCAGGTGCTTCAAGTCGCATGATTTTCCATCAGGCTGGGGGAACATACACCAGGTTGAACCGGCCAGCACCTCAGATTCGGACTCCGACGCACTGAGCTCAGACCTCTTCTCAGATGATGCCAATGACACAGCGTCGGATGATGATAAGCTCCCAGCTGGGACCTTAGTCAGGTAGACAATTGAGGGGGCCCTCTTTCCACGGTTAGCTTCTGGCACCGAGGGAGGGGTCCTACCTTTGGTCGGGCTCCATCCTTCGGTTTGGCGTGGTGGTGTCACCCGACCTTCGGTGTGGGTGGATTTTGACGTGTGACACCACCACTGCAGTTCAGAGTTTCTGTGAAACCATTTGTGATTGATGCGATTGGCATCTGACAGAAACACAGCCGCAAAGCCAACTGCATAACAAAAGGTGCTGACTGACCGATGCAGTTGCTTTGTTCCGTTTCTGTCATTTTCAATTCTATTCGGGAACACTTGTTTCTTTGCTTGGAACTTGTGGAGAGCAAGTAATGTGTTGACGATATAGTTGCCAAAATGGCTATGCCATTTTGGCTCAAGCTGTTCCCCCTGCGATCCAATACTTTCGAAAACCCACCCACCACTGCCCTACTTTTCGAACATGGCGGCGGTGCCTGATGTATTGGATTCCCCACCTGATGTGGTGCCCGAGCAATATAAGGATCAGGTGGATCTGCTTCACCAACAAGTCCTGACTATCTTCCAGTCCAAGGAGATCCCATACTTCATCATGGCAAGGATGGCATCAGATGGCTACCGCTCGGTGGAGGACCTTGCCGATCGATGGCCCACCATCACGGAGGCCCGGAACAACTCCCCAGCAGACCTCCAGTTCCGTCACACAGACCGTGGGGGAGCTTTGATCACACAAGAGAAGACGAATCACTTGGCCATGCGCATCTCACAATGTGTCCGTCAAGCACAACAGTTGCTGGGCACTGGGGGCCTGAACCAGGGCCGAGTGGGACCCGCAGGGCTACTACCGACGACGTCACAGGCGGCGCCCTCACTGGATGCCCTGTGTGATCGACGCCAGCTCCTGCAGACATGGACGGTGGTCGTCCAGCTACCACTCCCACGATTGGAGGATCAAGGCTCGGATGCCTTGTTGAAGAAACAGTTCAAACTCTGTGCGCAAGGAGAAGTTGGCTGGATTGCCAGCAAGTACATCATATCAGCCCTACCAGACCAGGATGAGCGGCCTATCAAGACCACCAAGAAGGTGACGGTCGATGGATGGGAAAAGGAAGAAGAGGAGGAGACACGGAAACTCCCAACTACGAGGCGTCAGTTGGAGCACATGCACCTGGTCTTTCGAACCAACCTCCTCATGGCCATCCTCTCCTTTCCCAGCATGCCGAAGTTGAACATCACCCACAGGGACCTAGAGGACTGGTACCGATGGTTCTGGGGGAAAGACATTGCGGACAGGAGACCGCCGCCCAGTGAACAGGTTCTCCTCTACGCTGAAAGGAACGCATGGAGGGAGATCCACAACTTGGTCTACGGGGGACTGGGTCTCAAGGAGGCCATGGCCCAACTACGTCAGGACACCCTGTTTTGGACCAGAGAGGTCTATGAGTCTGTCGCCCGGCAGAAAGGCAACAAAGGCTCCGGGCCTGACTCCCCAACACGACCAGCCAAGTCAAAGGGACGCCAACCTTCGTGGTCACCAACTCAGCCACAATGGAACAAACAAAAAGGGTCACCCAAAGGGGGTAAGGCCAAAGGGGCCATGGGATCCGGAAAAGGGAAGGACTCTGAATGGCCTTCAAACTGGGCTAAGATCTCACCCAAGGGAGTACAGTACTGCCGTGACCACTTCCTCAAGAAGAAATGTCCCGGGAACTGCGGACGCTCCCACAACTGTCCGGTCCTAAGAATGGCTGGGTATGCAACGCCGCACCCTCAGAACACACCCCAGAGCAATGCCCACACCGTTGACTCCTGGCGGATCCGGTAGCGTCTTGCACCGATCACCCACCAGGGTTGATGGACACCCCAACACCTATCAAAAACCAAGCAACAACGGAACCGGGGGAGTCTCCCCCAGGTTACCCCAACGACACAAGCACACCACATTCACAACAAGAGGCAGTGGGCCGACCACTTGATACAACGATGATCATGAATGGACAGTCCCTGCTTGGGCACTGTCCATGGCTCTCATCGGTTCCGAACAGGCTGTTGGAACGCCTTGTATGGACCACACAACCCACGGGTAGTCTCCAAGGGAGGGACATACTACTCCTCTACACTGGCAGGAGTGACGGAGGAGCCTTGGATGACATACTCATCCAACAACACCAGGACCTGGCCCCCAGGCTCCTTGCCGTGGATATCCTGAGGCCACCAGAAAAGGGCCCAAACGACATATTGGATGATGAGTTTTACTCAACTCTCTGCTGCGCCGCCGCGAGGGGCCAGTTGTCATTTGTGGGGGGCGGCCCCAACTGCCGGACCTGGAGCATCCTACGATGGTTTCCAAAGCCTGGAGCGCCCAGGCCAGTACGAGGGCGTGATCCCTCCCAGACATGGGGCCTTGACTCAAATTCCCTGGAAGAACAGTTGGACACAGACAAGGACAGTATCCTTCTGCTCCGGCAACTGGTCATCACTGCCCTAGCCTCAAAAGCCAGGCAAAACCAAGGATTCCACTCGTTCTTGGAACACCCTCGTGATCCAGCTGAGTGTAGTCGAGCACCAACGGCGGCAAAATGTTCATCGATATGGGCCACTAGAGTCTACCAGGAGTGGGCCAAAGAGGTAAATCACTGCCAGATCCACCTGGACCAGTGCAGACTGGGACAAAGGGCACAGAAGAGTACGACCTTCTCAACGGACCTTCCAATTCACCATTGGCAAGGCCTCCAGTGCAACCACTCTGAACATTTGAGGCCAATGGAGATGACCTCCCGGGACCTCAGCAGATACCCGCCAGCACTGATGGCAGGGCTAGCAGCAGCAATCATCCAGAGCATTCCAACCACAGGACATCAACCCACCGGGTGCCAACAGGAAGGGGAGCCTCCAGGTCGGACAGACCGCTCCTCATCGGTACCCCTCTCCCAGACGATGACTTTGGATGACGACCCGATCATCGTTCAATCAGGCTTCAAGACTAGACCTCTACGGGATGGAGGAGGTAAGCCCTCAGCCGGGAGACGACCTCCCCCGCTCAGACCTCAGTCCAAGATCAAGCACATTGGAGACTCCATTAGCCACCTGGCAAAAGGATGTGCACAGGACGTCCAACGGTCCATCAACAGGGGTGAAAGAAAACATCCGTTCCCGAAGGAACTTCTTCAGGAGACACGACGGGCCATTGCCCAAGGGATCGGGCTGGACTACCAAATTGCTGAGGAGATGGAGCCAGGCCAGCCGTTCTATCTGAACCTCATCTCAGCCTTAGCGGAAGCTGGTGGAGATGCAGATGCAGCCTACCCCACAAGGGTTGCCAAGGGAGTCCCCTTAGGTGTCACCACACCCACCTGGACGTCACCAGGTATATGGCCTACCAAGGAAGAACTCAAAGGAGAATCCCCTCTGTGGGAGGACCTCCTAATACCCATGGGCAGGGACAACTACCCCTCGGCAAAAGATTTCTCCTCTCAGGTTCGACAGACCTTCGTGGAAGAGGTAGATATGGGTATGGTTGAGGGCCCACTCACACAGGAGGAGGCTGCACTCCGCTGTGGATGCACCCCAGATGAACTCTGCCCAGGGCCCCTGGCGGCAATTGACGAAGGAGTTAAAATCCGCACAATCTACGACGGAAGCTGGGGCCATGCAAACTCACACATCCAACAAAACACAGTTGAGAAGACCACTGCACCCACAGTGATGGACTGTGTTCAAGCCATTCACTGGCTAACCACCACGAAGGAGAAGACATCTGGGACGGTAGCGTCTTGCACCGACCTGGCTTGGCAACCTCCACACAAACAAACCACCTGGGCACTTTTGAAAGCAGATGTTTCAAAAGCACACCGCCGCATCAAGGTCCAATCCAACGAATGGCGCTACCAGGTAGCACAACTTGATGGTGAATGGTGGATAAACAAGGTGGGTACCTATGGTATGGCCAGCGCCCAACTTTATTGGGGCAGAATGGCGGCACTCCTCCTCAGACTATGCTACATGATGTTTCCACACATAGACTGGGGCTTTGTGTTCGTGGACGATTTTTGTTGGCTCCTCAGGACGGACTCCGCCACTGAGGATACGGCAAAACTACTTCTCTCCTTAGCAGCCATGGGATGCCCCCTCAGTTGGCACAAGACGGTGTTATCTGAGGTCAACACCTGGTTAGGTTTCCAGGTCAATCCATGCGGACCCGTGGTCGACTTCCCTCCAGATAAGAGGAAGACACTTGAGGCACTCCTTCAGACCATCGCTGCGGGCAACACCTTCACGGTGAAGGAGATTGAGAGAGCACTGGGACGATTAAATTGGGCAACGGCAGCTTGGCCCCTCAGTCGCCCTTTTCTTCAGCCATTTTGGGCATGGAAATCCGCGACGACTACCTCAGGGAAGCCCGGCAAGCTCATACGATCCTTTGCAAAGCTTCTCCTCCAGCTGCTTCACAACCCCCAGATCCAGCCCTGCCCTTGCAGTTGCTTTGTTCCGTTTCTGTCATTTTGAATTCTATTCGGGAACACACATATATATATATTATATATGTATATATATATATGTATATATGTATGTATGTATGTATGTATGTATGTATGTATATATATGTATGTATGTATGTATGTATATATATGTACTTTTATATATATATATATGTATATATATATATATGTATGTATGTATATATATATATATGTATTATATATATATATATATTGATTATACACGTAGATGTATACTTAGACATATTATTATCATTTTGTATCATATAATATCGTACAGTATATGTTTACATCCAGTTCATGTTGCATTTCAAATCGAGACAGGTGAGCCCTATCTTGACTGATGCATCGGACATCCAGCAGTAGGTGGCATGAAGGTATCACAACATGACATGTGGAGAATCTCACACATGGTGTAGTGAGTGTAGTGTTCTTAGCGATTCCCACCATCAGGTCAGAAGCCGCGTGCTGCCATGGAGCCGGATGAACCCCAAGTTGACGACGAGGTTCGGGCCAAATCGGGGTCATGCAGCGACATGCTCACGAATTTCTTTCAGAGAAACACGTACAACCTCTCACAGCACCTGGCAGGCGATGCCTTCTGCAGTTGTGACCTCAGAAGTGTCGGCAGATCCAGCAGAATCCAAGATGCGGATCTCATCTGTGATTTCAAGACTAGGAGCACACAAAATTGCAAGGCTGAGAAAGGCACTAAAATCAATGGCTGAGAGCCCTTTTCATGGTTCTTGGCACACCACCTTCAAGCACACCCCATTTGTGCACGGTTCAGAAAAGCACTAAGACGATCTAAGACGCAGAAGGTGTGAAATTACAAGAAAGCACGACATGTCAAGTAGTGGATGGGAGTAGAATTGGAAGGTGTGAAAACAGCAGAGCCCACCTGGTTTTTTGAAACGTGCCATTGCTTGGATCATGCAAATCAGATGGGTTGACACATGTTGACACCGGATTTTTGAACATGTACAATGTACATCAATGTACAATGATCAATAATGCATACTTTCGAATCGAATATCGATAGCGGAGCTCGTGATATCGTGAGAAGATGGGATCCAAGGGTTGGATCCAAGGGTTGGATCCAACGTGGATCTGTGGATCAAGCTGTCTGAGGTGCCACGTCCAGAGCGATGCCATTTGCTGCTGAGTGGCCGGTTCAACAGTGAAAGGTTTCTGATCTGAGATTGGCATAGATTGATTGGCGGCATTTTGGGAGTTAGGTCCAAATATTGTTGTTGAATTTCGATCCTTACTTTTTCAAGTGACAATTGGTTGCATCCTCCCTGCCATGTGGACTTTCTGGCCACCGAGGACGATGAACTACATGAGAACGGTGAAAAGGCGTCTGGAAGAGAGAAAAGTTCCAGTCTTTATGGTCCAAGCCCAGGTCGGCCAAAGTTTTGCCGAGCTGACGCGGATAGGATTGGCCCGTGCCAAAGGCATGGTGGCCTTCTGCACGTCGGACTACGGCGCCTATACAGATGTTGGTTACGAAACCTTCCATGAATTGGAATATGCACACGACAACAAGTTGCAAATCTTTCCCATTAGGCTCTGCAAAGAGTGGCCACCAGCGCCGCAAGACAATCCAAGAGGCACTTTTCAAAATGAATTCGTGTTCAAGAACGGCCTAGTGTATGTAGATGATCGGCAGATGAACAATGCCGAAGGCACTGCTGATCAGATTGCGGATTCTGTGACTAGCCCTGGCGGCATCTTTTCAAATTAGGCGAAGGCCAACAAATTGCGAAGATGTGGCGGAAATGAAAACTGACAACTGCCGCATTCCGGCTTCCCATGGTGTGCTCTGCTCCCGCTTGACTAAATTTGGATGAATTTGAGGAAGCAACAAGTAACAAGTAGTTCTCCGACCCAAAAAGATCACAGGAATGTATCTGTGAAGCGAGACATCCCAATTTGCCCCAAAAAAGGCAACCGCACCGTGCTAGGCATGGAAGGTCGGTTGAGCTGATTATATATTTCAACCTAGCATGCAAGCAGGGCTGAAAATCTGGATGGAACTATGACCTCTGATTTGGAAGCGTTCCCAGATTGTTGCATAGTGTTACTCTTTTGGATGTTAGGTTCAAGCATTGTGTGACAGTAGATGCCCCTGGCAACATGCAAATTGAATGATAATGGAAAAACCGCACATATTTTGCGGTAATTCTGTTGCACATTGTAGCAAAGGTTGGATTTCCTGAAGTTCTCGTCTCAGCTAGCACCTCATCACCAGCAGTTCGTTGATGTTGAGGGTTGAAGAGACACACACCAGAACCAACGCAGCTCTGACCATTTCAACATGAATCAATGCTGGCAAAATATCAGCATCATCCCACACCTGGTTTTGCCAACCAACCTTGTTGCCTGCAGGAGTGCTTAGCTTGGAAATTCACGGATTGCCAGAACTCCAGAGTTTGAAAAGGTGAAACCAGATCGTTCCCTCAAGTTTTGGCCGCAATTTCAGAGAGTTTCACCACGCTTCCGGAAATTGGGGTATTCTCATCAGCGACATGGCCGAAAACAGCGATGGTCGCGATACCTCGGCAGGGCGTCCCAGATCTGAGACGTGGAATTGACTCCACCAAAGCGGTTGGAAGTTGATATGGTGGAAAGCAACAAAGATGTTGGACTCTTGGAGTGTTTCACAGAGTTTCTTGGCATATCATCTCCAGGGGTTTCAACTTTTTCAGATGTCTTTAGCGAATAACCATGGTTTCCACTTTTCACTGGGTGATCCAACTGTTTCTTATCATTCAAGTTGACACTGGGCATAGCTTATGCTATAGTCTATGAACACAACAGTTTGCCAGCTTTGGGAGTGACCAAGCGACCAATGTCAAGGCAGACCATGCAAACGTCAGAGCAATTTTCCAGCAGTGGGATCCTACGGGACTCTCAGCTGCAAAGTTGCTTGTGCAGCTGGGCTGCGATGAACTCCGCAGTTTAGGGAGATCGTATAGATGGTCTCCTTTTGCTCAGGACATGGCACGCTCCAGAAGGAAGAGCTGCTGTCTATTCTTTCGGACATTGGAATCACTGATCGAGAGCTGCCTGGTCTGCAGAGTTTACCCGTTTCGGCATTCCAAACAGCCACTCTTCCACAAGGCAGAAATGCACCCTGTTGTCACCCCTCTGCAACGTGCATTGTTTCATTCATCGGCCAAGGCTGGCAGCAATGCTTAAAACTACAGATGCTTGGTTTGATAATGGACGGCTTAAGGCGTTCGATTCATACTGTTGTGGTCCAGGTTCAGGTCCAGACTAGTTTTTGATTTCAAGCTCTGTTGATACCAGCCATTTTGACCGCACAATTTACTGCATGTTTTTTGTGAAACACATTGACGACCTGGCCAGAAAATTGATCACTGGACTAACACGTTCAATTTGAGGATGCCTGTCGAGATCAAAGCATCCACTATTCAGACTTTCTACGGTGGGTTTTCGCACCAGCATCAAGTCCTGAGAGTGGTCATCAAGCTGGGGTCTCATCGCATCTTGACAAAATTTAAGCACACTTCTGGCATGGAACTCATATGTAAAGCATGAAACAGGATATCTGGACGATTTGGCTCTGTACTATTTTTCTTATCCTTTTGGGCTGCGATGATCCCAGCTGATTCATTTTTGTTGCCGAGTTTGGCCCACAGGCAAAGGACCCAGCCCAATGCCTCAGTGCCAGATGGCTTTGGCCCCTTGGCCCAGTTCTGGCAACATGCTGGAGGGAGGTCAAGACGACTCGATGCCTTGAAAACCAGAGACCACTCCCTGCCTTACAGTTGATTGGGAAATCTGAAGAAACCAACATGGGAAGGTAATGTGGCAGACTCAATGCAACTGCAAAGGAATTTGGTTGCGCTCCACTCATTGAGGCTGTCACACGAAAGCGGGACCGCATCAGAATTGACAGGGACTTTATGATATGCTGGTAGATGAAAGCATTGGCCTTCTGGCAGGGATTTACCACGGAAACATGTTGAATGCTGAGGTTGTGAGGTGGAACCAGAGGACTGGCAATCTGAGGGTCGTTGGTGTGGGTTGGAGACTAGTCCCAAAAGTGGTTAGGAGGACATGTTGGTGCAGTTAATTTATTTCACTTCATTTCCGCTTGCTCTGCCATTTGCTGAGATGTCGAGGTCATTACAACTCATCAGAAGTTGATTCCACTGTGATCCACAGGGGACAAAGTTTGACAAAGTTGAGAAGTATTGATGAGGAGATGTTGGCACGGTAGTAGGTCGGATTGACTTGCTTTATCTTGCTTTGCTATTTGATGAGATGTTGGGTCCTTACAACTTGTCACTGCGCAAACATTTTTCCCCACCCAAATATAGTTCAAATTTACATTTTTTCGATGTTAGTGTATCCACCTTGATGATTTTCTTAGAATTCCCTACATAATTCGTCCTGCTGCGGCAAATGTCCTTCCTCTCACTGGATGACCTCCAAGTATCCCTCAGATTTCGGTATCCGATTGCAAAACAACCCTATGCAGGAAACGTATTTTCCACGCCTTTGTGGAACAGAAAAACTTGAGTTGAATCTGTGGTAATTATCTCTTTTCGCAACTGTTGTTGTCCAAGATGTCGTGCTTTGCTTTCCAGGCAGATGAAATTGAAATCGAAAATTGTGAAGATCTCAGAGTTGAGGATTCCGGGATATGTTTCCTCAATGTTCAGGCTTGAGGATCCATGCTCAATGACATGTGACATTAGGCTTTAAAGATGCGTTTATTAAATGCGTTTAAATATGCTTTTGTGACAATCATGAGTTAATATTGGTTAGTAGTCGAATGAACCAAGTTCAGCAACGCAAAATTTAGAATATATACTATTATGACATTATGACTGATCCACTGGCATAATATATTAAGAAATCAACCTTGGACTGCCAGACATCCCGAGTTTTGGCCCTTGGACCGCCATCCAGAGTTTCGGCCGTTTTGAGGCGGAGACATCCTGCAGGCTGCGAAAGAAGGCAACGTCGGAGCTGTCCGGCGCTTGCTGCAGGTGGACCCCCAGAGCCTGGAGCAAGTCGACAAAGATGGCGGACACCTGAGAAGGGATAGGCTTGAAGTTGGCTAGGACTGATGTTGGGTTTTGAGACATGTTGCTGGCGCATGTTGATGCAGTACTTGTTTCAGAAGGAGCATAATTTACCTGTGACTTGGCACGTTCCATCACTATCATCAGCGGAGCCCTCTGGCTGAGGCATGGAGCCGCTGCACTGGGCAGCTTATAACGGCCATTTGAAGGTGGTCGAGGCGCTGTTGGCCGCCGGCGCGGCGAAGGATAGCTACAGCAGCGGCCTCAGAGACGGAGAGAAGTGACAGGACAGAAATGGCAGGATGGACGTTGTGGGAAGGCGGTGCAACAGGCAAAAAGTGGAAGAGATGCAACATGACATTGAGTTTGCTGCAAGTTTGGGAACTTCGTTCCAGGCATCTTCAGTGGACTTTACGTGGTTCCATGTTGAGCAGTCAACTACCAGTGGACAGCAGTTGCAAGTTTGTGTTGCGGGTATGTCACACTTGACATTATTACTCAGTAACTCATTATTACTGGGAGTGGTTCCGGTGGTTGAGTCAAGTTGAGGAGACATTTTGCGGGTCTAGTCTAGTATAATGGCAGATGGATGCAAATGGATTCCTCATATTTTCGAATGATTTCTTGCTTAGATTGTACTGTGTTATTGTGAATCTTTGATCTGGTTTGCAGTGGATAGCACGGCAGAGATGTGACTTCCCAATACAGTTGGGACTGATGTTGGGTTTTGAGATGTTTATGAGACATGTTGCTGGTAACCGGTACGTGTTTCAGTCGGAACATGATCAACCTGTGACTTTGCGCGTGCCGTCGCCATCATCAACGGAGCCTTCCGGACCGAGGCGACGGGCCGCTGCGCTTTGCGGCTCGGGGCGGCCACCTGGAGGTGGTCCAGGTGCTGCTGGCTGCCGGTGCCTCCGTAGAGGCGAAGAACCAAAACGGCCGCGGCCTCGGAGACGGAGAGAAGTGACAGGATGAGCAGGTTGTTATAGGTGCGCAGCTTTGACTTCCCAATCCAGTTGAGACTGATTTTTGGTTTTGAGAGATGTTGCTGATATGTGTTTCAGTCGGAACATGATCGACCTGTGAAATTGCGCGTGGTGTCGCCATCATCAGCGGCGTCCTCCGGACCGAGGCGACGAGCCCCTGGCGCTTGCGGCCTTCGATGGCCACCTGGAGGTGGTCCAGGTGCTGCTGGCCGCCGGCGCCTCCGTCGAGGCGAAGAACGACAACGGCTGCGGCCCTCAGAGACGGGACGGACGCGACAGGACGGACGTGGTGGGAAGGCGGTGCAACAGGTGAAATGTGACAGAGATGCGACACGACATTGAGTTTGCTGCAAGTTTGGGAACGGGACCGATTTTTAGCCCCGAAAAAAAAAAAAACTTTAGCCTTGAAAAGGTTTTTTTTTAGCCACGTAAATAGGTTTAGCCACGAAAAATCAAGATTCTAGCCTTGAAAAAAAATCTGAAATAAAAAGTAAAAATAAAAATAGAATACGACAGAATAAAAGACAAAGAAAAAGAAAGAAAGAGAGAAAGAGAGAACAAAAGAAAAAAAAAGAAAGAAAGAGAGAGAAAAAAAAGACAACAAAAAAGAAAGAAAGAGAGAAAAAAAGACAAAAAAAGAAAGAAAGAGAGAAAAAGAGAAAAACAAATACAAAAAAAGAAAGAAAGAGAGAGAAAAAAATACAAAAAAAAGAAAGAAAGAGATAAAATGAATGACAAAAAAAAGAAAAAAAGGAGAAAGAGAGAAAAAAGAAAAAAAAGAAAAAGAGAAAGAGAGAAAAAAAGACAAAAAAGAAAGAAAGAGAGACAGAGAGAAAAAAAAAGAAGAAAGAGAGAGAAAACAAAAGAAAAAAAAGGAGAAAGAGAGATAAAAGACAAAAAAAGAAAGAAAGAGAGAAAGAGAGAAAAAAAACAAAAAAAAGAAAGAAAGAGAGAAAGAGAGAAAACAAAACAAAAAAAAGAAAGAAAGAGAGAAAGAGAGAAAAAAAGAAAAAAACAAAAGAAAGAGAGAGAAAAAAAAGACAAAAAAAGGAGAAAGAGAGAAAAAAAACAAAAAAAAAGAAAGAAAGAGAGAGAAAAAAAAAACAAGGAGAAAGAGAGAGAAAAAAAAGAAAAACAAGGAGAAAGAGAGAGGACAAAAAATAAAAAAAGGATGGATTACGTGTATTACGTGGGTAAAGCTCTTACGCAGCTAGCTTTTATTTCGTGGCAAAAAAAAGGAATTACGTGGCTAGAGAATCCTGAGAATCCTGGAAAAATTATGTGGCTAAGAAAGGATGCCGTTTGGGAACTTCGTTCCAGGAATCTTCAGTGTACTTTATGTAGACAGTAGACAGCAGTTGCAAGTTTGTGTTGCGGGATGTTGGGGGTATCTCACACTTGACATTGTGACTTGGAGTGGTTCCTGTGGTTGAGTCAAGTTGAGGAGACATTTTCGAAAAATTTCTTGCTTAGATTGTACTGTGTTATTGTGAGTCTTTGATCTGGTTTGCAGTGTACGGCACGGCAGAGGTGTGACTTCCCAATCAGTTGATCCTGATTTCGATGGGCAGTGACGTCTCAATTTGAAATGCTGGACCAAACTCTCAATTTTTCAGACCCGAAATCCTCCGAAATCCTCCGAAGCAACTCATGTGATTTGGCGCGCCGTCGCCTCTCCAGCGGCGCCCTCCGGACCGAGGCAACGGGCCGCTGCACGTGGCGGCCATGGGAGACCAGCCGGAGGTGGTCCAGGCGCTGCTGGCCGCCGGCGCCTCCGTCGAGGCGAAGGATAGCAGCGGTCCCGGCCCTCAGAGACGGGACGGACGCGACAGGACGGACGTGGTGGGAAGGCGGTGCCACGGATTTCAGGATGAAATTCGATGGTGTTCGCCACCTTAGCTGGAGATGAACCTCCAGCAGGTGAGAGCCACAGGGTGGATTCTTTGAAGGAAATCAGGCACATGAAGTCATGAAGTTGTCCCTGCTGGGATGCACAGCTTCGGAGAGGTGATCTTGCACATGTGCAACCTTGATCAACCCTTTATGGGTGTAAAAGAGCCTGATACTTGAGGTTTTATGATGTTTTATCATGGAAGGTCTGATCAGGTCGTAGTCGTAGTCTGGTGATCTTCACAAACACCAGCAACGATAGTGGCTGCCATTGAGCCAGCTTGCCACACAATTTTGAAAAGGATGAAACTCCATGTTGAGAAGTCAACTACCAATAGACCGCAGTTGCAAGTTTGTGTTGCGGGTATGTCACACAGTGGTTCGGGTGATTGAGTCAAGCTTAGGGGACATTTTGAGGGTCTAGTATAATTGTAGGCAACGTTACAGATGCAAAAGAGGGCTTGAGAATGCTTGAGAATATATGTTGAGATAAGTTTTGTTAGGCGTAAGAAAACGGTTTTCCCTTTTCCGGATTTTCTGTTGTGGAAGGTTCCATCAGTTCGTAGTCTTGGTGATCTTCACAAACACCCGCAACAGACAGTGGCGGCCAATTTGAAAAAGATGAAACTCACGGACTTCACTCCACAGTTTGCAGTTTCTCCCACTGCAGTGGGGGTGGGCGGTCGAGAGCCACGGGGTGGAGCCCTCCAGCCATTGACGTCTCCGAGCCCTTCGGGACCTGAGGTTTGACACCGCTGCTCGTGGCGGCTGAGTGGAGCCACACCGCCGTGGTGGAGGAGCTCCTCGCCGCGGGCGCCGCCGTGGATGCTGTGGACAGCAGTGGCCGGGGTCCCTGGAAACGGCTGGTGGGGACGACAGGGGGTGGGGGGGACGGATGAGCTGATGCAGAGTGAGTGAAAGAACAGCCTCGGTGACAAGTTGTTTGATGACTTTTAATGTGCCATACCTGCGTCTTCCAATGTATGCAAGATTGTTGCCTTTTCAAGAATGATTGCTCTCGGCAATTTTTTCTGCTTGCGAGCATTTTTTGTATTTTTGTGCTTTTATACATGTGTTTGCTGGTTTTGAAACGGCGAAAAAAAATCAAGAGCCCAAAATATGACAACCAAAACGGCAAAAAAAACTGGAAACGGCGAACATTTAGGCAACTGGCGATAATTATAGCTGTTTTGGATTTCGAGCGACAATTCTGCATAGGTGGATTATCCAGGTATGCACAGAGCTGTGGCAGGATAAAACTACTTGTGAATTCTACTGTGTTTTCCACTCATGTGTATAGCCGTTGACACATTTGTCCGCTGCTGTATCGGATCGTAGGGCCCTTTTGAGCCATACGCGCTGTGTAAAAGGCTTGTTTGCCTGTTGGACTGCGAGTGCGGGGACCAGTTTCATACTACGAGATGGTACTTATAACTTAGGTGGGATTGGGATTTTATGAATCTTCTCAAACGCCATGGTGAGATATTTGGCAAGTGACACTACATGAGGTGATAAAGCGACAGAACACAGAGGCATCCACTGGCATCTTTGGGGTGCCCCATCACTGTAGGAATATAACACGATGGTAAGACATCGATGTGAAACACAATAAGTCATCAGAATCATCAGAGAGAAGAACTCTTGCACATTTGCTACCTGTATGGGCCTACTGTGGATGTGAAAGAGAGCTTGCGAATGCTCAAGATATGTTGAGACAAAACTTAATTTGTTAGGCATAAAACATCATAAAACGGTTGTCTCTTTTTCGGATTTTCTGTTGTGGAAGGTTCCATCAGTTCGTAGTCTTGGTGATCTTCACAAACACCAGCAACGATAGTGGCTGCCATTGAGACAGTTCGCTGTACAATTTTGGAAAAGATGAAACTCACGGACTTCACTCCGTAGATTCGAGCCTCTCCAGTCAAGTGTGGGGGGTGGGCGGTGGAGAGCCACGGGTGGAGTCCTCCAGCCGTTGACGTCTCCGAGCCCTTCGGCGCCTGAGGTCGGACACCGCTGCACGGGGCGGCCCGCAACGGCCGCGCCGCCGCTGTGGAGCGGCTCCTCGCCGCGGGCGCCGCCGTGGATGCTGTGGACAGCGAAGGCCAGGGTCCCCCAGAAACGGCCGGTGGCGACAGGGGGTGGAGTGGAGGGATGATCTGATACACAGTGAGTGAAAGAACAAACTCGGTGACAAGTTGTTTGGTGATTTTGAATGCATCATGTGCACAGAGCTGTGGCAGGATAAAACTGATAGGTGGTATTTGCTGTAGGTGGGATTAGGATTTTGTGAATCTTCTAAAGTACATGCACTGCACCAGCGAAGCCAGACACATGAACGTATTCTGGGTTTGTTTCAGGCTGTGGGAATTGTTTTGTTTTGGCGCTTTCATGGTGGGATGTTTGGCAAGTGTCAACATGGGGTGACAAACCGACACAAACCACAGAAGACAGTGGCATCCACTGGCACAGTAAGAACTTATTAAGAATGATATGATATTGGAAACAGCGATTAGGATACCAACAATAAGGTTATATATAGTGGGTGATATGTAGGAAATGTGCTAGTATAGGTCTTCCAGACATCAACGTAAAGCATCCGTAAAACAACTTGAAAAGCAATGACACTAAATGAATCTAAATGATACTATCTGGATTTTGGGACCACACTCAGCCCCACATCCGTCTAAACCGGAACTTGGCACTTCCAGCTGCGTATTGCAAGGCAAGACGCCGTACGACTACGCCAAGCAGTATGGCCGCCGGAAGGTGATGGGTGTCCTGGACCCGGTCCCTTGGCGCTGGGATGAACATCCCTTGGTGGACCAGGGCTTTGGCACACGTAGGCTTTAGGAACTCACCAGGAAATGACAGTGGCTCTTATTGGGTCGTTGCAATCCTGATGTTGTTAAGCTGTCATGCGCTCGAATTGACTCCGATGCGTTGCCTTTCTTTGGGTGAGGTATTTGTGGCCCTTCTCAGTGGCCGGAGCTGCAGATGTGCCTCGGCTGGTCGGAAAGCAGCGGAAGCCTTGCGAAACACAAACAACTTTGATGCAGATACTACAGCAATTGTAAAAAAATGCAATGATGCATGATGTGAGATGATACCAGTAGATTTGATTCAAGTGACTCTACACTTCGTATACTTGACATGAATTGCGAAGAGATGGGTTTGTCTTGAGCTGGCGAGAAAAACTGTGATCCGCAGCCATGTGGTAGAATTTCTTCCCAAACCTATCGCAGTATAAGATAAAGATCATGTAGCCATGCTGTCTATAACTTGGTTTTGGAAACCTCTACCAGTGGAAAACACCGAGGCAACTCTGCGCATGAAACTGTACAAGACTTGAAGGAGGAAGCGGAGCGGCTTGGCATCCTTACAGTGTAAGCTTCTTTGGGCCAGCTTTGGCGTGCCCAGGTTTTCCTTGTTGACAGCCTTCCTGTAGTCAACACGTGTGAAAGCTTGTGAAATGCGTAGATGATGTGTTTCTTTTCCTACTTTCCTTCCGTAAGAGCCTTGCCATTGCATTTCTCTTATAACTATGAAGTAGAAACAGACATATGGTGGGTTCTGAAGTGATTGATCGATTTCATTACTCCGATTTCAACGACAGGGCCAATCACAGCAACCTCTTTTGTGCACAGTGCTTGCAGACTTCCTTCATGAATGTTGCCTGAGAATTCTCCAACAAATTCTGTCAAGAAATGTGAAGGAAGACATCGCGGCACCACCATGCAAGAACATTTCTGCGACCGTGAATTGTAGCAAGGATGTTCAAAATGGGTGCAACCAGCACTTGTTGGCCCTGGCAAATAGAGGCAGAGCATACCCCAGCCACTCATGTAAGACGCTTTTTGTTTCAATCGTTTCATTAACTTCCCTTTTTAGATGGATTCGCTCCCCTGTTACATATTCCTGATGACATCTTAATAACATTTCCACATTTCCTTTGCACCTAGCGATGCTTTCAACAGAAGCCGTGCTACATTGCTACACGTGCCACATCTGTCGATTGTGGATCCGAGGCGCAAGTTGGGAACGACTATCGAGCATCTCATTGGCCCCGACATGCAGCCGCTGCTGCTTGGCACAGTTGATGCGGCATGGACGCTGCTAATGGGTATTCTCCAACTGATTTAGAGCTCATGAGTTGGTTCACTGCTAGAACTCATTATTTCTTGGGGTGCCCTGTAGTGTTGTAGAATGCAGCCTGGAAAAAGGGCACGGTGTTTCGGTGAACATAGACTATCTAGACTTTGGCATTGTGGTGAAACTGTGACTCGTGGACGTGATTTTATACGACAAAGTCCTCTCTGCATGCTGCAACTGGGATAGGAGTTCCTGCTGCACCCCTGACACACCAACATCTTGAAGAAGTGTAAGTACTGACCCAATAGCCGACTCAGCCACGAATACAAAGATGATAATAAGCAACATATCGAATTATTAGAAGTCTCTTGAGAATGTAGCCACCTCTATATCCTTCTGGAGACACCGTAAGTTTTCTCCTTGAACCTCAATCACAAATCGATCAACTTGATTTCTCTTGGAGCCCATGAAGCGAGTGCATCAACGGCATCAGCCTTGATTTGACAAGTCACTGTGGTCTCCCCAAAATGGTGGGCTGGAGCTTGGTCCAGGAATGGAGCGATGACTCTGCAAGAAACCAACATTCTGCCTGGAAACACCCTGACGGCCGTCCTAGTGACTCTGATAGAAAAAGCATTGGACACAAGACTTCGGACAAATCGAAGTACGCATTTGTATTATCAATTTTGAAAGCCACACATATTTATAGATGTGTCCTGTTTTGCGCGTTTGTATCGTTTATTGGAGCAACATTGGTTTTGCTACTAAAGTGTTTGGCAGAAAACTACATATGTGTGCAAAGACATTCGTTTAGACATGCGGCATCGTGCGGCACCATGTGTAGGAAGTGACTTTTTACGACAGGATTTCTCATGCCAGGCGGCTAGGCAGTCCGTTGATTTCGTTGTCGCCAGGACCCTGTGGTGCTGAAGGACTTCGGCCATGGGATTTCGATGAAGACGGCGCAATCCGTTTTCGATGAGTACGGGCCCAGGATGGAAGTGCTTGCAGACTGGAAGGATCTGAAGGATCCATCCTCCTTGGAGGAAGTGTCTCGTCCGCAAACCAGCCGATGCTTGGGCGGTGAAGGATAATATGTATTAATACTGAAGGTTTGATATCATTTTGGGTGTCATTGACTTCGAGCCATGATATGCAGTACCAAAATACCAGCTGTTTTGTGGCGGAAAGCATGTACTTTTGTTCACAGGGTCTCTGCGTTGTGGGGGTCTGCCAAGCTGTGACACCTGAATCATAGTATTGATTCATTGATTTTGAATGATTTTGCTACGCCCGATCTATATTTAGTACAGGACAGGAAATACAACGCATTGAATTGCATGACATCCCATTGCACAATGTACATTTATGTACATTTAGTGTGCTACAGTAGATAAACTTTATCTCATACACACATACACATACCCTTCCCAAGATCAAGACAGAAAACATGACCTTCCCGTTCCTGGTTTTCTCGGTATCAGAATGTCGACCAATGACAACTCCGTTGCGGCAGAATTGGACATCGTCGGCATAAATTTGAGATTTCAGCAATTCTTGTGCCAAAATATGCAAATATGAAACTTGGGCAGAAGTTCCCAAAAAAGATTCCTCGTTGATAGGGTGGATACATGCAATATAAATAAATAAACTAAACTTAAATATATTAAATAAACAAATAAATAAATGAATTCAATAAATAAATATATTAATAGATGAATAAATAAATAAATAAATAAATAAGTAAAAATAAATGTATAATATGTGTGTATATATATACACGTAGTTGATGATCCAGATTGGACCCAGAAATTCCTTGCCCCAGCTGTGTATTCAGATACCCGTACTCTCCTGAGCAAGTTTCTGAGGCAAAACACCTTTTGCGTTGAAACATTTTCATGAGATGACTGAAGTGTTCATGTCAGCAGGAGACGTGGATCATACCATGGCTCCATGACTCCGGAATCTGCATTGCAGTTTGTTTGTTGCACAAACACGTTTTACACCCTGTTATCTTCAATATGGTCACTATGATCGTGCTTGTGGGCGCGTCGGTTTTGATTTGTAGCTTTTGCAACTTCAGGTGCTCCCTCCCGGACACGTGGCACTGAGCCAACTGGTGCGTCTCAGTCCGGAAGACGTCACGTTTCCAAAGCCAGTGGAGGCAGGGGGGCAAAGGCGTTCAAAGGCTATATACTAATACCCTTTTGATCCATTTCGCCTGTGCCCAAAGAAGTTTCGTGCCACGAAAATGGAACCGATGGATGCCATGCGCAGGCAACTGAAGTAATTACGTAGTTGACATTCAATCCGGACAGGGAGCTTAAACGATTCAAAAGGGGCTCCTTTTCTATGGCCTTGGAAAGACTCCCCCAATGCAGAAAAGCACAGTTCTTCCAGATCCTTGGGAGAAGATACAAAAGGCAAAGGAAAAGGAAAGCATAGCTTGTCCGATCTGGTGTCATGCACGCTACAGCCATACGTAAATTGATGTTCAAGATATGTTCAAGATATGTTCAAGATTTTGTTTTGTGAAACACGTGCAAGATCCATGAATGCGCCAACCTCAAAATATGGGTCTTGACGCGTAATACCAATACCATGACGATTCGGGTTCTTTGACAACGTAAAACTTTCGAAACCTCCGTCAGGTTGAGATGCCATTATGTGTTGGTGCGGAATCTGTTTGGAGATCATCAGCCACAGGCAGGGTGGCCAGTTGCGGTTTGGGTTGAACTGGGCTAGTTATAGAACTGATTTCGGTGGTGGGTACCTATTGATTCAGGGGTGGTAGTCTATACCTTTTGACCATGTAATTAATTATTGTTGAAACTCGATACCAGCAGTTGTTTTCAGGTTGGCCTGATCCAAGACTTTCACAGACAAAAATGTGAGTTGGTAAGGAACCTGAACCGTGGTTCGGTTTCCAATTCTTCATGCCGGTTCGGTTTTGCACGGTGTGGTTTTACGTTTGGTCTCACCCAATTGTTGCTTCTTGGTTCGGTTTCCCGGCCGCAGGCTGGGAACGACTACTGGGTGCGAAATTCAGCGATGGCCGAGTGGTGGTGGCACTGAGCCACTTTTGTGATGTTGTGGCCACAGGGCCATGTGGCCTGAAAGCTGTGGGATTCATCGATCCACACGGTGCAAACGGCAAAGTCGCATTGCTACACGTGGCGTGCGAGTCGTGTCAGAACAGTTTGGAGCAGCTGTGCTCCGATGCTGACATGTTGGGATCCTTCAAGAAATGCGGTCCCAGCGTACCGCTGGGAACGTATCGCCACGACGAAGTCCTGCAGCTCCGTCAAGGGCAAGAAGCGATGAACATGAGAGTCAGGTTCCACCGAATGCCACAGATTTCCCGGAAACTTGTGGCTGACTCTGCAAGCCACTTCAGTGTCGAAATTGAAGGGGATGACCATCAGTTCGAAGAACTTCGGTCAGAGGCAGCCACGAATGCAACAGCTTCAAACCCAACAGCATCGGATCTCCAGTCAGCTCCAACGACCTCACAGGCGCAGTGGAGTGGGGTTGCGTGGTAAACATCAAACATCGAACCCCCAAAGTCATCTCACTGCCTTTTCCAGGTGCATCCACAGGTGCATCCACACGTGCTTTATATTTGGGTATGTTTGCACATTCACGGGAGAACCCCAAGATTTGATGGGTAATTCCCCATGAAACACGGTCATGGTCGACAAAAACATCCTTTTCCAACATGTTCCCCACTCAAAATGGCCATAATTATGGGACAACTCCAAAATTTGATGCTAACACCGAATTTTCACCCTATTGTCTGAGGTTTTCCACGGGTTTCCTAACTTTCCCCAGATTTCCCCATTCAAAAGTTGCCATTGGCTCCACGGGACCTGGGCAGGCGATGCCCGCGGCCGCGATGACCTCAGACGTGCCGATGGCTACTCGGCACCAACGGTGATCCAACGGTGGCTGCAACGTCAACTGTGGCGGCCGAAGCCTTGGAGATTTTGGGGTTGGAATTGTCGAATTCTTCAAATGGATAATATTTGATAATTTTTTAGAATATTCATCAGAATCTATACTAGTTAGATTTGATAGAAGTTAAAACAGTTGATGGGGTGCGAACAATAAGTTAAGAAAAGTGGAAGATTGAAACAGAAGAGCCGAATGGGAATTTACAGTGGGACCTTGCCTTCTGCCCGGTAAATCAGATGGTCGGCACTGCGTATTACTGGTTTTATATGGTTTTATGATGTTTTATGCGCATTTTTGGATGAGATCCAGAATCGCAACACACACACACATTTTCATAGAACAAGAATGCTTGTCCTTCAAAAATTTCAGAAATCGGAAACCGACGAGATCCATGATTGGATCCAGCTCCTGTGACAGACCGCTCAGGCACAGGAGCGGCCAGAGAGAGGTCACCTGTTGCTGAGCGGCCGCTTCAACAGTGATACGATTCTTGTCGAAGGTTGGGGAAGAAAAAATGTCACTTGAACATAGTTGAATCATGTTGTTGAAGTTTGATCCTGCATCTGTGAACCGTGTTTAATCTTTTCTTAAGTTTCATTCTGGATGCTCGGCGGACTGTCGGCCACTGAGGGTCATCGACTACATGAAAGCGGTGAAGAGGCGCTTGGAAGAGAGACGAATACCTGTATATATGGTGCAAGCTCAGGTCGGCCAAAGTTTTGCCGAGCTGACGCGGATAGGATTGGGCCGTGCCAAAGGCATGGTGGCCTTCTGCACTTCGGAGTACGGCGCCTATACTGGTGCTGGCTACGAAACCTTCCATGAATTGGAATATGCACACGACAACAATTTGTATATATTCCCCATTAGGCTGTGTGAGCAGTGGCCACCTGCGCCACAAAACAATGAAAGAGGCACTTTTCAAAATCGCCTGGTGTTTAAGAATGGCCTTGTGTTTGTAGATGATCGGCAGATGAACAATGCCGAAGGCGCTGCCGACCAGATTGCGGATTCTGTTACCAGCAGTGGCATCTTTGCCAATTAGGCAAAGTCAAAAAAAATCGAAGAATGTGGCGGAAATCAAAGCGTACTGCTGCCGGATTCCACCCTCCGATGGTGCGATCCTTTGTGATTCCGGATTAAATTAGGTCAAGTAACAGGCAGATCATCCTTAACGATCAGAAGAGTTCACCCGAAGTGAGACATTCAAAACATCTAGAACATGGGGCTAAAAGTTCCTGCTACTCTCAAGGTAGAGGAACCTGAAAAAGCCTTGCAACTGAGCATGCGCCAAGTCGCAAAACCTTCGGACGTTTGCTTCAGGCAGTGACAGGACGTAGGTATTTGTTGAGACATGGACATGGCATGGGAGAAATACAGTAATTTGAAGGTGATTCATGTGCACATTATACTAAAGGTTCGAATTCCTGTAGTTCTCGGCTCAGCTTACACTTTTTTCACCCAGAGTTCATTGACCTTCAGGATTGCAGAGACATCACACCATGACTAACCTAGATTTGACCACATATGAATCTTTAGTGAATCTGGTGCAATCCAGACCCGGCTTGTTGCTTACCCTTGGCGAGAAATGGCTCTTATTCCGTTCCAGAGCCTGTCCTGGTTTGAAATCAATGGATTGCCAGACCTCCAGAGTTTCAACAGGTGATCGACTTGGAACTTGGAACCAGAAGTTTTCATGTTTTCACCACATTTCTTGCGGAGTTTCACCATCCTTGCGGAATTTCCCCTAGGGAATTCCACCTTCATGGCAAAGGATGGCCCAGATACCTCGGCAGGGCATCCCAGATGTGAGACCTCCAACTTCGGGATCCACGCTGTTCTAACGTTGGAAGCTGATATGATGAAAACATGTGAAAACAACAAACTTGTTGGGATCAAGTCAGGGCTGGTTCTCACCCGCTTCCTTGACGAATCGGGTCCAAAGATTTCCACTTTTAATTTTACCGTTCTGTTTACGAATGTCCGGGGCATTTGTTTCAACTTCTTGCAGGTTTTCACCGATTGACCTAGGTTTCTCTAATCATCTCAGTTGACACTGCAAAAACAAGTTGTGGTTACAGAAGGATTGTCTCGCAAGTTCAAGTGGTATATCATGGTATATGAATCCTCCTTGGAATAAACCATATAGAATACAGAACCTGGGCATACGATTCTATAGGGGGCTAGTTGGTAGGCCAGGTTTTACTATAGAATGGTACCTGGCTTGTGCCCAGCCGGTTTGGGAAAAAAAACGTATCCAAAAGTGACACCAAACTTAAGGCCTTGCAAACCCAGTTTTCTATTCTATAGGGGTCTTTTTCCTAATCACTGGGACCCAGTTGTTCATTCTATAGTGGATTATTTGTTAGAAGCGGTGGCCAGTATGAGGCTGGGTTTTCATTTTATAGGAGTGGGAGGGGAGGTGTCAGTGGGCAATAATATTGTAAATACTGTATGATACTGCAAAATATTGAAACATACTGTAAACGAATAAGTAATCAACACTGTTACCCAATCAGTTTTGTGCAGGGCTGCTCCTTTAAAATGGAGATCCAACCGCTCTTCTCAAAAATGGTTCCCAAGGATTTTTTTGCTTGAAAGGTGCCAGCCGAGATCCAAACGTGAAACCAAACTTTGGGCCTTGGAAAAAGCATTTTCTATTCAGTAGGGGGTCTTTTTCCTGATCACTGGGACTCAGTGTTTTATTGTTTGGTGGGTAATCTGTTAGAAGTGGTGGTCAGTGTCCGGCCGGGTTTTCATTTTGTAGGAGTGGCAGGGGGGCTTGTCAGTGGACAATGATAGTGCAAATTAAATACCGTAACAGAAAAAGTAATCAACACTGTTAACGAATCAGCTTTTAGCAGGGCTGCTCCTATAAAATGGAAATCCAACCACTCTTCTAAAAAATTGTCCCAAAGATTTTTTTGCTTGAAAGGTGCCAGCCCAGATCCAAACGTGAACCACATTTTGGGCCTTGGAAACAACGTTTTCTATTCAGTAGGGGGTCTTTTTCTTGATCACTGGGACCCAGTGTTTTATTCTATAGTGTATATATTATGTATTTATTGTATTTATTTATTTATATAATGGTTTGTCAGTGTCAGGCTTGGTTTTCATTTTATAGGAGTGGCAGGGGGGCTTGTCAGTAGGCAACATAATAGTGTAAATATTGTAACAGATTGAAACATACTGCAACCAAATAAGTAATCAACAGTGTTATCCAATAAGCTCAAATCACGTCAAACAGTATGTTGATCCAAGTGAAGCACAAATACTTGTGTGTGAAGTGATGTGAACAATTGAAAATAGTGGTGCAGTGGTGCGTGTATCTAAATTAATAAACTATCAGAGTGAAATGAATAAACAAAACAATACACATGTACATATATATATATTTTAATTAATTAAGTAATTATTTATTTAATTAGTTATATATATATAATTACATGCTTATATGATATATGAATGTTTCTGAGCCTGGCCATGCTGAAGCACGGCTCCTCTTGGATCAGCTCCTATAAAATGGAAATCTAACCTCCCCTCTATAAAATAGTCCCCAAGTATGTTCTTTGATGGAATGGTGCCAGCCCAGATCCAAAAAGTGAAACCAAACTTTTAGCCTTGCACACCCAGTTTTCTATTCTATAGGGGGTCTGTCTCTTAATCACCTAGACTCAGTTTTTCATTCTATAGTGGAGAATTTGTTCAACGTGGCGGCCAGTGTGAAGCTGGATTTTCATTTTATAGGAGTGGCAGGCGGCTGTTAACTTGGCAGGGTTTCCATTTTATAGGGAAAATCCCCCCTCGTCGACCTGGGTCTTCGATTTAGTCCCGATAGAATTGAACCCCCAGGTTTGGTCCGAATTCCAACAGGGATGTATATGATGTTTTTTAGATTTCTATACTGTAGTCTATGCTGTAGGAACTATTTCCCCTTTCATGGATGTGTTTGCGGATGTCCAGCTGCGTCGTTTCAGCTTCTCACCGGCTTTGTTTTTAGTAGTTGGTTGGTCTAAGTTTTATTTCCGAGTTAACACTCCATATCGTTGACATCCACGCCAAGAAGCGGCAAATCTATGCAAATTAATGCAATTCTAGGGTGATAAGTCCGAAACCGTCAGTGAGGGCCAAGGCTGTTGATGCACCTTAGGGATGTCCCAAAAAACAGGGAGGCATCCCAATCCCCAAACTGTTGCATTTCCCAACAAAGGCAACGAAATGGTCCATGGTGGATTCTTGTTGGGCCCTCACTTCAGAAACACCCAACTTCTGAAGTTCCTGTCTAGCGCGCCAGGCAGACTATGCTGGTGTCGAAGCAATTTTCCAGCACTTGGATCCCACCGGACTCTCAACTGCAACAGTTTTGGGATCTGCTGTGCGTTTTTGATGCGATCTGCTCCTGGGTTCGTGTCGTTGGACTTGGTGATGGGACTCAGGAAGTGGAACGCTCGGGAAGGAGGAGCTGCTGTCCATCCTCTCTGGCCTTGGTGTTTCTGATCAAGAGCTGCCTGGCTCACCTTGTCATGTCGCCATGTCCGCATCAGAATGACAGGACCTGAACTGCCAAAGGTATCCAAAAGTCAGAAATGGAGAAACGCCCCCGTCCCTGGATGAATTGTAGACATATCCCTGGATGAATTGTAGACATACACTTGTATCATTTGAAAACTTCAGCCGTTTTTGCGATTAGATGGAACTACCTCTTTACCATTCATCTTACTAAGATCAGGGATCACTAAACCACCAAGACACAGCTGCAATGTGGTGCTTCATTCGCCAAGGTTAGCCTTGCTTCAAACCACAGATGCTTGGTTTGATACACGTTTCATACAGAAATCTTTGGATATCTAATTAGGACCTAGGACCTAGATTGAGTTTCCACTGGATCAGATTCAGGTCGTCACTCTTGACTTTCAAGTTTCAGCTGTGGGGTGATTTTCTGTCGCACTCAGACAAGACTTGTCCGATGTTTTTGCGGAACACATTGAAAGATGGCAAGGAAGTCGAAGGTCAGTGGGCTGTGTTAAGGAGATGTTTCAAGACCAACGAGTTCCCTACTCGCACTTCCTGCGGTGGATTTTCGCACCAGCATCCAACTCTGAGAGTGGTCATCAAGCCGATGTTTCATCGCATCTTGCCAGAATGATTACCGTCCTTCGGCCAGAACTGCCAAGGTTGTCATGATATGGTAAACACATGTAAACATAAAACAGGACAATAGGCTGAACAATTGGCTGTGGTTTCAAGCCACTTTGTGGGCATTTCGATGATCGCTGTGAAGTCTTCGTTCCTTCCCGAGTTTTTCATCGCCCTGATCCATGTGGATCAGCCAGGCAAGATGTTCAGACAGAGCTCAACATCTCAGAGCCGAATGACCTTGGTCTCTTGGCGCAGCTCCGTTGAGGATGTTGAGGTCTTGAGACATCTTTAGACTTAGACCCTTCCAATGCCTTGAAAGTCAGCAGTCAGACCTTACTTTGAAGTTGATGACTCAGATGGATTTTTCATAAAGAAAGCAATGAGAACATCCGACGGGAAGGTGGCAGACTTATTCCATCCAACTTCACCCGAAAGGAACTTGATTTGGCCTTTCTCACCGGGTCCGTCCAATGACAGGGCACCGCGTCATATTCGACAAGGGTGTCGCGTCGAAGACGGCTTTTGACAAGTCATGAGTGTCAGCATCTGGAGTAAGCATAGATGGTTGATGTTGATGACGGTGGACAGTCCACAGTTGATGCGGGTCGCAGGTTCTTCCAAGTCCAATGGTGGTAGATGAACAACTTGGCTTTCCATGAGGACTCACCACGAAAACACGTCAAATCCTGAGGTTCCAAGGTGGAAGCGGAGGACTGGCGATCTGGGGGAAGTTGTTTCCATTGGGATCCACAGGGGACAAAGTTTCACAGAGTTGAGAAGTATTCACGAGGACGTGTTGGCGCGGTAGGTCGTATTGACTGATTTGACTGGCTTTATCTTGCTTTGTTGGGATCTACATTTTTTGTTTTGATATTGTATCATATTGTATCCACCTCGATGATTTCCATAATTCGTCCTGTCTGCGGCACATGTCCCTCACTGGGTGACCTCCAAGCATTCCTTAGATTTCGGGTTTCAATCTCAGACCAACCCAATGCAGGCATCATATTTTCCACGCCTTTTCTGCGACAGAAAAAACTAGAGCTGAATCTCTAAGATCTCTTTTCGCTTAATTTTTTGGTAGTCCAAAATGTCGTGCTTTGCTTTCCAGGCAGATAAAACTGAAATCGAAAACTGCTGAGATCTCAGACTTGAGGATTCCACATGCTTGAGGATCCATGCTCAATGACATGTGACATTGGGCTTTGAAAGATGCCTTTATTAAATGTGTTTAAATATGCTTTTGCACTCTGGGTGCTGCCAGTGCATGACAATCGTTTGTTAATATTTGTTAGTAGTCGAATGAACCAAGTTCAGGAACGCACAAGCCGCAAAAACTATACATTATATGAATACTATTATGACATTATGACCGATCCACTGGTATATTTTGAATAAACCTTGGACTGCCAAACACTGCCAGACATCCAGAGTTTCCGCTTTGAGGCGGAGACATCCTGCAGGCTGCGAAAGAAGGCAACGTCGGAGCTGTCCGACGCTTGCTGCAGGTGGACCCCCAGAGCCTGGAGCAAGTCGACGAAGATGGCGGACACCTGAGAAGGGATAGGCTTGAAGGTTGAGGAGGTTGTTATAGGTGCGCAGCTGTGACTTCCCAATCCGTTGCTGATACGGGTTTCAGTCGGAACATGACCGACCTGTGACTTTGCGCGTGGTGTCGCCATCATCAGCGGAGCCTGAGGCGACGGGCCGTTGCACTTTGCGGCTCAGGAAGGCCACCTGGAGGTGGTCCAGGTGCTGCTGGCCGCGGGCGCCTCTGTCGAGGCGAAGAACGACATTGGCTGCGGCCCCCAGAGACAGGACGGATGTGACAGGACGGTGTGGGAAGGCAGTGCAACAGGTGAAATGTGACAGAGATGCGACACGAAATTGAGTTTGCTGCCAGTTTTGGGAACTTCGTTCCAGGAACAGTGTACTTTACATTATTCATATTCCATGTTGAGAAGTCAACTACCAGTATACTGCAGATTTATTACGAAAGCCAGCTAGCTGGCTAGTTGCTGTTTGCGAACGAAGTGAGAATAGGGGGTGTGGGGGGGGGGTTGCCGAAAGGGAACGAAATCTCGCCGTGCCCCTGTGTTGAGCGCGAGAAAACGCTGGATTATGTACCACTAGGCAATTTGCTGACGGTGGGGTATCGATTCCCCCTAGGTCCGCCTTTTTGGTGGCCGGAGAGACCATGAGGATGTATTGGAAAATACAATGAAACTGCAGGAGAACATGATAACGATCAGAGGAAATCGTGCAAAGTCCCCTGGAAAACGGACGAAAACGGAGCGAATGCGAGGAACAAACCATGGAAAATCCCTTGGAAAATGGAGGAAACCGGAGCGAATGCTAGGCGCAAACCATGACGATGCACTAAACATGCTGGAAAAATACAGTGAAAGTGCAGGAAAATGTGATAACAACGAGAGGAAATGGTGCAAAAAGGATCGGAAAATGAAGGAGACAGGTAAAACTCTTGGATTAATATTAATATTGAAAAGGTATGAAAATGCAGGAAGCCAGAGGAAATGGTGCAAAAACCTATGGAGGAAAGAGGTGAAAATGATAGGAAACATGTAGTAAAAAAATGCTGGACAAAACATATTGAAACCTCACGAAGAGGATGTATTGGAAAATACAATGAAGCTTGAGGAAAGCATGATAACGATCAGAGGAAAATGCTTGGAACAAACCATGCAAAATCTGTTGGAACATGGAGGAAACCGGAGTGACTGCTAGGAACAAACTATGACGATGCAGTAAACATGTTGGAAAAAGACAGTGAAAGTGCAGGAAAATGCGATAACAACCAGAGGAAATGGTGCAAAGACGATCGGAAAAATGAAGGAGACGGGTAAAACTCTTGGAACAATACATTGAAAATGTAGCAAACCAGAGGAAATGGTGCAAAAAGGAGACGGGTAAAAATCTTGGAAAACTAGATTAAAAATGCATGAATAGACTGAAAACCCACGAAGAGGATATAGAAACTGCAGGAAAACATGATAACAATCAGAGGAAATCGTGCAAAATCCACTGGAAAATGCTGGAAAGATACAGTGAAGGAACATGTGATAACAACCTGGCAGGAAAATGTGATAACAACCAGAATAAAGGGTGCAAAATCCGTTGGAACATGGAGGAAACCGGAGCGACTGCTAGGAACAAACGACGATGCAGTAAACATGCTGGAAAAATACAGTGAAAGTGCAGGAAAATGCGATAACAACCAGAGGAAATGGTGCAAAAACGATTGGAAACTGAAGGAGACGGGTAAAACTCTTGGAAAAATATATTGAAAATGCATGAAATGCAGGAAACGAGAGGAAATGGTACAAAAAACCATAGAGGAAAGCGGTGAAAATGGTAGGAAGCATGTAATAAAAAAAGTTGGACAAAACACAGTGAAAACCTACAAAAGAGAAGAAAGTAACCACAGGAAACGGTAGAAAAAGCAGTGGAAACTGGAAGAAAAGTTGTGACAATATTAGGAAAACGGTGTACAAGCTAGGAAATGCTTGTAACAACTAGAGGAAACGATGTAGAAAACAGTACAACATGGAGGACACGCGTGAACATGCTAGGAGGCATGTAGCATGTTAGAAAAATACAGTGAAAACCAAGGAAAATGTTATATCTAAAAATGCTTTAAAAAATATAGTGAAAACCAAGACAATGTTAACGAGCGGAAACGATGGAAAGACCAGTGGCGCGCAGGAAAATCTGCGAAAACGACGTTAAAAAAGAGGAAAAGTGTTGGAAATTGGTGGACAAAAATATAGCAACTTACAGACCTGCTTCCCCCCCGGGTTTCGAAAGTAGTGGCAGAAGTGTTGAGAACGCTAGGAAAATGTATTGCGACGAGTGCAAGTGGAGAACGTTAAAAGCTAGAGGGTTGGAGAAGTGGAGTGATCATGGTACCGAATGAAAGTAAGAGATGTGTTGGAGAGCAGCAGATCGGATGACTGTACCTCCGTTTGATTGGTGAATGGGACGTCTTTCCAAGGTGTGAAAGAACTGATAGATCACCTGGATAAAACATATTGAAACCCCACGAAGAGGATGTATTGGAAAATACAATGAAACTTGAGGAAAGCATGATAACGATCAGAGGAAAATGCTAGGAACAAACCATGCAAAATCTGTTGGAACATGGAGGAAACCGGAGTGACTGCTAGGAACAAACTATGACGATGCAGTAAACATGCTGGAAAAATACAGTGAAAGTGCAGGAAAATGCGATAACAACCAGAGGAAATGGTGCAAAAACGATCGGAAACTGAAGGAGACGGGTAAAACTCTTGGAAAAAATATATTGAAAATGCATGAAATGCAGGAAACGAGAGGAAATGGTACAAAAAGCCATAGAGGAAAGCGGTGAAAATGGTAGGAAGCATGTAATTAAAAAAACTGGACAAAACACAGTGAAAACTTACAAAAGAGAAGAAAGTAACCACAGGAAACGGTAGAAAACGCAGTGGAAACTGGAAGAAAAGTTGTGACAATATTAGGAAAACGGTGTACAAGCTAGGAAATGCTTGTAACAACTAGAGGAAACGATGTAGAAAACAGTACAACATGGAGGACACGCGTGAACATGCTAGGAGGCATGTAACATGTTAGAAAAATACAGTGAAAACCTAGGAACATGTTATAACTAAAGATGCTTTAAAAATATAGTGAAAACCAAGACAATGTTAACGAGCGGAAAAGTTGAGCAGGAAATCCGATTTGGTTTCTGTAGATAATGTTAGATGATGAGCAATGTAGTTTGGTGATAGGAAATAGTGGCTGACTCGCGTACAAGACATTGCCATGAAACCTTGGAGCAAGATGCGGATGGTATAGGAAAAAAGATGTATGAGTTGTAAGATTTGAGGAGTTGCATGGGAAAATTGGTTTCATGGTAATCTGTGTGAAGTTAGAAAACTGTGATTTCGTTCACAGTGTAAGAAAAATAAATACAATCTGCAGATTAGAGTATTTATAATAATGCTTAAAGCTGTTTGACGTTTTTTGGTGCCTCCCTGATTCTGGTAGTTTTGTGATAAGAACTACAAAAACGATCTACTGGTAAACGGAAGGAATAGTCTTTCCGGTTTAGAACTGAGTCGACTGTCAAGTGATGCATAGGCTCCAGGCATCTGGTTATTGTCACAAAGCATTGGAATGAAGATTGCGCCCAGGAGCCACCTAGGTTAGGAGACAAATGCTGTAATATCATTGTAAGAGGCCGTACTGAGAAGGCTGAAACAGAACTAAAAGTGAATCTTGTACTAAAACATCGAGAAAGAATTTGAATCTTCTAATGGCAATGACGGGAATGATACGCATCTGTACGTCCGTGATAGTATGTGTGCCTTTTAAAAAGGGATGTTTGGCGAGTGTGATAGCTGAGAAGATTTTCCGGAATGCCAAACAATTATCTCTATCGATCGATGTCAGGGATGATGCTATTCCGCGACATTTCCTGTAAAATACCTATTTTCCAGACCCTTGGGGGGTGGGGGGGGTTGGGGGGGTACCCAGGTCTGTAAATGGCCTAAATATACATACTTTTGATTTGGACTGCATGTTCGCCACTGTTCTATATTTCCCGTGGGTTTTGCATTGTTTTCCTCGATTTTCATTCGTTCTTATACCCTTTCTTACGTATGTTATATTGTCTTGGGTTTGCACTGCCCATTTTGCGAGTAGAGCTATGTTTTGATTTCTCACCGTACGGCCAAAATGTTGCGGAACTTCGCGGAGAAGCATGGACCACGATTCTGGGGAGAAAACAATTTAGACTTTGAGAAGTCACATGACCACTGTTCACACAAAAAAACGGGTATTATTTATCTACAATAGGTGGGAGCAAACTTGCGCTGTTTTAAGATAAATGAGCAACCAAAGGCGGATTTACGGAACTTGAGATAGAACTTTTCACAATGCCGCAGTACATTGTAGGACACATATTTGGATATAGAAGTTACAAAATCGTGGAGTTTACCCTAAAAAGGTCCATTTAATGATTGGAAAATTATGACCCGATAGCAATTGTTGATGTTGGGGCGCTTCATGCTTGAGCCATGCCATATGGATGAGGTGGAGTTTCACGCGCCCCCGCGCGAGTCAAAAAGCAAGCGCTGGCTTTCGTTCCACCCCTTCTCAGGTTCCATGTTGAGAAGTCAACTACCAGTATACAGCAGATGCAAGTTTGTGTTGCGGGATGTTGCGGGTATGTCACAGTTGACATTATGACTCGGAGTGGTTCTGGTGGTTGAGTCAAGTTGAGGAGACATTTTGCGGGTCTAGTAATTGTTAATTATGGCAGATGGATGCAAATGGAATCTAATGATTTCTTGCTTAGATTGTAGTGTGTTATTGTGAATCTTTGATCTGGTTTGCAGTGTATGTCACTGCAGAGGTGTGACTTCCCAATCAGTTGATCTTGATTTTGATGGGCAGTGATAAATGTCTCAATTTGAAATGCTGGACCTAACATGACCAAACTCCCAGTTTTTCAGATCCGAAATCCTCCGAAATCGTTGCCATCTCCAGCGGCACCCTCCGGACCGAGGCAACGGGCCGTTGCACTTTGCGGCTCAGGAAGGCCACCTGGAGGTGGTCGAGGCGCTGCTGGCCGCGGGCGCCTCCGTCGAGGCGAAGAACGACAACCGCTGCGGCCCCCAGAGACGGGACGGATGCGACAGGACGGACGTGGTGGGAAGGCGGTGCAACAGGCAAAAAGCGGAAGAGACGCGACACGACATCGAATTTGCTGCCAGTTTTGGGAACTTTGTTCCAGGAATCTTCAGTGGACTTTACGTGATTGTGCATGTTGAGAAGTCAAGTACCAGTAGACACCAGTTACAAGTTTGACAATATTATTCAGAGTGGTTCGGGTGGTTGAGTCAAGTTGAGGAGACATTTTGCGGGTCTAGTAATTGTTAATTATGGCAGATGGATGCAAATGGATCTAATGATTTCTTGCTTAGATTGTAGTGTGTTATTGTGAATCTTTGATCTGGTTTGCAGTGTATGGCACTGCAGAGGTGTGACTTCCCAATCAGTTGATCTTGATTTTGATGGGCAGTGATGCATGTCTCAATTTGAAATGGTGGACCAAACATGACCAAACTCCCATTTTTCAGCCCCGAAATCCTCCGAAATCCTCCGAAGCAACTCATGTGACTTGGCACGTCTCGTCGCCATCTCCAGCGGCGCCCCCCGGACCGAGGCAACGAGCCGCTGCACCTGGCGGCTATAAACGGCCACCCGGAGGTGGTCCAGGCGCTGCTCGCCGCCAGCGCCTCCATGGAGGCGAAGGGTAGCAACGGCAGCGGCCCCCAGAGACGGGACGGATGCGACAGGACGGACGTGGTGGGAAGGCGGTGCCACGGATTTCAGGATGAAATTCGATGGTGTTTGCCACCTTAGCTGGAGATGAACCCAGGTGAGAGCCACAGGGTGGACAATTAGAAGGAAATCAGGCACATGAAGTCATGAAGTTGTCCCTGCTGGGATGCACAGCTTCTGAGAGGTGATCTCGCACATGTGCAACCTTGATTAACCCTTTATGGGTGTAAAAGAGCCTGATACATAAGGTTTTATGATGTTTTATCAGACATACAATCAGTTCGGTTTCGCTTTTCCGAGTTTCAGCTTTGGAAGGTATGATCAGGTCGTAGTCGTAGTCTTGTTGATCTTCACAAACACCAGCAACGATAGTGGCTGCCATTGAGCCAGCTTGCCACACAATTTTGAAAAGGATGAAACTCCATGTTGAGAAGTCAACTACCAGTAGACAGCAGTTGCAAGTTTGTGTTGCGGGTATGTCACACAGTGGTTCGGGTGGTTGAGTCAAGTTTAGGGGACATTTTGGGGGTCTAGGATTATTAATTATGGCAGATGGATGCAATTGGATTATATTATGTTGAGATAAGTTTTGTTAGGCGTAAGAAAACGGTTTTCCATGGTTTTCCCTTTTTCGGATTTTCTGTTGTGGAAGGTTCCACCAGTACGTAGTCTTGGTGATCTTAATAACACCAGCAGCGATAGTGGCTGCCATTGAACCTAGTGGCTGCCATTGAACCAGCTCGCTATACAATTAAAAAAAAGATGAAACTCACGGACTTCACTCCACAGATTGCAGTTTCTTCCACTGCAGTGGGGGTGGGCGGTGGAGAGCAACGGGGTGGAGCCCTCCAGCCGTTGACGTCTCCGAGCCCTTCGGCGCCTGAGGCGACACACCGCTGCACCGCGCGGCTGGCAACGGCCACACCGCCGTCGTGGAGCAGCTCCTCGCCGCGGGCGCCACCGTGGATGCTGTGGACAAAGGAGGCCAGGGTCCCCGGAAACGGCCGGTGGGGACGACAGGGGGTGGAGTGGAGGGATGATCTGATGCAGAGTGAGTGAAAGAACAACTCGGTGACAAGTTGCTTGATGATTTTGAATGCGCCATGTACACAGAGCTGTGACAGGATTGGTGTCAATTAGGTGGGATTAGGATTTTTTTGAATCTTCTCATACGCCATGGTGAGTTATTTTGGCAAGTGACAATACATGAGGTGACAAAGCGACAGAACACAGTGGCATCCACTGGTATCTTTGTGGTGCCCCATCACTGCAGGGATATAACATGATATAACACGAATTGTCCACAGGCCATGTCCACCTTTGACAAAACATTCCCTGCATGACGATGGTAAGACATCAATGTGAAACACAACAAGACATCATAAAACATCTTGAGAGAGAAGAACTCTTGCACATTTGCTACTCGTATGGGCCTACTGTATGGGTGTGAAAGAGCGCTTGAAAACGGTTTTCCCTTTTTCGGATTTTCTGTTGTGGACGGTTTCATCAGTTCGTAGTCTTGGCGATCTTCACAAACAAAAGCAACGATAGTGGCTGCCATTGAGCCAGCTCGCTATACAATTTTGTAAAAGATGAAACATGATGAAACTCACGGACTTCACTCCACAGATTGCAGTTTCTTCCACTGCAGTGGGGGTGGGCGGTGGAGAGCAACGGGGTGGAGCCCTCCAGCCGTTGACGTCTCCGAGCCCTTCGGCGCCTGAGGCGACACACCGCTGCACCGCGCGGCTAGCAACGGCCACACCGCCGTCGTGGAGCAGCTCCTCGCCGCGGGCGCCACTGTGGATGCTGTGGACAGCGATGGCCGAGGTCCCCGGAAACGGCCAGTGGGGACGACGGGGGTGGAGTGGAGGGATGATCTGATGCAGAGTGAGTGAAAGAACAACTCGGTGACAAGTTGCTTGATGATTTTGAATGCGCCATGTACACAGAGCTGTGACAGGATTGGTGTCAATTAGGTGGGATTAGGATTTTTTGAATCTTCTCATACGCCATGGTGAGGTATTTTGGCAAGTGACAAGAACACAGTGGCATCCACTGGTATCTTTGGGGTGCCCCATCACTGCAGGGATATAACATGATATAACACGAATTGTCCACACGCCATGTCCACCTTTGACAAAACATTCCCTGCATGACGATGGTAAGACATCGATGTGAAACACAACAAGACATCATAAAACATCTTGAGAGAGAAGAACTCTTGCACATTTGCTACTCGTATGGGCCTACTGTATGGGTGTGAAAGAGCGCTTGAAAATGCTTGAGATATGTTGAGATAAGTTAGTCGTAAGAAAACTGTTTTCCCTTTTTCGGATTTTCTGTTGTGGACGGTTCCATCAGTTGGTAGTCTTGGTGATCTTCACAACACCAGCAACGATAGTGGCTGCCATTGAGCCAGCTCGCTATACGATTTTGTAAAAGATGAAACTCACGGACTTCACTCCACAGATTGCAGTTTCTCCCACTGCAGTGGGGTGGGCGGTGGAGAGCCACGGGGTGGAGCCCTCCAGCCGTTGACGTCTCCGAGCCCTTCGGCGCCTGAGGTGCGACACCGCTGCACTACGCGGCTCTCAACGGCCACACCGCCGCTGTGGAGCAGCTCCTCGCCGCGGGCGCCGCCGTGGATGCTTTGGACAGCGAAGGCCAGGGTCCCCGGAAACGGCCGGTGGGGACGACAGGGAATGGAGTGGAGGGATGATCTGATGCAGAGTGAGTGAAAGAACAAACTCGGTTTAAAGTTGTTTGATGATTTTGAATGCGCCATGTGCACAGAGCTGTGGCAGGATAAAACTAATAGGTGCTATTTGCGGTAGATGGAATTGTTTTTTTTGAATCTTCTCAAGTGCATGCACTGCACCAGCAAAGCCAGAAACATGAACGTATTCTGAGTTTGTTTCAGGCTGTGGAGATTGCTTTTTTTTTTGGCGCTGTCGTGGTGGGATGTTTGGCAAGTGTCAACATGGGGTGACACGCCGACACCAGCCACAGAAGACAGTGGCATCCACTGGCACAGTAAGAACTTGTTAAGAATGATATGATTTTGGAAACAGCGATTAGGATACCAACGATAAGGTTATATATAGGGGGTGAAAGTGGGTGATATGATATGTAGGAAATATGCTAGTACGTCCTCCAGACATCAACGTGAAGCATCCGTAAAACAACTTGAAAAGCAATGACACTAGATGAATCTAAATGATACTACTGGATACTACTGGTATCTGGATTTTGGGGCCAAACTCAGCCCCACATCCGTCTACACCGGGCCCTCGCACTTCCAGCTGCGTATCGCAAGGCAAGACGCCGTACGACTACGCCAAGAAAATGGGCCGCCAGAAGGTGATGGGTGTGCTGGACCCGGTCCCTTGGCGCTGGGATGAACATCCCTTGGTGGACCAGGGCTTCGGCACATGTGGGCTATAGGAACATGATGAAGAAAAGACGGTGGTTCTTATTGGGTCGTTGCAATCCTGATGTTGTGAAGCTGTCATGCGCTCGAATTGACTCCGATGCGTTGCCATTCTTTTGTGAGGTATTTGTGGCCCTTCTCAGTGGCCGGAGCTGCAAATGTGCCTCGGCTGCTCCGAAATTTGCAGTGGGTAAATGGTGGACAGGTACTTTAGTGCCGTAATTCGTCGCAATCTTTTGCCAGTCATGTAGGGTGTTTCAGGGTTATCTGGATTGGCAATGTGTAGAATTTGAAGAGAACCAAGCAATTGAAGTGCTCAAAAGATGCATGAGGTGAGTGACTTTTTCACTTGATACGACCTGCAGACATAAAAGGCTGTACGGTTTGTTGGGTGCCACACATCAACGTTTCTGATATTTTCCGTCAAACCTGAACTGTTCATGAGTGGCTGTTATGTGCAACCTGGGAATGCAAGCAACTATGACACTCAGGTAGTTCTTATAGTTCTTATCACGAGACGGTGCAGGAATTGAAGGATGAAGCAGAGCAGCTTGGCTTTCTCTGAGGCCATATCAAACCATCTTGGTCGAAATGCTTGTGTTCTGTTGGTCTGACAACGTTTGAGGTTCTTGCATTTTGATCTAATGCGTTTGTGAGATGGACATGCTAATTAATATTCCATGAGCCGACGGATGGCGATTTTTTTAAATCTTGTACTCGCATGGCCATACTTTCACTGTGCTGAGTCTGTTTCATTTCCCTCTCCATGAGTCTGTAGGAGTTGTTTCATGCAGTTGTGTGGTATTATCGAAGAAGATGCAATATGGTAGGCTCTATACGAAGAAATTGACATCCCTCCTCCACTTTACTTGAGGAGCAAATCAGGCAGCCTCTTTTGTCCACTGCCTTTGTTGCAATAAAGACTTCCTGGATTCCTCAATGTACCATGTTGGCCGAGAATGCACGGACATGCTTAGACAACAATGGTATGATGACACACATTGCAACAACATGCAAACCCATGGCAAAATATGTGCGACAACATGTTTTTGCATTTCGCAGCAAGTCCAAAGATGTTTGTGCCGTAATTCATCTGATTGTGCAAATTGAACATGTCATCCCGGTATTCAGAGGCATGGCGTTGCCTACCCACGGCTACACAAGACCCGTGATGCTTTAATAAGCTACTGTAAGTTCCCTGCAGTCCGAAATTGGCTTATGAAGCGTGAATGAGCCATTGCAGATCGAGGCTTGCACTTCCCCAACACTATTTATATGATTGATGAGGTTTATCATATCATTATCTTTCATTGCATCTGGCACTCCTGTCTGTTGCATGGGAAAGATGGGATATGCAGGGGTGATAGTCAGATCTTAGTGAGCTCACGCGCTGTCACCAAGATGTGACCCTGGCATGTGTCAGTTGGCCCTGCCGGACACCCCGTGCTCCGCCGTGCCACGCGTCGCGGTTCCGAGGAAGAAACTCGGAATCACCATCCAGCGTCTCATTGGGGTGAACATGGAACCATTGCTGCTTGGCACAGAACTTGACACACTTGACGCTGAATAGAGGGACGACGTTTAGATGTATTTAGATTCTATACCAATCTGGAGCTTGAGCCTTCTGGGATGCTCACTGGGTCAGTGACAAGACTCTTCAGTGACGATGATGGGGACCTCGGTGTTTCGTGGTGGTTTGATGTTAGAATCTTTCACCCCATGCAGCTGGGGACATTCAATGTGATAAGTTGACCAAGGTCGTTGAGAATGGAAATATTTGGAAACCGTTTTGAAGGCTCTGCCGGCATACAGTAGTAGATGCTGATGGCCCTGATGGCAAACGACAAATAAATACATTGTTAATGTATATATTATACGATGCGATGAGAAAGCTGTTTGATAGTGCTTCAAATGAGACAGAAAGTGCAGCTGTTGCGGTTTGTTCGAGAGAGTCAGTGAAAGAGTGATGCGGAATATTGCAGAACAAACAGCAGAAGCGGCCACGAATGCAAAGGTCTGCCTTTCGGGAAATATTGGGAATGAAAGCGCTTGTCACATCTTAGCACATCTTATCATCCAAAGTGCAAGCTTAGCACGGATATTGCGATTCAGCGCAAGTTTTACGAGGTCAATTCATATCCTGCTTTTCCGTGACTTTGTATACTGTCCCTACCCACGGTTGGTTCAAAGTGATTCACGGGTCGTTCACGGATCAGTCACGGTCTGTTTGCGCTCGGCAGCGAGCACGGCATTCCAGAGAAAGTGGTCCAGATCTGATAAATTTGACTAATCTTGGATGACTAGGTTTGATCGAACATCCCAATGTCTTTGAACCGCGAAGACTCCTCTTGGTTAGAGAAGATATCGCACAGTGAAGGATGATTAAATGCAAGTAGAACCAGTTGATTAAGATAAGTCGAACAAGTTTGACAAGGTCATTGATCTACAGAGATCCTAAGATCCTAGCAATTTATACCAGGCACTGCAATGCACTGCACTCTTTAGATGCATTGGTCATGCTGCTTTCAGCGAACTTACTCTCATCCTCACAACGCAGTCGCAATAGACTTGTAATTGTAGGAGTCAACTCCTGAAGCTCTGGAGCGAGTGCATCAGACCTAAATTTGTCAAGTTCGCTGTCCCAAACAATTTGGAGCTTGGCCCAGCCATCAGGAACGAAGCAAAGACTCTGGAAGAAACCGGTGTTTTGCCTGGACATACGTTGACCGCAGTCATCGTTCCCCGGCCTGCAAGAGTGATGTGAGTCACCCATTGCCATGGAAAGATTCTGATTAGAACTGGAATTTGCAAGCAAACAACGCAAAACCGGCAACAAACTGTCGATTAAATTCAGCCCAAAGTGATGAGCCTCCCAAGCCGGATCAGTGCTTAGCTCTGCTGTTATCGCATCCCTGATGGTGATCGAGATGTTTGTAAATTAGCTGCAGAGCACCTTTTTTTGATCATGTTTTTCACTGGTAAATTTTGCTTCGAAGATTTGTGTAGAAACTGCCGTCGATGTCGATATCTTCTTTCATTCTAGGCGCCAGCAGTGGGGCAGGGTGATGTCTCAGAGGCTGGGGTTGTATCTTGAGATGTGGGACACAACATTCTGCAGGGAGGCTCTGGGAATCCCGTGACATGACCGCCGGGTGCGGCAGAACTTCAATGGCAGCCACTTTGAAAGTTGCAAGATTTGCCAATGTCCAGTCTTTGGATGCAGCTCCATGTAGCTAGGTGATGGCGGAATTTTCATGTGTGCATTTCTGTGCGTAAAGGATTGCAAATGGTGTACGGTTGCGTTGCTTGGGTCTGCATTGCTGGGATCAACTCCAAAGGTTCGTGAGATAACATCCGAAGACGGAACCCAGACATTTGAGATGCACCTTCAACAAGCACAGCATCTCTTTACACACCTGATTTTCATGAACCTTATACGCAGTGATTTCTGTTGAACTTTGTAGAATATGGCTGGATCCCACAGGAGAAGCAGTTGGCAGAGGATGAAGGCCGCAAAGATGATGGCGTTTGTGATTGATCAGGGTAATCAATGCTATAAATTGGTGGTAGTTGTTATATAGTTGGGTGGATAAGAAGAGTGGATGGCTGCCAAGAGACGAGACCAGTAGGGTATTCAATGCAGCACTTACAAACACACATCAGTCAAGCTGTCAACCGTCAACAGGTATTCCAATTATCATTAGTTGGATCCAAAGTCACACATCATCTCCAGGGTCTGATTTTTAAGAGTTTGGGACCGGAATTGACTGAGCCACAATGAAATCCAGGGGCTGCTCTAGCTGTCACGGTCTGGCTGTATGATGCTGCCAGGCGATTTGCAAAATCCCAACGACTTCATTGAGTTCCTCATCTCAGCGAACATTCGGCTGGTCCGCGCCGAGTTCTTGATCGAGCTGGATGAGACTGGGACCCCCATGCCTCGCCGACAAGAGGCAGAGTTCATGCACGTGCGGAGTGGGGCAACTGCACTGGTGGAGCTTGGTGAGTACAAAGAGTTGCACGTGAATCAAACATCAGGCTGGCTCAGTCCCTGCAAACATCCAGAGGTACAAAAACACCAGAGATGATTTCAAATGACTTTACGGTCTCTAGATGGCAAACATTGTTGTAGTATATTATTGTAGATCGATGGATGTTGTGCTAGATTTCTGGTCCGCATATGATTGCATTTTACTGTAATCATCAGATTTATGCTTGTCTGGCACTACATAGTGTCCGCCCTGTGAGGACACGTCACAATCCGCACGGCTGAGGGCCCCTCCATAGTGCGATTCCGGTCAATCTCCCACATGTGGGAGGCAATGGAGCATCCGGATCCCTGGGGATTCCAGGTCCGCAGCATTGTGGAGAAGTACCGAGAATTACCCAAGGATTCGGTGACTTGGGTCTTCGTGGACTTCCTGTCGCTGTATCAGTACAAGAGATCTGCTGAAGAAGATGAGTTCTTCAGGAAGGGGCTGAAGCGAATGCACTGGCTGTACAGTCATGAGATTGTGCAGGTAGACATCCTCACTGAACTCACACCTGAGGACAAGAAGTTCGAGGGCGAGATTTTGGTGTACAACGCGACGGAAGACCAGGTGAAACTGACACCAATCTGCGAGCTGAGGCTGAACAACACCCCCTATGAGCTTCGAGGTTGGTGCCAGAGTGAATCTGAGTGGTCCCGCCTGCGTATGGATGTGCTTGGAGGTTGTATTCCCACTCCTCCAGAAATATTCAGGAAGAGGATGCAACGGATGCGGTTCACGCATCGAAATGATGCCGAGCAGGTGCTTGCTTTGCAAGAGAAGGTGTTCAGAGACAAAGTCTCCAGGACAACACACTTGCAGCTCCAACAACTCTCTGCGGATGACTTGGAATGTCTACATGACGCCTTGCCCCACTACAACAGGTTGGAGTACTTGGTGGTAAATGGCAATGCCCTGAAGGGGCAAGATGCCGTGGCGATGGTGACCTCAGGTGCGGCGGACATCCAAATGGAGTCGTGTTCTCTACAAGATGAAGATGCAGATGCAATGGCAGAGGCACTGATGAGCTCAGCTGCTGCTCGATTGGAACATCTGAGTCTGACTGGGAACCGTTTTTTGGCGATATGTTTGGCATTGTTTTACATTGTTTTGAACCTTTGGAATGACGGCATGTTTTTTTTTTCACCCCCAATCTCGGAAAGATGAACGAAGATGTTGGAGTCTGTGAGATGTGAAGATGTTGAAATGGACACAACTCGAAGTTGTAGCAGCCAGGCTTCAGTGACATCGGGACAGCTGCCCTTCGCAAAGTGATGAAGCAGCGACCGCAGCTGAAGATCCGATTGTAGATTTAGAATGATTCAGATAGATTTAGATGGTCAGTCGGACGGGCTGCTACCAAGTTGCGACACCGCAAGTCTATGAAACCGTGTGGGGATTTCCATACATAGGGATACCCCAAAATGGATGTTTAAATGGATGGTTTATAATGGACAATTCTATATTTAAATGGATGATTTAGGGGCACCCCATTTCAGGAAACCCCCATGTAGGAAATCGGAGTTGGCCAAAGGATATGCCGCAATGCACTTGCCATGTCTTCGGAAAATGAATGAAGCGCAGGAGAATTGGAGCAGAAATTTACAGCCACTATATCCGGAAACTCCAACTGAAGCACACCAAAAGAATCCAAAAGAAATACAAGTCCAATTGGTATAGTGCAATATCCTTTGGCCTGCTAGAGAACGTCACCAGATCATTTGCACATCATGTTTCACGCGCTGAATTGTGTTTGTCGACAAGGCGCACAGAATTTCACATGCTGTTGCCGAAAATGGCATAGCAATTGCAACAATTGGGCGAAGGAAAACAGATTGCGAAGATGTGGCCATGGCCTGAAAACCAGGGGTGTCTTGGGATGATTGGGATACGCTTTGAGAAGGCGTTCCCATTTTGAAGGCACTGGAGTCTTCAGTGCAATGGGAAAAGCTTCCTTCTGTGAAGTGAATTATCTACAGATGGTACTCAATGGGGATGAATTGCAAGGAAAATGAATTCTGTACATCACATTGATTTGTCATCGCACAGAGTATCATGGTTCTTCCTGCATATGGCCAGCTGGATCAAGATGTCAGGAAACTTTTATGTCTCAGTGGCTTCACTGGTGGCTTTCATCACTTTATTTTGTAGTATCTCACAAAGGTATATGTAGCTAGAGCCAGGCCCTTCCTTTCCCCAATTCGAAGTCAAAATTCCACCAACCGTTTCACTTCTAAGACCCTTTTTAAACGTAAAATCAATCACTTCGGAATTCAAAAACACACATGCATATCAATAATACATGTATCATATTCACATATCTTCACATGTTTAATACGTTTCTATACATATCCCCTACATCTCAGGTTACCCCGCAGGTGTCACACCCAAAAACCAGCCAACGTCGCCATGCGGGACCCATCCCTTCATGATGTGGTGACCGCAGCCGCAGCACCCTGGACGGTGCCGAAGAAGGTATCCCCCCAGGGCTGCGGTGGGAGATCGGCCGTTTTTGTGGGGAATGTGTCACCAAATCATGGGGGAAACCATGGGGAAAATGAGGAAAACCAGGCTTTAAGCTTTTGGACTCTGGGGGTCTTCTCAAACTAATGTTTTGGATCAACCCAAATACTTGGTAAATGGTTTTTTCTTGAAGTGGCGGACCCCAAGTTATCAGTTGTCATCCCAAATTCTCCATTTTCTGTGGGAAACCAAAGGTTTTGGGGTACTCCAAGGTTACAGTTTAAGGCGCCACATAATTGTATGGGTTAAACAGATATGCCAATCATATGGGCTTAAGCATAGTGTTGTTAATGGCTATTGGATGTTTAAGGGTCACAGTCCCAGAATTGCTTGAAGAGAACATTTGCAGGCTTTACCACCATATTTGAAAAGAAAAACCCATGGTTCCCCAAAAAGATTTTCCCTGAATGTTTCCTCGTGATGTCAACGGCGAATTTGATTTACGATAAAGGGGATGGTCAGAGCGCTCCCATGATTGTACTTCTTTTGGGCTGAAGTATGATCTAAACACAAAGATTGTGACTAGTTCCATGTCCAATTTGCTTTTCTTTTTATGACATTTGCCTTTGGGCATCAATCAATGAATAGGGCTTTATTAAATTTATATACCAATCATGTGTGGATTCCCATGGCATGGGATGGATGACCATACCCCATTCATCCCATGTTTATTACTCCCATATCATGATATCGTTGATGGTTAACGCCCAATATCTCCATTATAATCCCTACAATTGTGGATGGCTTTGTCCCATTTATCCCCTGATCATCCCATTGCATACACATCGAACTTGACGATAGCACATTTGCAACCTATCATTTTTACATTTTTATATATTTATTTTTTAGAAGATATGTCAAACTATAAATCCTACTATCAGTATCCCCGCCATAATATCATTGTAATCCCATAAACTGATTGATAATCCAGACTTTTCGCCGGGATGGCCCTCATCAGAGCCCCAAGAAGCAGGTGTGCCAATGGCAGCCGTTATTGGTGGGGGCTTTTTATTGGTGGGACTATCGGTCACCATCAATTGGTTCCATCCTCCCTGTCATGTGGACTTTTCTGGCCACCGAGGACGATGAATTACATGAGAATGGTGAAAAGGCGTCTGGAAGAGAGAAGAGTTCCAGTGTTTGTGGCCCAAGCTCAGGTCGGCCAAAGTTTTGCCGAGCTGACGCGGATAGGATTGGCCCGTGCCAAAGGCATGGTGGCCTTCTGCACTTCGGAGTACGGCGCCTATACTGGTGCTGGCTACGAAACCTTCCATGAATTGGAATATGCACACGACAACAAGTTGCATATCTTTCCCACTAGGCTCTGCGAAGAGTGGGCACCTGCGCCGCAAAACAATCCAAGAGGCACTTTTCAAAATGAATTTGTGTTCAAGAACGGTCTAGTGTATGTAGATGATCGGCAGATGAACAATGCTGAAGGCGCTGCCGATCAGATTGCGGATTCTGTTACCAGCAGTGGCATCTTTGCCAATTAGGCAGCGGCAGAGTCAAAAAAAATCGCAGAATGTGGCGGAAATCAAAGCGTACTGCTGCCGGATTCCACCCTCCGATTGTGCGATCCTTTGTGATTCCTGATTAAAGTAGGTCAAGTATCAGGCAGATCATCCTTAACGATCAGAAGAGTTCACCCGAAGTGAGACATTCAAAACATCTAGAACATGGGTCTAAAAGTCCCTGCTACTCTCAAGGTAGACGAACCTGAAAAACATCTTGTAACTGAGCACGCGCCGAGTCGCAAAACCTTCGGACGTTTGCTTCAGGCAGTGACAGGCCGTAGGTATTTGTTGCGACATGGACATGGCATGGGAGAAATACAGTAATTTGAAGGTGATTCATGTGCACATTATACCAAAGGTTCGAATTCCCGTAGTTCTCGGCTCAGCTTACACTTGTCTTCACCCAGAGTTCATTGATTTTCAGGATTGAAGAGACATCACACCATGACTAACCTAAACCTACTAGATTATGAATCTCAAACATGCTGGTGAATCTGGATTGCAGACCCGGCTTGTTGCTTACCCTTGGCGAAAAAAAGGTTCTTATGCCGTTCCAGAGCCTGTCCTGGTTTGAAATCAATGGATTGCCAGACCTCCAGAGTTTCAACAGGTGATCCACTTGGAACTTGGAACCAGAAGTTTTCATGTTTTCACCACATTCAATGCGGAGTTTCACCATCCTTGCGGAAATCCCCCTAGGGAATTCCACCTTCATGGCAAAGGATGGCCCAGATACCTCGGCAGGGCGTCCCAGATGTGAGACCTCCAACTTCGGAATCCACGCTGTTCTGACGTTGGAAGCTGATATGGTGAAAACATGTGAAAACAACAAACTTGTTGGGATCAAGTCAGGGATTATTTCACCCGCTTCCTTGACGAATCGTGTCCATTACCATCGTTTAGGCATGTCCCGGGCATTTGTTTCAACCTCTTGCAGGTTTTCACCGATTGACCTAGGTTTGTCTAATCATCCAAGTTGACACTGCATCAAAAACGTTGTGATCACAGAAGGATTGCCTCGCAAGTTCAAGTATATCATGTTCTATCGTGTATAGGATTCTTTTCCACTTTTTCATGGATGTGTTTGCGGATGTCCAGCTGCGCCGTTTCAACTGGTCACAGGCTTTTGTTTCTATTAGTTGGTTGGTCTAAGTTTTGTTTCCAGGTGAACACTCCATATCGTTGACATCCACGCCACGCCAAGAAGCGGCAAATCTATGCAAATTACTGCAATTCTACCGTACCTTTAGGGTGGTAAGTCTGAAACCGTCAGTGAGGGCCAAGGCTGTTGATGCACCTTAGGGATGTCCCAAAAAACAGGGAGGCATCCCAATCCCCAAACTGTTACGTTCCCCAACAAAGGCAACAAAATGGTCCGTGGTGGATTCTTGTTGTGCCCTGAAGCTTCAGAAACACCCAACTTCCGAAGCTCGTGTCTAGCGCACCAGGCAGAGCATGCTGGACGATGAGCTCGCCTTGGCGTTTCTGATCAAGAGCTGCCTGGCACAGTTTGCCTTGTCATGCCAAAAAGGCAGAACCGGATCACAAAAATTCACAAAGCGTCCCCACTCATCCACCAGAAATTTCCATGTTTCGTCCGCCAAGGGTAGCCGTGCTTCAAAACACAGATGCATCTGATCCCAAGTGGCTTGACGCCTTCAACGGTGGTCGCAGCTTCATTCTCCACGCACGACAGCCTCGCATCACAGATGGTCCATCCTTTGACTTCGGCGTGCCTTGATGGAGCGGGACTGGGATTTCGATTCCGACCACATCGGCCAGTGGATCAATGCAATGCAAAACCGTGCCATTGATGGTGCAGTATTCTGTGTTCTATTGCTTGGTCGCAAGCCGCAAATAGATTTTAAGCTGCATCCCCTTGCGTTGATGAATGTTGATAGCAAGTGAACATCCGATCATCTCAACGATATATACTTCACAGGATCTTTTACCAAGATGTAGCTTTATGCAGGAGTTTGGACCATGAACAAATTATATTGCAGATGTGAAATATGTTGATTCAGTGAGAGACGGTTTGAGCGGGGAAGACACAGACCTATCGCCCAGGGCACTTCACACAGGAAGTTGCCCACATCTTTCAAAGCACAGATTGAAACGACAGACCGCTGGTAGTCGCAGCTAATGGGGCCGAAGCTGAGTCGTCTGGTCAGACATCCAGGCTACTGTAGGAATCAGGACACCACTTGGACTTCCTGAGACTTCAGAATGGCATTTTTGCAGGACAGTGCGGTTTGTAGCGCATCTTGGAGAGGAAGATGAGTGGGACCCAGACACGCCACCGAGGCAACAACTTCTGAGATAAGGTATGTTGGCTGAAGCGGAAGAACATAGAGGCGGGTGACGATGGCAATAGGGTTTTGGGGGTGCTTCAGTGCGGGAAGCACATGACTAGCCAGGGCCGTTCATCAAACACAACCACAGAAAGGACCAACATGATTACCATGAAATTATGATACGTATGTACTATTTGATGTGAGGAAGCGTCGGCAAGAGCGGCAAGAAGTTGGTAGTGTTTGATCAATTGTTTGCGTGCAAAAGGTGGTTTTGAGGCTGTCTCCACAAGTAGTCCGGCCAAGATATTCAACGGCGGTTCCTTCCCTTTCCAAATCTCCTGCCTGGACTTCACAGTACTTGGGCAGTTCTTGCTCAAACAGGTGCGCGGGCGCTTCTGTTGGGCCAGTTGCACGGATATCATCTATGCGATGAATCAGCACGATTCTGGTCTTAGTGTACCGGAAGACGCACGATCCTTTTGGCCTCTAACGAAGGCATAGCGCTGCGGATCCACCCGCGAGCAGACAATCTCTTCAAGCTCGTTCCTGTAGACCGATCCGGCAGTCCTTCGGCCATATAGAGATTGCAGTCAAGGCGGATATAGATCTCTTTGAACCTTGCCGCGTACAAGGCTTTGTCTGATGGGTTCAGTGTCTGCAGCCATTCTTGGAAAACTTCTTGCCATTCCACAGGGGTTCGCATGTACACGGGCTTTCCTTCCGCGGCTCCTCGATCCTTACCGATCAAGAACGCGGCCACAATATCCAGACTGCGGGTGAAGTAGTCATTCATCAGCGCATAAACCTCCAGAAGGTTGAGTGACTCTGGAGTCAGGGTAGGAACAAACACGTCGAGTTCCTCCTCCTCAGCAGCTGAATATTTTGCTTTCACATCTGCGCAGGTGAACCTGGATTTGTAGATGGAGCATTTGTCTACCCACTTGTGGGAGAAGACTTGGGATCCCTGAGGAATTTCATTCTTATGAAGTGGAGTGAACGCTCCACGTTCCCAAAGCTTCCTGAGCTCCGCTTTGCGTGCTTTGGTCACTTCCTGCGGATCCAGCAGCTGATCCACAAACTCTGTGACATTGGAGATTCGCTGCAGTGCCGTAGGGTTGTCAGTTTCTTCCAAGTTGCCCCACTGCTGAATGTTTTCCCATACCTCTCTGGTGAAGTGACCCAGGACACCTGCTTGTCGGGACAGCTTGGGTTCGGCTTCGCCGGTTCGGGCTTGTCCGGTGGCCTCTCTCTCTCTCGCTTCCCTCCTGTACCGAGACCTGATGGCTCATGGGCTCGTCTGGTAGGCTCTGAAGCGGGGATGACCATCCTGAGCCTCTGAATGGCTGTTGGTTCCTTCCAGAGCCTACCGCGCTGGCCTCTGCCGGCGGAGGTGAACGTGGTGGCTGTTGGCGCATAGTCGTCTGCGGGGCTACCTGCTGGCTCTTCAAGCTCTTCGTCACCTTGGAGCTCTTCCAGCTGGTTCGCTGCTCTGACGATTAGGCCATCTTCATCCAGATTGTGCTCTGCCATCGAGGGATGTTGAGTTTCTCGTCCTGCCCAGCTTCCTCTTCGAGGGCGGTAGGTCCCGCTGCCGGTGGTGCTGGTAGCACCAAAGGCTGCGACAGTTCGCGGTGGATCTTGTGTTGCACGCCGTCCCGTGGTTGCCACGGAATGGCCTTCATTTGAGCCATCATCTCCTTGTTGACCTGATTCTCCCTGGGCAGGCGGCGCGCTGATGGAACTGTGATGGCACCTGCGGTGGTGTCTAGGATGTGGCTGTCGTTTCTCCCGAGCTTTCCAAGCCACAGACCCTTGATCCATCTTCTTTGCATCTTGTCCTTTGGACATGGCACTTTCCCAAGCACTACTTCCCCTAGCATGGCTATGGGATGACCGTAGTCTGCTCCTGTCACCAGCCTGTAAGGAGTCATTTGATCCCGGCTCCTGGCATGATAGCGAGCAATCAACCAGGCAGCATGTCGCACCAACCAGGGTGTGAGACTGCAACTTACGGCTAGCTCTCTATCTAGCTCAGGGTATCTCAGGCGCACATCAAGCCAGAGGGCTCGAATCTGAGATGCGACAAAACCATTCATTGACTCCACAGCACCTTGGCTTTGATGCTGCTTAGGCGGAGCTTCCCGCACCGACACTCGGGAGGCCCAAGCGTATTGTTGGATGCTGTTGGCCAGAGCGTGGATGACGGGTTCGCCGTCGTGCTGCAGAATGACCTTGTCATACCTGAGATTCCTAAAGTCCTAAAGTACAGGTCTATGTTTTGGAACACATATTTGGATTTAGCAACTTTGGTGGACTTGTTGGGAAGTTGCATGGCTAGCGGCCATCCAGTGGTCGTCTCAGACATGCAGAGGATCGTGACGAGTCGTGATTCGCCCTGAACCTCCTCCTCCCATTCGGGAGAGAGAAAGAAGTAATCCATCTGAACCACACAATGTGGTAGTGTCCCGTTCAACACCGTTGTTGCGCTTGTGGTGATCTGCCTTTGCCTTTGCGCCGACGCATTCCTTGCACCATGGTTGGTAGGGAAGGTGCGTCAACCGATGAGTCTCTATTTCGTCTTGGCTCGGTGAGCCATGCTGTGGTAGGCTCTTGCCCTCAGGCGGATCTTCCCGCTCTGCGTCCTGTTCCAGATCGGCCAGAAGGCCTGCATCCTCACGGCGCAGTTCCTCCGCCCAGACATAGGTTTCTGCTGCTTCTTCTTCTTCTTCTTCTTCGGCATACTCACGCACAGCTTCGGTGTCTTCGTCCACATGCATTGCGTACTCCTGCGCTGCTACTGCTTCCTCATCCGCTGGGTCAACTACAGCAACCTTGGGTTGCTTGAGTCTGGCGGACTCGCTGAGTTCCTCAAACGGCAGAAGGAATTGCTTCCCTTCTTGCGTGAAGGTGGCCTTCTTCCCATCGGCCGGGTGGATGTAGCAGTTGTTTGTTTCAAAGTGCGCACGAGCTCCTGTCTCCAGAGCTCGATTGACAGACCGGATATTCTCCGTAATCCCTTCTACCACCTGAAATGTGACAAGCGCTTCCTCTTGGAGTTGTTCTCCAAGACGCAGCCTATAGGGCGGATCTCCCCGCACGCCTTGAGCAGTGTATCATCCACAGTGTACAGCTCTTCCACAGCGCTTGGGTCAATCTCGGCTGTCTTGAAGGCACCAGGGTGACGGATGACATGCTCCAGTGTCCACTTGCAGGCATCCTTTGCTGGGTACTTGGGCTATCTTAGCCACTTTCCTTTCAAAAACATGCATTGCCCAGATCTTGGATCCCACATGGCAGGTGCGGAGAAGTTTCCACTTTCTTTGGAACTCTAGGTTTTCCCATGTGTCAGAGGCATGGTTCCATTGCCATGTGGTCCTTAGCGTGTACTCTGGGTGTTGCGGACCTGGGGTCATATGCTTCCTTTGGGCTCCAGCTTTGCCTCGTATCACGAACACCTTAGCGCACGCGTCAAGGTCATGCCAGCCAGGTTTGTTCTGAAGTGCCAAAATGGCAGTTGGTGATACTTGGTCAGCCAAAATGGCTTTGTGGTTCTTTTGGACAGCCTTCACCATGAGAAGTCGGTGTTCCCCGATCTTCCTGACCCCTTTTCCGGTGGTCGAAGTGACAGGCGTAGAGATGATCAGGAGATGATGCTGGCACTACCCCCAACTTGGGACGCGTCCTTCTCAGCGACAGCTGAGACATTCTTAGAGGTTTTGCCCTTTCCTTTCTCCTGCCCTTTGGAGTTGGATCAGCACTTCTCAGTGGTGTGGCCTGTCTTCCAGCAAATGGCACATTGATCTTTGGCTTCGGAGCCTTTTCCTTTGCCAGTTTGCTGGGTTTGCTGTTTTCCTTTGGACTTGCTATCTTTGCTTTTATTGTTGCCTTTGGCATCCTTTCCCTTGCCCTTGGATTTCTTCCCTTTGTCCCCGGCCCCCACCATGCCAATTTCCAGGGCATCTGGGTCGCGCCGGGCGGTGGTACCCGCATACGCGGCAGATGGAGTCCACACGCGCTTTGCTTGCATGTAGCTTACTACACCAGAGCCAGCCCAGTGCCAGCCACGCCTGCCATTGCCATGCGCAACGAAGGTGGATGTCGCCAAGTGCCGTGCCACCAGATCCAACCCAGTGCCATAAGCGCCACGCCTGCCACGCAAAACGAAGGTGGATGTCGCCAAGTGCCACGCCTGCCACGCAAAGTGCCGCGGCGCCAGACAAAGTGGTGTGTGAAAGAGAGTCTGTGACAAAGTGGTGTGTGAAAGATGGTGTGTGAAAAAGTTGTGTGTGAAAGCTAGTGTGTGACAAAGTTGTGTGTGAGAGAGAGAGAGTGTGTGACAAAGATGTGTGTGAAAGAGAGTGTGTGACAAAGTTGTGTGTGACAGAGAGTGTGACAAAGTGGAGGCGGGAGGCGGGAGGCGGGAGCGGGATACAGAATCGAAAGCAAGAACCCCACACAAAGATGGGAACATATGGGAACAACTGTTCAAGCTGGAACGGGACCCCTCTTCTCTACAATTTTCCCAATTTTCTCACTTTAACCCTAAACTAAGTTACACTTAAATAGAAAATTATGAAAAACTTGTGAAAAACGTGAGACATATATTAGGGTTAAAATCTGAAGATTTCAGGGGCTTATCACATTTAGGGTTAAAATCTGAAGATTCCAAGGAATTGAAACATCTAGGGTTAAAATCTGAAGATTTTAATCGATTGAAATGTTTAAAAAACAAAAAATGTGAAGAGAGAAAAAGAGACAGACATGTCAGAAATTTAGGTTAGAATTTGAAAAAAATCCAGATTTCAATGAATTGAAACATTTAGGGTTACAAGCAGAGAATGTGAAGAGGGAAAGAGAGATAGAGATGTCAAACATTTAGGGGTAGAGAATTTGAAGGAAAAAAAAAGAGAATTGAGAATTTTGGGGTTAAAATTCTCGTTTGAAATTGAGGGACTTGTAAAAATCTGCAGCGATTTTTGCTCATGTGAAAACCAAAAGTCTGCTTGAAGGCCGGTCACGGATGGTAATTGCCCAACTTCACAGCACAGAACTGTCACAGTACCGCAAACGACAAGATGAACACTTTGTACACTATGTGCATTCTCCGAAGTGGACAGGGCCCCTTTTCAACCAAGGCATTCTTTTGGGTTTCTAAACTTTCACATTGGCATATGGTGGTCATTTTGCACTAAGACCTTACTTCAAAGATCGGATATGGCAAGACTGCATCTCATTCATTTTAGCTTCGTGTTTGAGGACTGCTGGATTTTCAATTCGTTTGGATTTGGGATTTCCTTGGCCGGGCAATATCTGACAAGACATGTCGCATGTCGGGAATTGGGCTCACAAAATCGCCATTCAAGGTCGAAATAGGATGCCACTCGGCAAACACTTGGAAGCGATACATTTTGTTCAGTGTCTTCTGCCTCCATTGGTTCCAGAAACCCTGCTGCCGCAATGGGCATCTGTGCGTCAGCTGACCGACGATACCCTGTGGGGAATGCAAACCGTGAGGAGTTGTTCAACATAGTGCAGGACTGCACCATGTTCGCAGCCGCTTTGGACCTCATGGTCATGAACTGCACCTTAGCCTGATAAGCAGCGGCTTCTATTGTAGCAATTCAGTCAAAGTGAAGTCATATTGAAGCGTTTATGCATGTACCTTTGTCACTTGACATGTGTCACAGAATTTGCACGGCCATCAGCATCGTCAGGACCTTCCAAAAGAGGACAGTGCAAGCACATCTTGCAGGGCAATTAAAGGGGGTCGGCACCATCCGATTTCTTGTCCACAGTCTGCAGAGTTTCGATATTTTTTTGTGCCAGACCTATTGGTTTTGCATTGAAATCTGATGCGAATGTCTTTTAATTACAGCATGAGTTGTTGAGCGAAGACCGTGTCAGACAATAGGGCTGCGAGTCAGACAATATATGAGTCAGACGAAACCCATGCGCAACTTAGACAACAGCAGCCCGCGAGTCACACAGGAGTCAGACAACGCACTCACGAATCATAAAATGACAACATTTTCATCGGGTAACGTTGTGATGGGAAGCGTTGAAACACAGGCACTTTGTAGTCAGGACGGGACTCTGCGAACACAATCCGAAACACGCGCACGCATATACACACAGTCGCACGCCCGACCTTACTTTGTGTATCTTTGTGTATAGTTTCCCGTTCCCTGCGGTTTGACTGGCCGACAGCTGACAGGGCATGACAGGGCGCATCCCGTCTTCTCACTTTGGCGCTGTCCAACTCACACCTTCTGCCGCCATCCGACTCAGACCCATGAGTTGTCATTGCCGCGGTGCAGTCAGGACATATCGGAATGCGGCAGGCAGCTCTTGTTGGAAGCCTTGGAGATTAACAACAGCCAGGATGGTTCAGACATGTTCAGACGCCACTCCTATTTGACTTGTGATCGCATTTCGAAGCAAAGCAATTCGCAGCCCAACACAAGGAATCGTGGTACTGTTTTTTTTGTATTCATGCAACTGCTGGCCTCTTTGTTCAACAGACGTCGGTGAGTTCGTGAATCCGAACAAACAACGACTTCTAACAACCAATGCAGCCAATGCAAACAACACCTGCAGGAAGAGAATGGCATCGGCCAAGCACATGGGCACCTTGATGCAAATGTCTCGCGCTGACACTGTGACAAAGGGGTGAATGCAGACGGGTCTTCACATTGTGCAGAAGTTGAACTTTAGATACTGACAGCAAAGTGGGGTAATAAAGTAGATCGATTGAAAAGTGGTTAAAAGATCTAAAAGCTGCTCCGATCAACACAAGTTACGCAGAAAAGAGTCTTGCAGATATTGTTGATGAGAAGTGATTCAGTATGACATGAACGTGAGAAGATCCGCGAAGCGGAAACTACAAATCTTTCTAGATATCGCTATATTTTCATAGCAGGGCCTATGTGCACTTAGGGGTTGTTGGTCCAGGTCTGCAAGAGGAACATCTTCATCTTCAAAGAAGGCATCATCATGGAATAGGGCTCAGGGGAGGGGACTCAGGGGTACGGCCCGAGGAAAAAACAAGTACTGCTTTTGAGAGTTCGATCCAACCCGTCCCTCATGCATCAGGCAAGTCTAGATCACATTCCGTTTCTTTATCACAGTACAGCAAAGCCATGTCCTGGCCACATTCACCTTCTCCGCTGTTATTTTTATAGTTGCACTTTTCATGTTCCCTCGCTAACCCTGGACTGTTGTAAGTTTAAGATTAATACCATGGTACCCATGAACATGACATTCCAGAATAAGATCTGACATACCCGATACCTTCCCAAACATATTGATCGCGTCTCTGATTTACAGTAATTTGTGCGATGTGTGCTGTTCGCAATTACACAAAAAACTAAAAAGTATTTCATGCTACCTTGTGGCGTCCTTCCCGGTTTTTTTCGTCCTCAGAGGCAAAATGCATAAAGTTTTTGGTACGCCACCGTTTGCCTGAGGAGAAGTCAGATGAGAACATGGCACGAGAGTTTGATGAACTCAGAGCACTACATCTGACCCTAAGGGAACGATCTGCTGTGTTGGACAACACCGCGGACATCAGCTACCATGGGAGCATCAAAACAGGTGCTCGCAGATGCTACGCGTCCTTTCCTGGCAAATACACAACAGGATGGGATGCCTTAATCCAACAGTTAGCCGGGGACAGTGTTGGATGTGTGTTCCTTTGCACGCCCAAAGATGGCTTGGGGAAGCATGAGGAAGATCCAGAAGGTTCTGGAGAGTGCTACTGTGCAAGAATCTACGGGCAAAGAGAAAAATGGAAGAGTAATGGCAAGAGGGCACCGCATGGATGTTACTGGTATCACATTTGGCTCCAAAAAGTCACAGAAGCAGTGGCTCAAGGCCAAAAGCTTCAAGTAGTTTTTTTCCCCAATGAGAAGGGACTTGGAAAAGTGAGGACGATGGAAGAGCTGGCACGGGCGGATTTGTGGGATGACATTGGATGCGGAGCGTCCCAGAAAGCAGAGATAGCAACTTTGGACCTTATGAAGGAAAGAGAACCTGGTTCGGGCTGGGAGTATGATGAGGTCGACGTGGCACACTTTCTGAAGGAGCAATTTCACATCGGAACTCTGGTGGATGCCTGGTATGAAGATGCGCGTGCATGGCGCAGAGGGACTTTGGTGGATAAACCAAAATGGATTACAAAAGACCCAGCTGAAACAAAATGGCGGGTGAAGGCAAAGGATGGAGAGTCTTTCGAGTCCCAACACGTGCGACATGTCTCCAACTCTGTGCAGAAACTGTTGCAATCTATTGGCCGATCTGTTCAGGCTGTGTCTATTGAGGAGGAAGATGGCTTGGATGACTTGGTCTTGGGCAAGACTTCTGAAGCTAAAGAGAAGCTCTTTGAAGCGCTTGGCCATGATGCCTTGAGGAAAATGATGAAGGACTGGTTTGCGCTTGTTTGTGTTTTTTCTTTTTTGCGCTGCTGTTTTGCGAAGTGATTTGGTCAATGTTAAGAGAGGCAGAGATAGGTGCACAAACCTCGCCGAGGACGCTTTGCCTCCAGGCATCGACGTTGGGGCAACTTCGGAGCAGCTCAGGTCACGCAGCGGAATGCCATCTGTGGCCATCAGGATTAGGATGAAAACGGTTGAAGCTCTGCAGCATCTCCGAGATCAAGTCCTGAGTGGTGATTTGGAAGCGAAGATCAACAAAAATTTGGAAGAAAAACTGTGCAGTGAGCGTGTTCAGATTGACAAGACACTGTTTTGCAAACTGATGGAGCGAAGTTTGCTCAGTTTTTCGAAGCTGACGCCGCACCAGTCGGAAAAGTGCGAGCAACTCCGGCAATTCTCCTTTGTGAACTTGTTGGCGCCTGCAGGCGCTGGGAAGACCTTTGTTGCCGTTCAGTACATACTGGACATTGTTCGCAATGAAAGCACGGGTCGCGTTTTGTATGTGGCTCCTTCCAAATCGCTGGGGTATTTTTTCTTGCAATGGCTGGCCACAGTATACACCTTAGAAGATCCGCCCGAGGATCGATATCGGAAGATTGAAGAGCTTTTTGGCCGGGTAGTGCTGCTCCATGATCCCTACAACTACGGCCGAGTCCCACAGATTCTTGGCAGCTCAATTGGTTTCAGTGATGACGGGCTGGCCAAGGATCAGCAGTTTTTGATTGCGGTCTATGATGAGGCGCATCACATCTTCCGTCCAGGTCTCAGTCGCGAATTCTCTCGTCCCCCAGCCCAGCGAACATTGCTGTTGTCAGATGATTCCCAATCCTTTTTGGACCACACTTTTACAGAGCAACAAGATATGGAAAAGTTGGAGAGAGTCACACTTGATGAAGTGATTCGATGCTCCCAGCGTGTTGTGTCTGGTGCAGCGCCCTTCCTATGCAGCGCGCAGTCCAGGAAGAACATCAGATGCTGTGGGCCGCCCGGGCCGCCTTTGAAGTCCTTCCTGTTTGAAGCAAGCGATGCTGATCGCTTCAAAGGTCAGGGCCTGCCACTTTTGCCAAAACTGTTTTGATCCATTTCTTTTCGTTTTGTTTTGGGGGTGATGAAACGACCCTGATAGGATACGCACGGCACACAGCGAACGCCATTTTGTATATCACTCGCACCTATCCCGGTCTCAGCCTCCACCGTCGTTTGGCGCTTCTGGTCCCCAACGAGGAGTTCCTGGTGGAGTTCAAGAAGCATCTCAAGGAAGAATTGAACAACAACTTGGGTCATCGGAAGTTGTTGCTGAAGAAGAGTGAGGATGCGATGTGTTTTTTACATGCATACCTCTTGCCACAGGTTCAAGCAGAGGCAGAGGCCGAAGTCCTCATTCTCGATACCATTCGCAATGTGGCTGGTCTTGAGTACCTTTTTGCTGTATCCATCGGACTTGATGCGAAGATCGAGACCAGGGACGCAGACCGTGTGACTTGGATGCAGCAAACGTGAGACCGTAGTTGGGGAAAGCGATGGAAAGCGTAACCAAATCCCGGGGAAGTCCACGTTGACGCTGCCAGGTGACCCGGGCTCAACTCTACCAAAGCATTACCAGGGCACAGCTCCTGGCCATGGTGGTGAATGAGCTTGTGCCAGGAGGCTGGCTGGAGTTCCTTCACCTCCTTAGACTCAAAGAGGACACCGGTCACTTTTGAAAACCACCTGTGAAGAAATGGTTCTGTATTTGTTCATGCACATCCGCATGTTACACAAGTGAACTTCATAATGCGAGGCCTTTGCTTGTGCATTTCAATCCCGAAGCCTGCGGAAGCATTTGCTCACTCAAGATCTACAAATGTTATCCACTGTTTGGATGGCCCGACCATGAGGAGGAATTCAACGAATCGAAAGCTCTTGCTGAAACACACGCAGAGGCCGCTGAGAAGATCATGATGCAGGTGACTGGCTCTCGTCGGCGTGATGCCGCATCATCATCGATGGAGTCTGATTTGAATCTGATTCGGCCAGGTGACAGCAGTGAGGGCTCTAGCAAGGTGAAAACAGCAGATTCCACAGGAAATCCAAGGTGGAAGCCAACTATAAGTTCTGCCAAAACCGTTGAAGATCCCGCACCGAAAGACTTACAGGTCCGTGACTCATTGATTTGGGATACTGCCGACAACGCGATCATAGCCAAGATCTGCGAGCTCCGGTTCAACCCATTCCCATCAGCTGCTTGACGAGTGGTAAGTATCAGAGCTGTTGTCTTGATGTGATAATTTGCTAGAGACATTCGCATTGAAATTTCAAGCTGCCGCTTCTTGGTGTCGTGTCCTTTGGGTCGGAAGACCTGCCTCCATTTGCTTTCATCATTAAAGTGTGGCTAGAAATGTGATCCTTCGCCACAAGGTCCTGCTTGACAGCACGGTGCCCAGATGATTAGCACAGGGTGCCCAGGGATGCACTTTCCATCTTGAATCAGATGTGATCTTACTTGCTATGTCTTTGTCGATATACATAATTCCCCAATAGCGATAGCTGGGGGTTGTTAACTCTAAAAGCGGATGGGCGCCGTCGGGTTCCCGGCTGTCGGCTTGGGCGGTGTCTCGCTGGTGTCTCGGTTGTGTCTCGGTTTGTGTCTCTAGTTGGTGTCTCGGTCGTGTCTTTGTGGTGTCTCAGTGGTGTCTCGGTGTTGTTTTCGTGGTGTCTTGGTGGTGTCTCAGTTGTCCCTTGGTGGTGTGTCACTGGTGTCTCTTGGTGGTGTCTCGATGATGTCTCGGTGTTGTCTCGCTTGTGTCTCGCATGTGTCTCGCTGGTGTCTTGCTGGTGTCTCGATGATGTCTCGGTGGTGTCTTGCTGGTGTCTTGGTGGTGCCTTGGTGGTGTCTTGGTTGTCTCTTGGTGGTGTGTCGCTGGTGTCTCTTGCGGTGTCTCGCTGATGTCTCGGTGGCGTCGCTGGTCTCGGTAGTGTCTTGGCGGTGTCTGAGTTATTTCTTGGTGGTGTGTCATTAGTGTCTTTGTGATGGTTTGGTGGTGTTTCGGTGGTGTCTTTGTGATATCTTGGTAGTTTCTCGGTGGCGTCTCGGTGGCGTCTGAAAGGTGTTTGCATTGCGTTGTGCTCTTTTGATGGTGTTTCGTTGGTGCGTTCATGGTGTCGACGTGGTGTCTGGGTGGTGTGTTGTGGGTGTCTCAGCAGCTTCCGTGCTGATACAAGGTGTCCACGGTGTCTTGGTCGTATCTTGGTGGGATCGGGTTGGTGGTGTCGGGGCGGTTGTGTTGATGGTCCTTGGTTATGTCTCTGTGGTGTTGACCTTCGCGTCACTCAAATCTTGAGTGCGTTTTCTTGATTGGTCGTGCCATGCACCAGGTAGTCTTCAATGGTTGCATGCTGTTGTCATGCTGACCATCTTGATTGCTGAAGATGGCGGTGATAATGAGGAAAAGGATGATGGTATTGACGATGATGATGATGATGATGATGATGATGATGATGATGATGATGATGATGATGATGATAACGATAACGATGCCCATAACGATGACGACGGCGATGACGATGACGACGACCTTGCGTTTGCAGGTTTGGGTTGAAACGGGGGGAGGGATGGATGTTGACGTATATGAGGAAGTAACATGCTGAATTGCTATGGCTATGATGCTTCTGACGAAGCAACTGCGAACATTCCCTCATGCCATACAGCAACCAGGGCGGGGCCGCTCACCTCACCAGAGGAGTTGACATACCTGCTGCATGCCACACTTGCACCGAGACCCTCGCGCAGATTTATTAAATAAAAAAGCTACCAAAATAATTAGAAAGCCAACAGCAAAGAAGGAAATAATTTCTACAGGAGGAAGGGAAAGAAGGAGGGAGGGAAGGAAGGAAGGCCTAGCTCCAAAATGCTGCCTGCACTTTCCAATTTACATATGTTACTTTCAGATACTTTCAGAGAGTTGCAGGTCCCAAGTAATTACAAGTGCTGATTTCAAAAGGTGGCAAAGACCATGCAATTTACAGATTTTATCCGCAACACGCTGCAAACACCATGCCACTTTGTGCAATGTGCAGATGATAATTTCAAGATGTTGCGAATACCGTCCATTTGCAGGTTTGAGCTGCAGAAAATCATAAAAATAGCATCCAATGTGCAGGCGTCAATTTCACAATTCTGTACATGCCATGCGGTTTGCTAGTGATAGTTGAAAAATATTGCAAAGACTATGCGATGCACTAAATCTTGCCCCAGTATGCCGCACATACTGTGCAAGTAATTTTTTTTGCTTGCTAAATGCTGCAAGCATTCTACAGTGTACTTCAGAGCGCTGTAAAATCACAACACAAGTGTCACATATGATTCCAAATTTTGCATAGATCATGCAATTTGCAGATGTTAGCTTCGCACTACTGCAAAATATTGTCCGATGGCGAAGCCCCGTGCCATGAATTGATGCTGCATCATACCAGGCAGTGTACAGATGCGAGCTGCAAAATGCTGTAAATATGAGCCATTTTGCGGCAAATACTACGCGGCTTCAAGATTCTAACAGCAAACGACCAACATATTCTACACAGATACTTTCACACAGAGGTGCTTTCACAAAGACACATTGTTTTCACAAGACATTTGCACATACACATGCTTTTACCCAGAGATGGTTTTACACACACCAGTACCTTCACGCACAGGTGTTTTTACATAGGGATACTTTTACACAAAAGAGTTTTACAAACAGACACGCGGGTACTTCTACACACAGATGCCTTCACACAGCGATGCTTTTACAAAGGAATGCTTTTACACGCACGTGCTTTTGCACAGAGCTTCTTTTGACACAAAGCAGCGTTTACACACAGAAGCCTTTACAATAAATACTCTTACGCAGAGATGTTTTTACACAGAAATACATTGGTACAAGCAAATCAAAAGCATTTTTTACACACAGATACTTTTGCAAAGAGATATTCTTGCACGGATACTTTACAGAGAGATGCTTTTACACAGGTGCTTGTAGACTAGGAGGCATCTAGGCAAAGGTACTTTTACATGGGTGAGGCTAGAAACACGATTTAGGGGAAGGTTCAAGCCATTTTGCAATCAGGCTTCCACCTATTTTTTTTTTACGGAGAGATGCTTTTAAATACAAGTGCTTCTGTAGAGGATTATGGAGGGAGGGGCCTTCACACAGAGATGGTTTTACGCAGAGAGATGATTTTAGAAAGGGATGCTTCTACATACAGGGGCGCTTACATAGAGATACTTTCAACACAGAGATGCTTTTACACACGGGCGTTTTAAGATACAAATACTTTTTTGCATAGAGATGATTTTGCCAAGAGAAACTTTTCGACGCAGGCGGATTTACTGTGTGCTAAGAGAAACTTTTCGACGCAGGCGGATTTACACACAGTTGCCTTTACACAGATGCTTTTACACTGGTGTTTTTACACACCAATACGTCTACACAGTGCTTTTACGCCCACATTCTTTTACACACAGATTCCTCTACACGTAAGCACTTTTACACAGAAACACTTTGACACACAGTGGCAGGCGCGTTCCCTCATGCCATACAGCAACCAGGGCGGGGCCGCTCACCTCACCAGAGGAGTTGACATACCTGCTGCATGCCACACTTGCACCGAGACCCTCGCGCAGATTTATTAAATAAAAAAGCTACCAAAATAATTAGAAAGCCAACAGCAAAGAAGGAAATAATTTCTACAGGAGGAAGGGAAAGAAGGAGGGAGGGAAGGAAGGAAGGCCTAGCTCCAAAATGCTGCCTGCACTTTCCAATTTACATATGTTACTTTCAGATACTTTCAGAGAGTTGCAGGTCCCAAGTAATTACAAGTGCTGATTTCAAAAGGTGGCAAAGACCATGCAATTTACAGATTTTATCCGCAACACGCTGCAAACACCATGCCACTTTGTGCAATGTGCAGATGATAATTTCAAGATGTTGCGAATACCGTCCATTTGCAGGTTTGAGCTGCAGAAAATCATAAAAATAGCATCCAATGTGCAGGCGTCAATTTCACAATTCTGTACATGCCATGCGGTTTGCTAGTGATAGTTGAAAAATATTGCAAAGACTATGCGATGCACTAAATCTTGCCCCAGTATGCCGCACATACTGTGCAAGTAATTTTTTTTGCTTGCTAAATGCTGCAAGCATTCTACAGTGTACTTCAGAGCGCTGTAAAATCACAACACAAGTGTCACATATGATTCCAAATTTTGCATAGATCATGCAATTTGCAGATGTTAGCTTCGCACTACTGCAAAATATTGTCCGATGGCGAAGCCCCGTGCCATGAATTGATGCTGCATCATACCAGGCAGTGTACAGATGCGAGCTGCAAAATGCTGTAAATATGAGCCATTTTGCGGCAAATACTACGCGGCTTCAAGATTCTAACAGCAAACGACCAACATATTCTACACAGATACTTTCACACAGAGGTGCTTTCACAAAGACACATTGTTTTCACAAGACATTTGCACATACACATGCTTTTACCCAGAGATGGTTTTACACACACCAGTACCTTCACGCACAGGTGTTTTTACATAGGGATACTTTTACACAAAAGAGTTTTACAAACAGACACGCGGGTACTTCTACACACAGATGCCTTCACACAGCGATGCTTTTACAAAGGAATGCTTTTACACGCACGTGCTTTTGCACAGAGCTTCTTTTGACACAAAGCAGCGTTTACACACAGAAGCCTTTACAATAAATACTCTTACGCAGAGATGTTTTTACACAGAAATACATTGGTACAAGCAAATCAAAAGCATTTTTTACACACAGATACTTTTGCAAAGAGATATTCTTGCACGGATACTTTACAGAGAGATGCTTTTACACAGGTGCTTGTAGACTAGGAGGCATCTAGGCAAAGGTACTTTTACATGGGTGAGGCTAGAAACACGATTTAGGGGAAGGTTCAAGCCATTTTGCAATCAGGCTTCCACCTTTTTTTTTTTACGGAGAGATGCTTTTAAATACAAGTGCTTCTGTAGAGGATTATGGAGGGAGGGGCCTTCACACAGAGATGGTTTTACGCAGAGAGATGATTTTAGAAAGGGATGCTTCTACATACAGGGGCGCTTACATAGAGATACTTTCAACACAGAGATGCTTTTACACACGGGCGTTTTAAGATACAAATACTTTTTTGCATAGAGATGATTTTGCCAAGAGAAACTTTTCGACGCAGGCGGATTTACTGTGTGCTAAGAGAAACTTTTCGACGCAGGCGGATTTACACACAGTTGCCTTTACACAGATGCTTTTACACTGGTGTTTTTACACACCAATACGTCTACACAGTGCTTTTACGCCCACATTCTTTTACACACAGATTCCTCTACACGTAAGCACTTTTACACAGAAACACTTTGACACACAGTGGCAGGCGCGTTTACATGCAAATACTTTTACACACTGATATTTGTTTTGCTCACGTTTTCTTTTACATACACGCGTGCTCTTTCACAGGGGCTTTTAATCACACATGCTTTGACACAGAGATATTTTTTTTACATAGAGACACCTTTACACAGAGATGCTTTTGCACAGGGATGCTTCCACACACAGTCGCACACAGAAATGATTTTTTACACACTAATACGTTTACAGAGAGATGCTTTTACATTGAACAATTTTACACACCGAGGCCCAAACAAAAACATGCGTTTTTACAAAGGAATGCATTTGCACTGGGAGCTTTTACCTGATGGGCATTTTTACACAGACATATTACTGCGTGATTTCCGATGACGGACATGCATATGGCGCAAGAGAGTTCAGCAAGCATATGCAAAATCACAGTTTCACCACAGCTTTTGACGTTCGAGACGCATTTCGTGGGAAAGGGTTGGCCCAGCACAAGCCCACATTGCAATTTTACCTCAACAAATGACGATCGACATTTCGTGCGAGAGGGTTGCGTTTCGAGGACATCAATCAATCAAGATTGTAGTTGTCTTCAAGAAATTGATCTTCGCTTTCGTATTTACATCTGCCGCTTTACACTTGTGTATACCCACTTCCCCGTGTTTTTTAACCAGTAGCACCGCGCAAGGCGGTGGCGGAAGTTTCAAAAATAGGAAACCTATAGGCAGGGTTGGTTGTTGTGACTCACGGATGGCAGAGCGAATCCACTGATGGACCGAAAGGTGGTTGGAGTTGTGTTTTCAGGAGTGGTTGCTTTGGTTGCAGTGGTCACCTCGCCACAACTGCTGGATGTAGTGTGGTGTAGTGCAGTTGGAGGTGCAGTTGCAGTTGTAGGTGTAGTTGTAGTTGTAGTGTAGTGGAGTTGTAGTTGTAAGTTGTAGTTGTAATGTAGTGTACTTATATAGTATTTATATAGTGTAGTGTAGTTGCAGTTGCAGTTGTAGTTTTGGTGTGGTTTAATTAGTGTAGTGTATTGTCGTTAGTGTAGTCTAGGGTGTAGTGTAGTGTAAAGTAGTGTAGTTGTAGTTGTAGTGTAGTGACGTAGTGCAATGTAGTGGTAGTTGCAGTTGTAGCGTAATGTAATGTAATTAGTGTAGTGTAGTGTAGTGTAATGTAGTGTAGTTGTAGTTGTATTTGTAGCTGTAACGTGCTGCAGTTTAATGAGTGTATTGTAGTGTAGTGTAGCTGTGATTGTAGTTGTAGCTGTGGTGGTGGTAGTGGTGGTAGTAGTAGTAATAGTAGTAGTAGTAGTAGCAGCAGCAGTAGGAGTAATAGTTGCTGTTGTAGTAGTTGTAATGTAATTAGTGTAGTGTAGCGCAATTAGATGTAATTAGTGTAGCGTAATTAGATGTAATTAGTGTAGTGTAGTGTAATTAGTGTTGTGTAATGTAGCGTAGTATATTTGTACTTGTAGTAGTGGTGTAGTGTAGTGGTACTTGTAGTCGTTGTTGCAGTTGTAGTGGTCTATTTATCTATCTGTCTATTTGCAAGCTTGAAAACGAAGCTATTCTGCGAGACTTCCTCAGTTTTTGAACTTGGTTGGCAACATCAAAAACGCAGCAATTCTGCGAGACTTCCTGAATTTTTGAACTTGACAACGTCAAAAACGAAACAATTCTGCGAGACTTCCTCATTTTTCGAAGTTGACAACATCAAAAACGAAGCAATTCTGCGAGACTTCCTTCAAAAATGGAAGGTTGAGTGCAGAGCTGACGGCCTCGTACCAATGGGTTTTGCGATTTTTCCACTCCACCTGTCTAAAATATTGCGCCTGCCACGAAAAAGTGATGCCAGGTCATACGAAGTGCTGCGCCTGTCACGCAAAATCATCTCAGCAAACCTGAAGATCTGATGCTCCAAAATGCAACCCCTCTCAGGAAATCAGCGCCCGGACCTCCTAACAGCTCTGATGAACATGTCTCTTGCTTGTCGTGCGCCTGCCACGGAAAATGCATCTTTGCAGATCCTCTTCAAATGTCCCACGCCTGCCATGGTTTTTCGAAATGCCACAAAACCCTCACGTTTTGCTCACTTTTGACAAGGTGCATAATCCCTTGCGCCTGCCACGCAAAAACGACATCTGAACGTCCAAAAGTGCTCCGGACCCATCAGTTTTTTGCACTTTTGGCCTCGAAATGTGCTTCGCGCCACAACGCCGTGCACTTTTCCGACATCACAACGTCCAAAAGTGGTCCGAGCATGGTGTGCTTTGTGCATTTTGACTTCGAAATGTGCTTCGCGCCACAACCGCGTGAATTTTTTCCACATCGCAACTTCTACAAGTGCTCCGAACCTGGTGTGTTTTGTACATTTTGACTTGGAAATGTGCTTCGCGCCACAACGACGTTCACTTTTTCGACATCGCAACTTCTAAAAGCACTCCGAAGCTGAGGTGTTTTGTACCTTTTGACTTCGAAATGTGCTTCGCGCCACAACGGCGTGCACTTTTTCATTTCTCATCTGGCCAGATGGCTCCGCACCCGCCGCTTTAGCGAGCCTACTTTTCGACCCTCCGGAGATACTTTTCGCAAGCCTGGATCTTCTTTCTTCTGAGGCTTTTTCTTTTTTGATCTTCTTTCTTCTTCTCTTCTCTTCTCTTCTCTTCTCTTCTCTGACTGCCCATCTCTGCTTTTCATCTGTCCATATTGTCGGAAGTTTGACTTCTAAACTTCCCTGCGAAAATCTATCCCCGCCTGCACCGATATATCTTCCGCAATACACCTGCATATATTCGTTTGGTAGCTGTGTCAAAGGAGATTGATTCTGTGAATCTGCGTCTATGCATCTGCACCTAGACACCTTTCACTAAGATTGATGCCTGCATCTACGCCTGTGTATAAAATTTCCTTTGTGTAGATGTACTAAAGAGCATCATTTTGTATGTATTAAGGAGAGGATATTGATGATGAAGAAGAAGATGATGATCTTTTTTTTTAATTGACGATGATGACGATGATGATGTTGATGACGATCATGATGATGGCGATGATGATGGTGATGATGATGATGATACGGGAATGGTTGACGAAACAGAAAAAATGCTGATGATGATGAAGAAAAAGATGATGATGGATATGATGATGAAGAAGAAAATGATGATGATGACGATGATGGTGGTTGTTTGTACTGACGGTGTCAAATCATGCTGGCAGTTTTTTTTTGGAAAACCCTTTGCAGGTCCTTTCGGGAAATATCGGTGTCCTGTCCTCCTGGTGTCTTGGCGGTCTCTCAATTGTGTTTCGGTGGTCTGTGGCGTCTTGGTGGCACTTTGGGTGGTGTGTCCGTAAGTCTTGATGGTGTTAGGTGATGTTTTGGGTTTTGTTCATGTTTTCGTGGTGTTTTTTGGTATCTTGGTGGTGTTCCGGTGGTCTTTGGTGGTATCGAAGCGACGGCATTTTTAGAGCCAAAATGGCTCACCTGTCAATATTAGATTGGCGTCAATGGAGATGCGAAACTTTGCTATTGGGGTTGTATGCTGTGCTGATTGTTACATAATAGTCTAGTAAATATAATGATAGCTCAATAACAAATAAATAAATATATATATATATATTATATTATATATTATATTATCTATGTATTGATTATACACGTAGATGTATACTTAGACATGCTATTATCATTTTGTATCATATAATATTGTACAGTATATGTTTACTTCCAGTTCATGTTGCATTTCAAATCGAGACAGGTGAGCCCTATCTTGACTGATGCATCGGACATCCAGCAGTAGGTGGCATGAAGGTATCACAACATGACATGTGGAGAATCTCACACATGGTGTAGTGAGTGTAGTGTTCTCAGCGATTCCCACCATCAGGTCAGAAGCCGCGCGTTGCCATGGAGCCGGATGAGCCCCAAGCCGACGACGAGGTTCGGGCCAAATCGGGGTCATGCAGCGACATGCTCACGAATTTCTTTCAGAGAAACACGTACAACCTCTCACAGCACCTGGCAGGCGATGCCTTCTGCAGTTGTGACCTCAGAAGTGTCGGCAGATCCAGCAGAATCCAAGATGCGGATCTCATCTGTGGTTTCGGGACTAGGAGCACACAAAATTGCAAGGCTGAGAAAGGCACTCAAATCAATGGCTGAGAGCACTTTTCATGGCTCTTGGCACACCACCTTCAAGCACACCCCATTTGTGCATGGTTCAGAAAGGCACTAAGACGATCTAAGACGCAGAAGGTGTGAAATTACAAGAAAGCACGACATGTCAAAGTAGTGGCTGGGAGTAGAATTGGAAGGTGTGAGCCAGCAGAGCCCACCTGAAACGTGCCATTGCTTGGATCATGCAAATCATATGGTTGACACATGTTGACACTGGAATTTTGAAAATGCACATTGATCAATAATGCATACTTTCGAATCGAAAATCGATACCGGGCAGAGCAAGAAATCTTTCCTTCAAAAAAATGGAGGATGGAGCTCGTGATATCGTGATAAGATGGGATCCAACGGTTGGATCCAACATGGATCTCCCGTGGATCAAGCTGTCTGAGGCGCCGCGGCCAGGGCGATGCCATTTGCTGCTGAGTGGCCGGTTCAACAGTGAAAGGTTTCTGATCTGAGATTGGCATAGATTGATTGGCGACATTTTTGGATTTAGCTCCGAATATTGCTGTTGAATTTTGATCCTTACTTTTTCAATTGACACTTGGTTGCGTCCTCCTTGTCATGTGGACTTTTCTTGTCCGCCACTGAGGGTCAACAACTACATGAAAGCGGTGAAGAGGCGCTTGGAAGAGAGACGAATACCTGCATATATGGTGCAAGCTCAGGTCGGCCAAAGTTTCGCCGAGCTGGCGTGGATAGGATTGTCCCGTGCCAAAGGCATGGTGGCCTTCTGCACGTCGGACTACGGCGCCTATACTGGAGCTGGTTACGAAACCTTCCATGAATTGGAATATGCACACGACCACCAGTTGCAAATCTTTCCCATTAGGCTCTGCGAAGAGTGGCCACCAGCGCCGCAAGACAATCCAAGAGGCACTATTCAAAATAAACTCGTGTTCAAGAACGGCCTAGCGTTTATAGATGATCGGCAGATGAACAATGCCGAAGGCGCTGCCGACCAGATTGCGGATTCTGTTACCAGCAGTGGCATCTTATTCAATTAGGCAAAGTCAAAAAAAATCGAAGTACTGCTGCCGGATTCCACCCTCCGATGGTGCGATCCTTTGTGATTCCGGATAAAATTGGGTCAAGTAACAGGCAGATTATCCTAAACGAAGTGAGACATTCAAAACATCTAGAACATGGGGAAAAAGCTTTGCAACTGAGCACGCGCCGAGTCGCAAAACCTTCGGACGTTTGCTTCAGGGAGTGACAGGCCGTAGGTATTTGTTGCGACATGGACATGGCGTGGGAGAAATACAGTTATTTGAAGGTGATTCATGTGCACATTATACCAGAGGTTCGAATTCCCGTAGTTCTCGGCTCAGCTTACACTTGTTTTCACCCAAAGTTCATTGATTTTCGACATCACACCATGACTAACCTAGATTATGAATCTTAAACATCCCGTCGGGGGGAAAACCGCGCCAGCGGTTGTGAGCGTTTTGAAAAAAATGTCGTTTTTGCCATAGCGAAACTATTGATTCATTCCACAAAATAGGCTCAAAATTCCCCGGGAATTTGAAGTGCATTTTTGTTGATGTCCTGTAATTTACAGGGAATTTGCTCTTGAAAACACGCGCGATGTTTTCCTCCTCTCACATCGCCATGCGCATCTTCAAAGAGCGGCCAGTGACCTCCAAAAGGTTTTGTGATTTGGAGTTCATCCAACGCCATTGCCACACCCTGATGCTTCGCATCAGTTTTGGGTTCACATAGCTGTTGACTCTGGTCGCAAGACTACATGGTATGGCCGATTTTATGAAACATAGCACCCTGATTGTATGAAAAGCAAATCACAACATGAAGCTTAGTGTCGACAGGTTACAAGGTCTTGTTCCTGTTTTACATCTGCATCAACATCTGTGCGCATCCTACAATTATGATGCCATCAAGGGGAAACCCAGACGTGACGTAGCATGTGCATGTGACGCGAGTTAACATGAACGTTAACATAACACACCCCACCCCCCAACCCAAGACGTGACGTAGCATGTGCATGTGATGCAAGTTAACATGAACGTTAACACACCCCACCCCCCAACCCAAGACGTGACGTAGCATGTGCATGTGACGCATGTTAGCATGAACGTTAATACACCCCATCCCCCCGACCCAGTAACATATGCGTGTTTTCAAAAACGTGCACGACTACTGGCGCGGTTTCCCCCCCGCTGGCATAAACATGCTGGTGAATCTGGATTGCAGACCTTGCTTGTTGCTTACCCTTGGCGAAAAATGGTTCTTATGCCGTTCCAGAGCCTGTCCTGGTTTGAAATCAATGGATTGCCAGACCTCCAGAGTTTCAACAGGTGATCCACTTGGAACCAGAAGTTTTCATGTTTTCACCACATTTCTTGCGGAGTTTCACCATCCTTGCGGAAATTCCCCTAGGGAATTCCACCTTCATGGCAAAGGATGGCCCAGATACCTCGGCAGGGCGTCCCAGATGTGAGACCTCCAACTTCGGAATCCACGCTGTTCTGACGTTGGAAACTGATATGGTGAAAGCATGTGAAAACAACAAATTTGTTGGGATCAAGTCAGGGATTATTTCACCGGTTTCCTTGACGAATCGTGTCCATTACCATTGCTTACGCATGTCCCGAGCATTTGTTTCAACCTCTTGCAGGTTTTCACCGATTGACCTAGGTTTGTCTAATCATCCAATTGACACTGCATCAAAAACGCTGTGGTCACAGAAGGATTGCCTCGCAAGTTCAAGTATATCATGTTCTATCGTGTATAGGATTCGTTTCCACTTTTTCATGGATGTGTTTGTGGATGTCCAGCTGGGTCGTTTCAGTTTCTCACAGGTTTTGTTTTTAGTAGTTGGTTGGTCTAAGTTGTGTTTCCAAGTTAACACTCCATATCGTTGACATCCACGCCAAGCCAAGAAGCGGCAAATCTGAAACCGCCAGTGAGGGCCAAGGCTGTTGATGCACCTTAGGGATGTCCCAAAAAACAGGGAGGCATCCCAATCCCTATATTCTTGTGTTTCCCAACAAAGGCAACAAAATGGTCCGTGGTGGATTCTTGTTGGGCCCTGAAGCGAAACACCCAACTTCCGAAGCTCGTGTCTAGCGCACCAGGCAGAGCATGCTGGTGTTGAAGCCATCTTCCAGCGATTGGATCAGCTGTCAGGTTGCGATGGGCCCGTGGGTTGGTGTCGTTGGTGTGATGACTCGGTTGTGAACCGGTCTCAGGAAGTGGAATGGTCGGGAAGGAGGAGCTGCTGTCCATCCTCTCTGGTCTTGGCGTTTCTGATCAAGAGCTGCCTGGCACAGTTTGCCTTGCATGTTATGCCATTTATAGGCAGAAACGGATCACAAAAATTCACAAAACGTCCCCACTCATCTGCCAGAAATTTCCATGTTTCGTCCGCCAAGGGTAGCCGTCCTTCAAAACACAGATGCATCAGCTTCAGGTCGTCGCTGCTTCCGGGTCTCTGAATCCTTCTAGAAGTCTGGAACTAAAATCCAGCTGAGTCGTAGACACCTTTCAGCCCGTGCCGGTTCCTTCACAGGTTGCAGATATGGTGCGATGTCGTTTTTCTTGTGTGTGTTTCTGTTGTACTCGCATCTGCCCTCAGTGCCATTTCTGAGCTTAAGCAACCCCTATTCAGTTCTGGGCCGACAGCAGCATGACACTTGGCCATATAAGCTAGCAGCTAGCAGATTTCCATGTGTAAAGGAATCAGGATTTTTCTCGCGCTCTCACATTCTTGACTGTTGCCCACCCAGCTCATATCTTGCCCATATCTCATACCTTTCAATTCTTGCCCCATGATGTCGGCCATGCAAGCTGGCAGACTTGGGGATTTTTTCGGATCCTTTATGCACTTTGAGAGTGTAACCCATGCACTCAAACATCTGGGTGTATCCGCCCCCAGGGATGTTTACACCATGCCGAGGAATTGGGTCTTGCTGGCAACCGCGGCAGTGGTGCAATCGCACGAGTTTGGCACGAAGCTTCCGGCGAACTTCATTAACTTCTACGAGCCATTGTATGGCAAAGATCCCCGTGTGAGCCTTGGACCGGTTTAGGATGTTTAGGAAAAGGGCTCGCTGCTTCTGGATGCACTTTCAATGGTTTTGCTCTTGTAGGAAGGAGGTCACTGTTTCTGGATGCTTCTTCTATATGTCTATATCCATGTATTCAGTCTACTTTGCAAATCGTTACATTGGATACGCCATGAACATTGGGTCACAACGACTGGATCCAGTGCTGATCCAGGAGCCAAGAAGAGCTGGCTGCGGACTTGAAGCACTTGAAGGATGGGGCTGAAAATGGCTTCATGCTGGCAATGCCCCGCTCGTTGGGCAGGCTCGGGTTGACTCACAAATCCCTGCTTGATGGTGGATCATTCTTGGATCTTCCAGGTGTTCCAGGCTGGATCCAGCATGCTGCGCAGCCATTCATGACACAGCTGCGGGAGTTCATGCAGCTTCTGGACTGGGACAAGCAGCATGAGGAGAGTCAAGAGGACAGTTGGAGACGCGTGGAAGAGCTTCGCAGGAGTGGCAAGATGAATCAGGAGTCCATTCAGGCTGATCTGTCACGGCTGGAGAAAGAGAAGGAGGAGTTGGATAAAGAGCATGAGCAGCTCAAAGAAAATTTGAAGGAGAGCCGGCAGAAAGAGGCTGACCTAAAAGCGGCCCGCGGACGTCTAGAGGAGACAGAGCGAGAAGAACGAGAGGCACGCAAGAAACTGGAAGCCGAACGCAGACGTTTGGAGGAGACAGAGAGGCAAGAACGAGAGGCACGTGGAAGGCTGGAAGCCGAACGCAGACGTTTGGAGGAGAAAGCACGGCAAGAAAGAGAGGCACGCGAGAGGCTGGAAGCAGAGCGGCGCCGCAGTTGGTCCTTCTCTGCGCGGGGAGATCCCATCATTTGTCCTGAAAATGGAAATGGTGAAATTGTCCACGACCTATGCGTTGAATACAAAGGGCCTGCCACAGTGATGTGTTTTGACCGCCTCGGCAAGTTGCAAAGCCTTGACTTTGTGGGTGTTTGCGACGAGGACGGACAGAACTGTCAGTCGCCAGATGCAATTTGGGTCGGGGAACAGTGGCGCTTCGATGTCTCAAGTCGTCAATTTCTCTACCGCAATGTGGCTGGGCAAAAGATTGCTGATGTCTCTTGTGGTGGCAATTGGAAGCTGAGCTGGTTGAGATGGGAAGACCATTTATTTTCTTGAGCATTCTGTCAGAATGACAGATAATTTGATTATGTTTGTCTATACTAGAGTCAAAACCATTATTGAAAATTAAATCATGCATTATATCCATCAGCTATTATTTCTTTATTTTCTTGTTTTTTCAAGGCGTAAGTTTACCTTGAAAGTCAAGTCCACGATCATCCAAGGACATCCGAAGCTCCTCCTTCCAGCACTCCTGATCCCAAGTGGCTTGACGCCTTCAACGGTGGTCGCAGCTTCATTCTCCACGCACGACAGCCTCGCATCACAGATGGTCCATCCTTTGACTTCGTTTGGCGTGCCTTGATGGACCAGCGGGACTGGGATTTCGATTCCGACCACATCGGCCAGTGGATCAATGCAATGCTCATGGCACATGGTTTTGCCAAAGAAGTTGGCTTTGTGCACGAAACCGTGCCATTGATGGCGCAGTATGCCGTGTTCTATGGCTTGGTCGCAAGCCGCAAATAGATTTTAAGCTGTGGCGATTCGTCCCCTTGCGTTGATGAATGTTGACAGCAAGTGAACATCCCATCAGCTCAACATGACATATTTCGCATGACCCTTTACCAAGATGTAGCTGAATGCAGTAGTTTGGACAATGAACACATAACCCTCTGGTAAACTAACATAGCTGTTGAAAATCACCATTTTTAGTGGGTAAATCAACTATTTCAATGGCCATTTTCAATAGCTATGTTAAATTACCAGAGGGTAAATATGTTGTAGTGAGAGACGCTGCGGGGGAAGACACAGACCTATCGCCCAGGGGGCACTTCACACAGGAGGTTGCACCCATCTTTTAAAGCACAGATTGATTGAAACCAGACCTCACAGACTGCTGGTAGTCACAGCATACAGCAAATGGAGCCGAAGTTTCGTCGACTGGTCAGAATTCTAGAAACCACTCGGACCCTAAGTCGAGACACTGTGGAAGAACAACTTTGAGTGGGACCCAGATACGCCGAGGCATCAACTTTTGAGATCGAAAAGGTATGTTGGCCGAAGTCCGAAGCGGAACAGAGGTGGGTGACGATGGCAAGAGGGTCACATGGGGGTGCCTCTTGCGGGCGGGAAGCACATGACTAGCCAGGGCCATTCATCACACAGAACCACAAAAGATCCAACATGACAACCAGGTTATGTCTGTACTATTTGATGTGAGAAAACGACGGCAAAAGCGGCAAGAAAGTATAAGAAAGTTGGTTGCCAAGGCCTTGATATCCCAACAGTTGAGTCTTGCAAAGCCGTAGACGTTGAGAATCTGATGTTGAATGATGCCCCATGCCCCAGGGGAATCCTCCCAGAATCCCATGGGTTGCTGAACCACTGACCAGGCCCGGTTTCCCGTCGCTTTCCGATCGGTTTCCGATGATCCCGGCGCGATCCTTTCAGCGTGATCCGAGGCGGGAGCTGTCGAGAAGTCAGAAATGAAGTGTGTCGGGTTTGATTTCCCATGGCGGATCCAAACGGTGCTGGTATAGAAAAATGCTAACATAGATAGGGGGTATATATAGATGGTCAATGTTACCATATGGTATTTTAATGCTAACATAAAGGGGGTATATAGATGGGATCCATGGAGCACCATTAATATCGCAGCACCTAAAAGGATCCGTCATGGGTTTGGGTTCCAACTTCAGACGTTTGTTGCAACCGAATGGATGATGGATTTCTTGCCGCTTGATTTCGCGACCAGCAAAGCGGAAACGGTTCTATCGTTCTGTGACTTTGTGGATCACATTGACTTTCAAGACATTAGCTATCCAGTGGTTAGGAGGGAGCTAAGGAGCTAGGGGTTTTCATAGTTCCTATAAAAAAAATGGGGAGCATTGCGGAGCTACTTAGAGTTTCCCAATCATCTAGTAGGATGATCTATGATTCCAGAAGGTAGTGAGCTCTTGGCAAATGAGCTGATTCACACATGATTTTCACGGTGTTTCTAGTTTCTAGGGCTAAAGACCTAGAGATATTCCCAGTAATCTGCCCATTCAACTCCTGCCCTCAAACTGGAGAAGCTGACCAGCCCCTCAACATGTTGAACCATCAAGGAACATCGGCGTTTTTTAACATATCCCACCAATGTTCCTTGTTGATCCTTCCGGAACCCTGTCGGCGCGCACGGGGGAGAGCGTAAAACTGCCTGTCAGGGCGCGTTTATCTTCATTTCGCTCACTGTGGGCAGTGTTTCGTGGTGCTGCGTTGAAGTTGTGTCCGTTAGTCAGAAGTTGTCCCCGTCAGTTCGAAGTTGTGCCCGTCAGTTCGAAGTTGTGCCCGTCAGTTAGAAGTTGTGCCCGTCAGTTAGAAGTTGTGCCCGTCAGTTAGAAGTTGTGCCCGTCACTTAGAAGTTGTGCCCGTCAGTTAGAAGTTGTGCCCGTCACTTAGAAGTTGTGCCCGTCAGTTAGAAGTTGTGCCCGTCAGTTAGAAGTTGTGCCCGTCAGTTAGAAGTTGTGCCCGCATGACATGTTATTATTTTTGGGGTGGGGAACAGGGGGGGTGGGGGGGGCACACTCACACACGCGTGATGTTACGTTGTAAGATCTTCTCTTGCACTTGCACACACGCGTGATGTTACGTTGTAAGATCTTCTCTTGCACTTGCACACACGCGTGATGTTACGTTGTAAGATCTTCTCTTGCACTTGCACACACGCGTGATGTTACGTTGTAAGATCTTCTCCTTGCACTTGGCACACACGCGTGATGTTACGTTGTAAGATCTGCTCTGGCACTTGCACACACGCGTGATGTTACGTTGTAAATCTTCTCTTGCACTTGCACACACGCGTGATGTTACGTTGTAAGATCTTCTCTTGCACTTGCACACACGCGTGATGTTACGTTGTAAGATCTTCTCTTGCACTTGCACACACACGTGATGTTACGTTGTAAGATCTTCTCTTGCACTTGCACACACACGTGATGTTACGTTGTAAGATCTTCTCTTGCACATGCACACACGCGTGATGTTACGTTGTAAGATCTTCTCTTGCACTTGCACACACACGTGATGTTACGTTGTAAGATCTTCTCTTGCACTTGCACACACGCGTGATGTTACGTTGTAAGATCTTCTCTTGCACTTGCACACACGCGTGATGTTACGTTGTAAGATCTTCTCTTGCACTTGTACACACGCGTGATGTTACGTTGTAAGATCTTCTCTTGCACTTGCACACGCGCGTGATGTTACGTTGTAAGATCTTCTCTTGCACTTGTACACACGCGTGATGTTACGTTGTAAGATCTTCTCTTGCACTTGCACACACGCGTGATGTTACGTTGTAAGATCTTCTCTTGCACTTGCACTCACGCGTGATGTTATGGTATAAGAATTTTTATTCATGAATTTGATCATGGTTTTTGAGTCGACTTGTGTTTATGCTGCTGCCTTTTTGTGTTGGCTTTGCAGAGTAGCAACAAAAAATGCTAACTCGGAGTGCATCCATGAAGAAGCCAGCTTGCGTGATGAGCCCATAGAAAACAATTGCCAAAATCGTGGGAGGAGATAATAGCAGCGAAGCAGAGTTTTCGCGGGTCAAGCGATCTCTGAGACGTGTCAACCAAATTGGTCGAATGCAGCCATCCCAGTCTCACATAATTCCTTTGGCGATGCAAAAAAAATTAAATTCTCCCGGATTAGAAACAGTGTTGCAGGCCATGGCTTTCTACCGCCAAGCCAGAATGTCTCAGGTTGGATGCGATCCCAAAAAATTTGGGAAAGTGTCAGATGACAACGCATGGCTGAAGATATGAATGAAAAAGTAAACATGTCGGCGCGCGCCCACAAAGGTCCGAAACGTTGTTGATTAAACACTGTATGATGAAACAACTGTATGATATTTCTCATGATATTTCTCATATTTATCTACTGGATGATGGAACATCTCCCACATTTATCTACTGATATTTCTCACTTGGAGTATCCCAACAGACAGGTGCCCTTTGTTCGCTCGCTCGGATCTTGAAGCAACCGTGATCCGCAACGGACCTACTGATAGGGGTTTCCATAAATGGGAGCTACCCGCCCTCAATAGCTGGATGGTTGATTTCATGGAAAATCCATGAACATCCTAATCTAAAATGGATGATTTGGGGGGGGTACGCCCCATTTTAGGAAAACCCCATATATTGAATTATATTGATGTATATCATGTAATGTATATCCTTGTCATATCCCACTTATAAGGCGGCTGTCGCCTGTCACTGACCACAACCAGGTCCACCTCTCCGCCTTTTTACCACTTGCGCGTCTCCGAAAGCTCTGGCTTTACGCGTTGTGATTTCCAATCACTTCATGGGACATGGTCAGGGCATGTTTTTTTTCGAACCTACCTTTGAGGTCAATATGTGTGTGACCATTTTATGGTTTAACACTCAGTTCAACATCCCAGAAGTCAAAGGTCAATTTGAATATTTTGAATGTATGAACTTCGTGAATGCCCCCGTGGCCTACTGAAAGGACAAGAAAAATCATACCCTCAACTTCAACACGAATCTCGCCGTAGGACCAAGCAACCATTGAGGTTCTTCAACAGCATCTACTGGACATCCCCCATGTGATGGTCAGAGATGAGCCAAAAAAGACACTGAGTTTCCGGCAAAGATTCCCTTAAAAACCATCGGACATTCCCCAGATGATGCAACTCATTTAGCCTGGGCCCATGCCTGAGCCGCGCGCGGACGTGTTTGGCGACGCCCTCGAAGACGAAGAAGTTGGGACTGGCGATGAAGATTTGGGGCTTTTGGCCGCTTGGATCTGACTCGAGAAAAATGGGGGGAGTTCACTGTGATCTGATTTTGGCATGGCAATAACTGGGGAGATGTTTGGGGATAGTGGTAGAGACACTAATTGCATGTACAGGTGCATTAGAATAGGCAAGAGTTATCATCCAGAGTAGATGGAGAATAACTAATTTTGGGAATATCTGTGGGGATGTTTGGGTAATTTATAGACGTTTAATTTTTGCCACGATCTCGGGGTCAATTCTTTTGAGCCACACCCTTGGGAATTTGAGATTCCGGCCGCGGCCCCCCAAAAAACAGATGTGGCTGATGGATCTTCATCGCAAACCATGCGGGAATTTGGTTTGAGAATGTGATTCTGCAATCGGCTTGAGTATTGTAAAGTAGTGTGGCACTTGGAGTCAGCGCAAGACATGGTGACTCAATGATCTTAAGGTACAATATGGATTTGTCTTGAAATTGGGGTGATTACACAAAAACACATAGATTTGCCCGTTGAGAATGACAAATAACTCAATGATAACTTGGAGCCCCCCAAGAATTCAGAAATATTCACATCGTTCTGCGGTTTCAACAGCGAAGGGCTGAAATAGCCACTCAGCCGCTTAGGCATGGCAAACACTGAGGTGGATGGCTGACAGTTTTGACATTAGAACACCATATATAGAGAATCCAATATCTCCAAGTTTGATGTCAAAAAATCCCATGGTTCATTGGTCAAGTCTGCGGATACCCCCAGAAAAAAAAAAAAAAACAATTTTGCTCACCCCCCATTGTTGATGCTGATACCCTCTGGTAAACTAACATAACTATGGAAAATCACCATTTTCAATGAGTAAATCCACTATAAATGGTCAATTTTAATAGCTATGTTAGTCATTACCAGAGGGTATCTCTTCGTATTGGTGATGTCGTATAGGTAGGACCAACCCCCTTCACCTGGCGGCTCCGATAGGTGGAGAACGGAGAGTCCCAGCCCCGCTCCAAACCCGTGGAGGTCGATGGTGTGGATGAGGATGTCCCGGAGGAAGTGGCATCGAAACCTGGTGTCCTCAAAGGTGGTGGCGGGAAAAAATCCACCATTTATACCCTCTGGTTATGTCAAAATAGCTATTGAAAATGGCCATTAATAGTGGATTTTCCCATTAAAAGCATGGTGATTTTCCATAGCTTTTTGTATGTTTACCAGAGGGTAGATGATTTCGCAGTAAAGCCTCCACTGATTTTTAGGGGATTTTCCCTCTGGCAGTGGAACCCCCCGAACTAGATGGCAGTTTTGATGGGAAATTCATTATTGGAGGGTTTATAATCCGGAAAAATGTGGAGATTGACCGAGAGTGGAGATGTCAATCAACAGATTCAACAGATATGGGGATGTCAAACAGCAAAAACTTCGATTTATCCAGTCAACACGTGGATATCCACAAACCAACATGGGCATTTGACCAACAAACATGTGGGGTTCCTACACACTGCAGCGTTGGCATTGCGATGATTTTTGAGGTCAGCATGTTTTCTTCATTGGATGCAAAGGTATTTGCGGTTAGGATTTGTTCAAACTGTCTCTAGATCATCCGAATTCACCAGATGCATACCAGATGGTTCTCCACCAAGCAGTAAAACCGACATCTAAAAGAGATTCTACATTCTACAGCTTGTTCATCTGATATCTGTCCAAAAAGGGTGGATCTCCCTCATAATTTGCTCAACTTTGATCATCTTTCGAATGGTTCTTCGCAGTAACTAAAGGGCTCATTCCCCGACAAAACCATCTGAGGATGTGGTGCCGCTGCAGTTGTTGCTCCCTTGGACTCTTGGATTTCTTGGAGAACGCTGTGATTTTTTGAAAAGTTCCCACCTTGGTACATTCACCGATTTCGGACACCGGGAGTATGCTATGTTTTTCTTTCCTGGCCCCAAGAGATTTTCGTTTCCGTGTGAATTTCCCATCTAAAGTCACCTTTTGATCCATTTTCCCATGACAAAACTCAGCTTTTGATCCTTTTGATCAGCGCAGAAATCCCAGGAATCTGTGGCCTGTTCCTCCTGTCCTTCATTCTACTCACCCACTGGGGCTTCATGAAGCGCCAGGGATTGGAAGATCTGGACGACCTCATGAATTTGAAGGCCAACGTTACGACAGATGGGGATTAAGGGGTGGATCCAAGGTTGAAGCAAAACCACAAAAGGATGCAGAAAAGTCACATTTGTAAAATTTGATTCTAGAAGAAGGGTATTTTTTCTTTTTCCTATCTTTATTGGGGGTTGCTATAGCTTGTTTGAGATGGGGAAGACCCCATTCCATCTCATAGTTGAGAAAATAATCAGTTTTCGCAATCAACCAATGATTTTGGGATATCCTCATTTTTTTGTCAAACCCCATGTGACTTTGTCAAACGAACGTGGGATGGCAACCGAAATTACCCAACTTAAGACACCCATGTACCCCTGTTGCATGTTATGATTCAAGCCTCAACAGCATTGACATTCAACGTCTCAAACTTGTGACAAAGTAATCCATTGGCTGTTGCAGACATCTTGGGTTTACATCAGCCGCTGGAAGGACTCCTTCTGGTCGGAGACCACAGCACCACTGACGCCCGACGCTGCGCTGCCCATCATGCCCACAGCCTTCGTGGCCGAAGCCACGACGAGCACAGCAACCAGCGAAACGACCACGACCACAACGACGACGACACGGACGACAGAGAGTGCTTCTGTACCTTGGAGATCTTGGAACCTTGAATCATCTGTACCTTGTTCATAGCATAGTAAAGCATAGGACCATAGTACACCAGAACCACTGGTTTTTGATGATCATAAATCATAGATATACATGGTGGGTACGCATGGTCAGATCAATGTTCAGACTCGTTAAGAGGCACCCAGTGAGTTGATCCGCCAACACGTTTCCCACCAGGCCCCATCGGCTCCGGCAAAGAGTCAGGAACATGCTCGTGCTATTTTTGGCAGCGTAAAAAGGGGGGATACCTCAAAGTTTTTCAATTTTCACTCATTTTCTGGTTTGTTGGTGATTTTCTGCTATTCAGAATGTCAAGAAATCCCATAAATCGCCATATTTTTTCCACACGTGGGTTATTTCTCATGTCGAAAATCCCATGAAAATCGGATGTTGGCATGGCCATTGAACAGCAGCGTTTCAGGTCATAGATCCCAATTTCCTCTCCTCCGTGGACACTGTGGAGAAGGTGAGGGAGCTGTTGGGAACCAACAAACTCCAATTTCTTTGGGGTTTATTGGTAGATATATTATATATAAATATCATTAAATATCTATAAGTATTACATATATATATATATAAGTATATATCCCCATTTATAGATGACTTTCGAATAATAATAACAATAATAATTTTCATTATATCCCCAGTGTCCAGTATAGTTGAATCGCCACAAGGACAAGGTAGATTAATATGGCGATGGGTCAATTTTTTGTAGACTGCCATGGGACTGCACCTTTGATGATCTTTAGCAATAACCATCCTTGGTACCTCGGGGTACTCAATTTTGATCCAGAATATCAGAATATCTATATAGCCAATGAGGATTAGAAGCCAAATTAAAAATGGGTGGCATCACCTTGTAGATGTGTAGATTTATGATGTGCGTTATGGTCAAAACTTGGGTAAATTGAGTATGTATGACCATGTATGACCATGTTATGTTACCCATTTACTATAGCATACTATAGCAATATTGGATTCGGCTTTCCATGTTTGGGACGTTTTTGCAACCTTTGGTGAATACTGAATACCTATAGAATGAATGGTTCCCAACTGGTGCGGGTTGGGTCCCCATGGGTCCCCAGAAAGATTGAACTAGTTCGTTCTGGGGCTGGGGGGTTGCGATGAATCAGATGTTTTTGCAAATCTACAATAAGAAACAATAACATTAAACATATCATATCAATGATATTGACATATATTGATATCTGCATGTTCATATTTCAAGTATATCATATATATATATAACTATAACTATATATATAGTATTGAATATACAATGTATTCCAGATCCATGCATACACTGTAAGTCATCACCGGACGCTTCGTGCGTTTCAACGCAGGCTTTGGCATGCATGCGCCTCACCAATCCACAACTGGAAGCCACCTATCCCGACGATGCGGAGGAACATTTCCAGGAGGTGCTATGCTGCTATGCCATGGTGGATCGATGCGGATGCGGATTGTGTCATGAAAAATGTGCCCCTTGGGCATAGCCCAATGGATGGTCATTTGAATGGGGAAGATGAGGTAATCTCTGGTTGGTGACTGGAACCATGGGATTTTGAATGACTTTCCATTCAGTTGGCAAGTTCATCAGCCCAACTGACTTTCACTCCATGATTTTTCAGAGGGGTTGGTGGCTCAACCACCAACCAGATAAGTAACTAAGTATGATCATCAATGGGATTTTGCACCATATTAAACCATACAATCACCATATTTTTCGGGTAGGTCAACCACCAACCATCATCAGTAACCATATATTAACCATCATTAACCATCATATTAAACCATCATTAACCATGACTATTGGTAGGTCAACCACCAACCAGATCTCCTATTTTCTACCCCATGATGGTCACTTGCAAAAAGCCAACCCATCTTTGTTGGTAGATCTGTGGCAGATCTACGACAACATCAGCAGCTTCGTGTCCATGGACTTTCCGGCGCATCACTGGGCTGGATACACCGGACCTTGGATCGAGAAGCTGAGCTACGACGGTGTTAGAAGGGTGGAATGTACAGTGGAACGGGATGGATGTGATGATCTTGGATGATTGATGGACGTGATATGTTTTTTATTTATTTATTTTTTGCAAAGATATAATGTATTCAATTTTGGTCGGATGATATATAAGATGTTTTTTTAATAACGGGACTCCCCCGCACCTCATCAGCATAATGTCTCGGAAGCCTCTGCAGGAAATTTGGCATCCTGGGTTTCAGTCCCATGGTTCCCATGGCCAGATTGCTCAGGAATTATTGGATCAAGAACTTTACTTCAAAGTGGTTTCAACGCGCAGAAGGCACCAGGTTGCGAGATGTCTTTGGCCCGTTTCTGCAGAGTTGTTTGGTCCATTTTCCGTTTTCCTTTGTTTCTTGTTTCGGACGATCATTAAAATGTCAGATCGTCATAGCTGGGTCAATATTCAAGATCTGTTGGGATCAATAGGTTTTTGTATAAAACCATCGGGCCGCCATCGAGCCGCTTTTTTTCTTGAATCCTCATGAAACCTGGTGGTTGTCTTCAGTCCGAAGTACTGAAAAAGAGTGTTTAAACATGTTTAAACCAACCAGACTCCACATTTTTCGGATCATGTTGGATCATTTTCCTTTTGGTTTCCATTTTTCGATGTTTGTTCTTGGAGACTTTGGGGTCTCCCGTGGTTTTTGTACCACCCGAGGTTCATCCCGATCTTCGTCCCCTGGGTCGACCTGGCGGTGAGAGAAAGGGCATATCCTGCAGGGATGATCGAGTGACCTGGCGGACCTGGCGGACCTTGAGTTCACAGGTCGAACACAGATATATGACTAGGTGAACTAGATATATGATTAATATGATGATATATGATAATATATGATGATATATGATGATATATGATATATATATATATGATATATATATGATGATATATGATATAGATATATGATATATGATGATATATGATGATATATGATAATATATGTCTATGTATATTATGATAATATGTAATTATATATATATATGCATATATGTATAAGGAAATAGTTCTATCGATGTAGTGACAGATGCAGGGGCTCTATCTAAGTCATGGACATAAAGATCAGAATCGGCAGAAACTATCATACTTAGTATGATGTAACATGATATAACACATTATAACTGGGTATAACTGGGTGAGCTAGCCATAGATATGAACCATGGGGTGGGGCCACACTGGTGTGGGATGTTGAAGCATGAAGCTGTTAAGGTCAACCCTAGATGAATAAATCCTGGTTGATTGATCGATCTATGTACCCAGCAGTGATTTGCTTTTCAAATGGTAGCCTCGCTAGAATATAGGGCTATTAATTTGCTGATAGGTTGCGGCAGCAAAGCTGGTAACCTTGAAAGAAATTCCAGCCGTTCAATAACCGTCAATGTGTTTGCAATGCCAAGTACTTCAACGGGAGTCGCAGAGTTGAGTCCACTTTCGCGAGTAATTTCTGCCCCATGGCTTCCTGTAGTACAAAGAAAACATAAGGGACCCACGAACGTTTTTTGAACTGTGCCTTCCAAAGGATCGCAACTGATGCAACTTTTTTTGCATGTCCAAAAAATGGCCCCAACCAATCCCAGCTTGGTCACGAGTGTTTTTCCAGTATCCCTGGTATTTTGATGTAGTCTAACCCAATAATAATCCTCCAATTGTTGATGGTCGACCTCCGATTTCTGGGAAGGCCATCCGAAAATCTAGGGCTGGTTTCTGGACAATCGGCCTGCCCCACATATCGATCCCCGCACTCCGAGTATGTTGAAGCAGAAGATGCGGAAGACGGTGCTGTACGTCACGGTCTCCCAGCATGACCTGGGCGTTTTCGGGGGAGCCAAGCGCCTGGGCGTTTTCGGATCAAGCTGGGCCAAGCTGGGTCAAGAGTTTGGGCTGAAAGTGTACCACAAACAACCAAAACAGAGGACAGCCATTGTGCTTTTCAAAACACAACCGAAAAGACTGCGTTTGACTTGTCATTTGCCCAGATTTTTGTTAGTCATTAATTGTTGTTCTGTTAGATATTCGACCCATGGCTGGATGATCTAAGAACCATTGCAATCACTTGATGACAAGGACAATCCGCACCGAGATCTAGGGCAAAACCACGGCAGCAACGTGGCTCAGGATGTCGACGTTTCCGCAAAGTGACATGCCGAACCTCTTTGTTTTCAGCGCGGGTGGCGCCTTGGCGTCATCTGCCCAGTGGCTGACTCGGGGATGGTTGAAATCCCACCAAAAATGGTGATGACTTGGGGTTTATTGGGTCATATTGGGTCTACCACATTACACCCTATGATAATTTGGTGCATTTGGTACATAGCTGTGGAAAATCACCATGTTTCTACTCTGAGTTGAACGATTTCAATGAAATGAGCGTCCCAGCTGCGCGCACGCAACTTCTAAAGTTGACCAATGTTGCGTCCAGCTTGTGTCTAGCAAGTTAGTTTTTTTCAGTTTTTTGACTTTTTCGTGGGTTTTGCATTGCCAGCGACTTTGTGTGACTTCGTATTTAGGTTGTGTGTATACCATGTTTTCATGATCGCATGAAAGGACAATGAAAGGAAATGAGAGGAAATGAAAGGAGAATGAAAGGAACATGAAAGCAAATGAATCCAAAGGTCTGGGTTTTGATACCCTTTGACGTCGTTCGATACGTCGTTCGGACGTCGTTCGGACGTCGTTCGAAACAGCTAACCGTGTCCCTACAGAATCCAACAGGTAAAAGCAGCTTTTCTTGTGATCACTTGCAATCTACATGTGGTGAATCACTGGCGTCCCAATATGACATGAGTGTTTTTTGTTGTATCTAATACCACTTTGAAGATGTTTTGGGAGTTGCGTCCACAAGGTGTTTCCTCATCTTTCACACAGCAAAACTTGCCAAAACAGAGTTTGTCGTACATCGGCGTCCCATTGGGGTTGGCCTTGCTTTTGGTCAACTTATTTGACTTCCTGATCCAACGGCGTCCCAATGAGATTTGACACAATTCTGTTAAATTGGTCGACTTTAACGGTTCGGAGTAGGCGAATGATCGAACTAAATTGGCCGAGAGCTAGCTGATACTGTACAAAGTCACCTGCTAAGCTAGCTGAAACATGGCAACTTTGAAATAGTTCCTTCATCACAGCATTTTTTTTGTATATTTGAGTTGCAAATCACATGGGAGCCCCTTTTAGATCTTTTGGGTCTGGCTCAAAAATTATGGTTCCCTTTTTCTGGGATTGCTGACATGTAATATGGCGCCTTTTCTGTGATTGTTAAATGGGTATGGATCAATACCTATCAATACCATTTTTAATGGGATGAACATCCATAAATCCCAGCGATGAATTGAGGTTCACTAGGTACCAGGGTTTTGACCCATCCCCAAACATTGAAACGGCATTTGGTTGGCCATTCGTAGATTTTTTGGACCATAGGTCACCAGGCAACGCCAACGTTCACATCCGAGTCGCGGATTTCCTCTCGGCATTGACAGTTCACAAGATCTACCCTCTGGTATATTAACATAGACCCTGGCAGATAGGGGTTGGAAGACTAGTTTCCATTAAACATTGGTGATTTTCAGGGTCTATGTTAATTTGCCAGGGAGTATCATGATCTTAGTGGTTGAACATCCACACCAGCCATTACACCACCATTCAACCCCCATTTAAGATCCTCAAGACTTGGCTTATCCTCAAGTTATATTCATATACACCCCCATTGGATCCATTTAATATCCTCAAGTTGTAATTCATACCCTCTGGTAAACTAACATAGCAATGGAAAATCACCATTTTTAATGGGAAAATCCACTATAAATGGCCATTTTCAATAGCTATGTTAAATTACCAGAGGGTATCCCAGTATCAAGACTTGGCACTTTCACTTCTGTTGTTGCTATCCTCATTGCCATGAAGCCAAGTTCTATCCCCAAAGACGATCTCCCCATACTTTCCATCCAGGAAGCCCGCCCCCTTGATGATCTTGTGAAACCAATGATTTTCCATATCCGTTCGTCAACAGCAAATGTTGACATCAATTCATTGGGTTTTTCCAGGGTTTTTTAAACTTCACAGCAGGGTTTCAAGTTTTTATCGATGGATTTTCCAGTGAACACCTGCTCCAGGTTTTGGGCACATTCCAGTGCCACTACTGAAGCAGCCAGAAACGCCTCTGCCAGACATACCCATAGCGTCCCGGAGATACTTCGTGTGACTTGGCGGCGGGCTAAGGGATGCTTCGTGGGTATCACGGATCCGACGGAGCCCCCAAAAAAGACGGGAAGTCGTGTTTCCAGGATGGTTTCATGACATTTTTCTGATAAAGATGGGAAACTATGGGACAAACCCAGGGGTTTCATGACATTTTTCCCCATTGTTTCCAGGTTTCCAAGGTATTTTCGGCATCTATGGCTGGGGCTGATTTGAGGTGCCAGACATGTTGCTTGACTGGCCCAATTTATTGGAGTGTTGAAGCATTGAAAGTTGGAGTCCAGTATTAATTTTGATTTGATATGATTCAACATAATCATCATTTGATATGATTTTAACATACTTTAACTGAAGTATCGCCAAGAAAGCTGCCGACCAGTGAATTTTGCTTTTGCACGTTCGATGGCAGAGTAGCTTGCCAAATGGGCACCCTGTGACATGGCCGGCCATTTTTAAAACCATCTGGTTGCAGCATAGCAAGCAGTGCGGATGTCAGGGTTTTCCAATCACGGTAAGTTTACTAGCACTTTGTCCCCAAGTTTTCAACACAGTATTATCTGGATGTACCTGGATAGATTATATTATAATGACTTCACTGCAACCTCACTGGAATGATGGTGAGTAGGGATAACGAGCCCACAGTGAAGCCTGATTTCAGGTTGGAAAATTCTGAAATATTTTTCCCGCATGTGTAGCAAGGGTTCCCGTTTCACTCTGGGGGTCTAGGGGTTGAGGGTGTGTTCGCCAGACGTTGCGCAACCGTCCGCAACCATACGCAACCCGTCCGCAACCGTTTGCAAGTGTCCGCGTGAGGGCCTTATGGCCGTGCCTCTGGGGAGTGCTGCTTTTGGAAGTTTCAAACGTCGCGTAGCATCGTTTTGCGTGGCAGGCGTGGCACTTCGTGACATCCTCGTTTTGTGTGACAGGCGCCATACTTTTTTTGCATCGTTTTCAAAAGATGAGGTTCATTTTTCGTGGCAGGCCCAGCACTTCGGAGACCTCCATCATCATTTTGCGTGGCAGGCCCAGCACTTTAGACGTGCCGTGTTGTGTGTTTTTTGCGAGTCCCATTGTCAGGGCTGCGTCAAGTGGCGACAACGTGCAAATTACGTGGCAGGGGTGGCATTTTATGACACTCTACACTCTACACTCTACACTTTACACATGACACTCCACACTCTACAGTTTACACTCTGCACTACACTCTACACTTTATATACACTCCACACTCCACGCTCTACACTCTACACTTTACACTCCACACTCTACACTCTACTCTCCACACTCTACACTTTACGCGTTACACTCCACACTCTACACTCTACTCTCCACACTCTACACTTTACACTTGACACTGTACACTCTTCTACACTTTACACTTTTACATTTACATTTCACGCTTTACACTTGACACTCCGCGCACTACACTTTACACTCTCCACTTTACACTTTGCACTTTACACTTTACACTCCACACTCACTCCACACTCACTCCACACTCACTCCACACTCACTCCACACTCACTCCACACTCACTCCACACTCACTCCACACTCACTCCACACTCACTCCACACTCACTCCACACTTTGCACTTTACACTTCATACTTCACACTTTCCACTTGACACCCCACACTCTACACTTTACACTTTGCACTCCACACTCTAATTTTACACTTCACACTCCACACTTTACACTCCACACTCTACACTCTACGCTTTACACTTTACACTTCGCACATTACACATTACACGGTGCACTTTACTCCACGCACTCCATCCTCTACACTCTACACTTTACACTTCACACTCTACACTTTACACTCCACACACTACACTTTACACTCCACACTTTACACTTTGCGCTCCACACTCCACACTTTACATTTGACACTCCACACTCTACACTTCACACTTTACACTTCACACTGCGCAATCTACACTTTCTCCACACTCTGAACTTTACACTCCCGGAATGATGGGAATTGCAGGGAGTCATCCCCGTAGTTGGCTGCAAGTTGCTACTTTTAGGTTTGTGAATAGAACTGAAATTCAGGGAAGATCTATGTTAGTTCACTGGTTATCATTCACTAAGTCATGTTAAATCCCACGAACAATTCATCCAACCAGATTCTACGAGCACTGCCAGCCTTGTTGGTTCATCTTGTTTGAAGTAATGTATACTACTTGCAAGTTAAATGCAGATCCTGGTCTTGAAACTGGCAGTTTCAGATATTCACCAGTTTCCCATCAATACCTAAGATGAAGAAACGCGATTAACTATTGCTGCACATATGTACACAATTGTACACACATATATATATATATATTATATATAATATACATATATTTATATATATATATATATCATATACTTTCATATACATATATATATATAATAAACATACATTTTAATCATGTTTATGTGGGCCCCCGAGAATCCTGACCCCGAGCCGCGAGGTCCTTCGTTGGTAGCGGTTGGACCAACCGGGGCGTGCGCCAGAATATGGAAGCCGTTACCAAAGCGTGGGGCGAGAAGACGCATAGGGACCGCTGGGCTGGGTGGGGGGTGGGGCTGTGCAGTTTTGAGCCTGGTAAACTAACAGTTTGCTATTGGAAATGGCCATAGAAATAGTGGATTTTCCCATTGAAAATGGTGGATCTTTCCATAGCTATGTTAAATTACCAGAGGGTAACATGGTTACTGGGTGTAGTTTTTTGTGGAACAAACAACTGTTGCTTTGGAAGTAAAGACTTTGAAGATGCTCTTTGCTTGGATGTCTTCTGATCACAGGAATCTGGGCTGCATGCCACTTCACCAATAATTGAAGGTTTGTCTGAAAATAGGCTAAACCCCTACACCCAATGCTTTTGCTGATCATTATCCCTACTAAATGGCTATTTCATTGGGAGTATACCCCATTTTCAGACATACCCTCTGGTAAACATACAAAAAACTATTGAAAATAGCCATTTATAGTGAGTTTTCCCATTAAAAATGGTGATTTTCCATAGTTTTTTGTTAGTTTACCAGAAGGTACCCAATTGAAGGTTCAGGCGATATCAGGTGATCATCGCGATTTCCGGCCTCGAACCTCAGATTTGGCGTAGAGACTCCACCACCATCGTATGAAACCCTTCCGGTCTGATAAGAGTTTGTCTGAAAATAGGGTATACTCCCAATGAAATAGCCATTTAGTAGGGATAATGATCAGCAAAACCATTGGGAAAATGGGGTACACTATTTTCAGACAAACCCATAAACAAACAATGGGCCGGCGGGGGAAATCTCATTGATTCATGGGAAAATCATGTGGAAACGAATCATGTCATGGGTGTTCCAGATGGCTCTTATGGCCTGGATTTGTGGTCGGAATTTCAGTTTGGTCGACTTTCACAAACCAGGAAGTCTTCGTGAACTTGAAGGGCATGAATGACTGGAAAGAAGTCCTGGTGATGCTCGGCTGACTGGCATCCACCAAATTTCATACCTGAATTTTCTATCATTTTCACCGTCAAAGTCAAAATGATGGCCATTTTGGCTATGAGGCATGGTGAAGTCCCCATTCTTTAGAACGTAGAATGGACCACCTGCAATGGGAATAGCATGGGAATAGAAAGTGCACCCATCATATTTTGCTGAAGACCACCAAAAATTTCACCTTTATGATTGTACAATATCATAACACCTCATTTCATTATCTGATTATGGGCATATCATGGGAATACCCATGAAAAACCAACATATTATATCCATTATTTAGCCTAATATAGCCATAACATTTTCCTTAATCAAATCATTATAATGGAATATCATGGGAATTTTATGGGAATATCATGGGCATATAACACCTCATACCATTTATTTATCACCAGATGACATCATATCTACAGAAATTACCACCACAATAGGTTAGTAACATTTCATAACCACAATAACAATCACATTTTTCCGAAACATCAAACACCAATCTGGCGCCATCGTCTCCTCGTCTTCCCCAAACGTGGTTTTTATTTCGGCCGGTTTTTGTCGCCCCGAGGAATTCCTCGGTGACTTTGACGCCCAGAGGCTTCGGGCGCTCGTCCTTTCGCGCCGGCGAGATGCTACAGATGGGACGGACGCCGAGCCGAAGGGGGTCATGGGGTGATGGGGTCAGTGGTAAACCCATTAATGGTTAGCTGGTTGGTGGTTTGGAACATTTTAATAGTGATGGTTAATAGTGGTTAATAGTGGTTAATAGGCTATAAACCAACAACTATGGGAATATTATGGTGATCTGGTTGGTGGTTTGGAACATGACTGGAACATTGGTGAAATGTATGGCATAATGATGGTTAATGATGATTAATAACGGTTAATAATCGCTGGTTGGTGGTTTGGAACATGAATTTTATTGACTTTCCATTCAGTTGGGAATGTCATGATCCCAACTGACGAACTCCATGATTTTTCAGAGGGGTAGGTATACTACCAACCAGATGGTTAGGGTTTAATGTCAGGGTTTAGGCTACTGATGTTAATGAAGAAACAGTAAACCAACCATCTGGTAATGGTGAATGGATTGTTAATTAAGATTACAGAACTTACATAAGCATCACCCATCTTAATGGTTATTGAATTGGTTAGTGGTTCGTGGTGCTTAATACTATAAAACTGTGTACACCTTGTACAGTTGGTGGTCTGTGGATAGTAGCCTAGTGGTGGTTGGTGAATGTCAAGCCCAGATTAAAATCTACCATGGTTTGCTGATTAGGAAAGTATTTCCCAAATAGTGATAATCTACAGTAGTACTTAAATGGTATCCCCCCAGCTAAATACCCAGGGTTGACATGATAGACTTAGTTAGTGATTAGTCGTGGTGAGTACTACAATACACTTAGTACAGTTAGTACAATTAGTGGTGTTCGACCCTCCCGTGGTGGTTGGTGGTCATAGAATGGGCTCTACATGGTGATAGAGGACCCCCTAGCACCCCCAAGTCATGCCGAAAATACCGAAGAGCAACCTGGATATTATGAGGTAAGATTATCATCGAACAACCTGGAAACACTTTTCGGCATTTTTCCGGGATATGGTAAGATATATGATAGATATGATATATGATACATAAACCTATAGATATATGATAAACCTATATGATCATGTTTATATATATGATATATGATATATGTTATATGTTTATATACTATATGATATATGATATGATATCTCCACTAATTTAACGCCGAGATCTAAAACAAACACCACTTCTAGATCATTTCGTTTGAAAACACTGGATACTTCGATGTTTACCGGAAAAAATAGCTGGGTCAATGGGGATTTCCATGCAGAAATGATGGGCTGTATGTCATTTGCTGGGAAAAGTTATAATATGTTATTTAAGGGCTGCCGCCCCTGCCGCCGACCCCGGAATCAAACATCAGGAACGGCAGTTTGTGTCCTCGCATTGATGGGAATAGCAAGTTAGGAGTAGTAGTAGGAGTAGTAGTTGTAGGAGT
>CAMXCT020000515.1:0-22500 GCA_947184155.2 Cladocopium goreaui | reverse complement strand
AGGAAGAAAGAGCGCAGCGAGTGAGACTGTGGGCCCCCAAGGGCCCCAGAGACTCCAGATCCTCCAGATCCTGCAGAGCAGGGACCCAGGCAGAGACTCCAGATCCTCAGAGCCAAGATGCCAAACGTCACCTAAGGAATGCATAAAGATAGCAGGGACCCAGAACCTGCAGAGACTCGAGATCCTCAGAGCCAAGATGCCAAACGTCACCTAAGGAATGCATAAAGAGATAGGAAGAAAGAGTGCAGCAAGTGACACTGGGCCCCAGAGACTCCAGATCCTCCAGATCCTGCAGAGCAGGGACCCAGAACCTGCAGAGACCCCAGATCCTTGCAGCAAGTGACACTGTGGACCCCCAAGGGCCCCAGAGACTGCCCTAAGGAATGCATAAAGATAGGAAGAAAGAGTGCAGCAAGTGACACTGGGCCCCAGAGACTCCAGATCCTCCAGATCCTGCAGAGCAGGGACCCAGAACCTGCAGAGACCCCAGACCCTTGCAGCAAGTGACACTGTGGACCCCCAAGGGCCCCAGAGACTGACCTAAGGAATGCAGAAAGATAGCAGGGACCCAGAACCTGCAGAGACTCCAGATCCTCAGAGCCAAGATGCCAAACGTCACCAAAGGAATGCATAAAGATAGGAAGAAAGAGTGCAGCGAGTGAGACTGTGGGCCCCCAAGGGCCCCAGAGACTCCAGATCCTCCAGATCCTGCAGAGCAGGGACCCAGGCAGAGACTCCAGATCCTCAGAGCCAAGATGCCAAACGTCACCTAAGGAATGCATAAAGATAGCAGGGACCCAGAACCTGCAGAGACTCCAGATCCTCAGAGCCAAGATGCCAAGCGTCACCTAAGGAATGCATAAAGAGATAGGAAGAAAGAGTGCAGCAAGTGACACTGGGCCCCAGAGACTCCAGATCCTCCAGATCCTGCAGAGCAGGGACCCAGAACCTGCAGAGACCCCAGATCCTTGCAGCGAGTGACACTGTGGACCCCCAAGGGCCCCAGAGACTGCCCTAAGGAATGCAGAAAGATAGCAGGGACCCAGAACCTGCAGAGACTCCAGATCTTCAGAGCCAAGATGCCAAACGTCACCTAAGGAAAGCATAAAGATAGGAAGAAAGAGTGCAGCGAGAGAGACTGTGGGCCCCCAAGGGCCCCAGAGACTCCAGATCCTCCAGATCCTGCAGAGCAGGGACCCAGGCAGAGACTCCAGATCCTCAGAGCCAAGATGCCAAACGTCACCTAAGGAATGCATAAAGAGATAGGAAGAAAGAGTGCAGCAAGTGACACTGGGCCCCAGAGACTCCAGATCCTCCAGATCCTGTGGACCCCCAAGGGCCTCAGAGACTGCAGAGAAACATAAAGATCGGGAAGAAAGATTGCAACAAGCAAATTCGCAAAGCCCCGGCTTCTCTGGCGCAGTCCCCCCTGCAGGGGTCGGCGGATAATACAGCCATCATTTCCCAAGAAATATAGCACACATCACCAATTATGACATCTAATAAGTTGATATTTATTGGTTACATCTGCTGGTATGGCTAGTCATACGGGTCAACTCTTGTATGAACAAAATCGCAACTTCGGAACAAAGCTGCTGTTGCTTGATGATGGCTCTGAAATCTTTTCAGGGCTCAAAACTGTTCTTGTCCCCCAAAAATGGGTGGTTTGGATGGCTTGAGTAATCCAAACTACTGGTAGATTCGCCCCATTTCATCCTCAAAAATGGATGGTTTGAGAGGGACCTTGCGGAGTTTGTGGGTCCGTGGGCCCCCCAAAGTATCAGTAGATTGTTTGTCCTAACCTCCTGTATCCCAAGTATCAATATTGATTGTTTACCAATCTAAAAACAGTCGGGATTGACAGTTAATATCCCAGTTGATATCGATATACTGTCAGTCCCAACAGTTGGATACTATTTACCAATATATAATCTTTCCATATTGACATACTGTTAATATCAAGTGAATCCATGCTGTTTATCCCATGTCAACAGCTGCCCTCAGGGTGCCGTTGTACATCTGGGACGACGTACCGTGGAGCTTCTACCGCGAATTGTGGGACCAGGAAATCATTGGTTTCAGCGTCCAGATCAAGGGGCTCGAGAAGGTTGGGACCTTGGGGCCGGGCCCCCGGGCCAGGCAGCTTTGGAGTTCGCTTGGAGATCAAACATGGGGGAATTGGTGGGGTATAACGTGGTATAACCAACAGAACTTGGGGATTTCATGGGAATTTCCTTGCGGGATTGACTTTTTTTTTACGGTGATTTATAGTGGGATTAGCTGCTGGCCCACTGGTCGGCAAATCATCGAGTTCGGTAAAGCATCTATTTCGATTAGGGCCATTTTCCAGATTTAAGTTGAGTATGAAAGAGAGTGGATTAAACATGATTGAACAATCAACTATAGTATGGAATCATCGATCACCCAATCAGATTTCCCCCTACCTAGTGGATCAAAATTTTTGGAGGGGGAAGGTCCCCGCCATGATGACCCATGACTCTCGGCCAGATGCTGGACCATGTGGCTGAAGTGGGCTTCGAAAAACTGCAGAGTATGGAGGAGAAAATCCTCAGCATGCGAAACAGTCATTTCAGCTATGAGCCTTGGACCAGCATTGGTTTTCGATGAAACATGGGGGATTGAAGCACCCCCCCCCGGGGGAGAAGCAGCATGGGGATCAACTCCCGCACGCGCCATGGGTGGTCCTGTTGTCCTATCAGGTTGGGATCGCTGGAAAGTCAAATGCCTCGGGACCACAACTTCTGGGTCACAAAATCATACTACCCTCTGGTTATGTCAAAATAGCTATTGAAAATGACCATTTATAGTGGATTTTCCCATTGAAAATGGTGGTTTTCCATAGCTATGTTAGTTTACCAGAGGGTATCCAACATGTATTCTTTTGAGTGGAATGTGTACTTAGGTGCTTAGTTCTGATCCTATGTCCCTCATTTCGGCAAGGGCCAAAGTTTCGGACCCTGGGAATCGCAGATTCTTGTTGATTTTCACTATTAACCAGTGGGTTTTAGGATACCTCAAGTTTGACTCATACCCATCTCATTCTCTGTTGGTTTATAATCACTGGCTGGTGGTTTCAAACACTTTTTATTTTCCATAATATATGGGATGTCATCCTTCCCATTGACTAACTCATATTTTTCAAGATGGTTATTGCACCACCAACCAGATTTTGACTTTCATTTTTCCATTCAGTTGGGAATTTCATATAATCCCAACTGACTTTCACTCCATGATTTTTCACCAACCAGATCATTTTTCCCTATTGAACTGGTGAAATTGGGTGTACCCCCCCAAAATGTGTGGAGTCTGACCAGTCCCATCTTGTCTCCTTGGTGGCTCATCCCACTTCGCGGCTTGGCTTAGCTCACCCGAGTTCTAAGTGGATGAAAAATCAGGGAGATAACTTTAATGTGGTTAAAACAATAATAACCATCTCCTAAATCACCATAGACCATTCCAACATGGGTAGTTTATGGCATTGTTTTTACCACATTGCTTAGGATTCGTGGGTAGTTCGCCACCAATTATCTGAGGAGGGTATCATGGACCAAATCTCCAAGTTTCTGACGGGCCGCGGCGGAAGCAGCGACCTGCGCTGCGTCAAGTTCAAGCGCCGGCGACGGCGGCGGCGGCGACTGAAGTGGCTTCGGCCACTGCGGCGACTCCAAAGATGGGTCCAAGAGTGGCTGGTTTAGTGAGGAAAAACATGGAAAAACGGCTGCCATCCTGCTACGAACTGGGGGAGAACTAGCTTTGCGGCTGATGTTCGATGAAGTTGCATTTTTGTTGAGCTTCTGAGGTAGTAGGGAACAGCTGGGAGGGACTGTGGTGAACAATCGGATGAGAAACTTTGGAGATGGCCGTTGGGATCAGCGCCGATTGATGGCCGTTGGGATGTCTCGACAAGGGTGACGAATTGCTTGCAATGGAGGGTCTCCCATGAAGCCAAGCAGCATGTTCAAAGTTTCCTTACCCTCTGGTAATGACTAACATAGCTATTGAACATGGCCCATAGAAAGAGTTGATTTACCAATATTGACCCATAAAGCGTTGTGATTTTCCATAGTTATGTTAGTTTACTCTAGAGGGTATATAACAAAGCCAGTTGGGAGAATGGAGCAACGGGGATTATCAACCAGCTTGATCATCCCATTTGAACTACTATCACCATTGGGATGTTCATTCGCAGTGGTGCCCAGAGTTATAAGTTTGGTTTATAAATCCCGTCCACTATGCTTATAATGTCCATACACCCAAGTTCTGCTGGTTATAAATTATAAACCAACTTAACTGTTAACTAGCTCACACCGGATTTATCAGGTGCAACCATGAGTCCCCTGTACTCTGGTGGCTTCCTATGACCTTTGCATTTTCGTTAGGCACCTGGCGGTCACAGAAGGTGCCAGTCCCGTCAGTTTGGGAAAGTTGAGGCATGGGTCAAAGCGGACGATGATGAGTATATATAGATGAGTGATGTTTAATAATTCGTGGACACCCAAAAATTGGATGGTTTGAGAATGTAAGGTATACGATTGGAGACTATTTTGGATCAAGAATTGATATCTATAACATTCTATAACTAGTATGAACTGTTTATTTGATCCTTTGATAGCGGGGGTCCAGTGAGAGGTCGCCATGCAACCGAATCTCTGGCGTCAGGACTCATTTTTGACATCCAAACAGCAGGACATCCCATGACCCATGACATCCCATGACCGTCACGAAAAACGGAAAAACACCCAGAATCTGCACATCACTTTTCTATAGGACTATTTATATAAGTTCAATTCATCTTGAGAAGACAATGAACATATATACACCATACATGTATACGTATCAAACAAAACAACAACATCATCCATGACACCCCTCATTCTCCGATCATCCTCATTTTAAGTCCAGTTCCATCCATCATCTAAGTATCATTAAGTATATCTTGATATTATCATATATTATCTTAGTTCATATCTTTAAATTCATTCCATATATTCCATTCCAAGCCCCAAAAAAACCAGCCCGACACTTCTACCCTACCGTCTCCTGGATCAGCCCTCAGCTCCCCATCCATCGATGGAGCGCCATGGCGTTGCTGGCCGAGCTCGAGGATTTCCTGCGCCGCAGCGGCTTGGCAGACGCCAAGGAGGCGCAGGCCGCGGCGCTGGCGGCGCAGCTGGCGCTGCAACAGAAGCGCGAGGCCGTGCCCGGGGGATCCCCCGGGGGGATCCCCCTGGGGATTTTTAGGGGGGTAAAGCCATGGTAAAGCCAAGGATTTATGGGAAGATGCTGGGAAAATTTGGATTTCATTGGGGACCGGGATGACAATTTGGATTTCATTTGGGATGAATTGGAGGAAATGTTGGTGTCATAAACCAGCCTAACATGGGTTGTGGTTTGTCTGGGCCTTGCAGTTCTGAGTTTTGATTTCGCGGATTCGCGGATTCACATGGCACAAAATTCCTCCTATTCATCAGCCTTCCAATCTGGGTGATATGTCGTCTTTCTTTCCATTTAGAAGCTATTCCCTGGCTTAGGAAACGTTGATGTTTTTTTCGAGATAGTCAAGGAAACGCGTATTCAGTTGACAGCTGGCTGAGTTTCAGCGTGTTAATCTGTCGCCGTGGATCAATGGTCGAGGCTTTTCATTTAGATTCCCAGCGCCTGCGCTTTATTTGGCTCCTGGGCTGCAAGAAACTTCAGTTAAAGGTGATGAATTCTTGGAAAACCATGGCCCTGTGATGTGAAGATCTTGTCCGCATCAGTCATCATTAGTCTTCAACTGCTCTGGCCCTTGAGTGCCGCAATACCGTATACCCTTCGGTAAACGTAGCTATAGAAGTCATAGCCCATGTATGTTTACAGTACCTATACTTACCTAGCCAATCCTAGCTATAACATGATGATATGGTAATGTTCCAGTTCGCACACTGCACACTGTTAAATAACCAGAGGGTCCTTACTGCAACCCTCCACGCGTTTTAGCTCTTCTTGTTCCAGCCAGTGACCACCCCTTTGAGGTGCACTGTGAATGAGCACGAGAACCAAAAATCACCTGAATTCCCTGAGAACATCAGCCATCACAGATGACTGGGGACGCCAACACCCCAAAAATCATCCAAAAAGTCAATCCACCACAAAAGTTTCGCCCAGAAACCCAAACACGCCCCATAAATCATCAGAACTTCGCAAACATCCGCACAGATCCTTAAACAATCCCGGAAAGTCATGAAGAACATCACCAAAGATCCTCCAATAAATCCCTAACAACCAATGACGAAAATCACCAAAATCACCAAACAATCACGAAAAATCATGGATGTTTTCACTTCAAATCTTCCAAAGCCATAGAAAATCACAGGACAACTCAGGAAAATCACCTAAACATCCTTGGAAATTTATCAATTAATCAGCTCCAGAAATCTCTCAGGCTTCTTCTCCCCGAGTTCTGGGAACGGCCCAGCGCCACGGCGGCCGTCAGTGCGGTGAACCGGCAAATGCGACATCTCCTGGCTGAGAGCGGGCGGTTGCATGTGAGCTTCTTGGCTGTCTTGGGGTATTGTAGGGCTTCGCACACCGGCGATGCCCCAATCATTGGATTGGTTTGAGGGAAAATCTACACCGGAAACCATGGTTTTTACCATGAAGATCATGGGGGTTTCCGGTTAACATTTTCCTGTAAAGCAATCCAATGAATAGGGTTGTTGTTGCGAATGCTGCCGCTTGCTCTCTTGTCATGCAACCATCTCTTGACACAGCTCTGAGGTCATGTGAGTCTCCACCCTAATTCCCTGACCCTGGAAGTGCCTGAGAAATCCGCAGGGCCTGCGCTGAGAGGCTGACCAATTGTTGGGAGTTTTGGATCGTGGAAAAGAACAGGTTGATGTGTTGGCTTTCATGTACCCCAAAAACAAACAAAGAGTTCTCTGTTGATAGAAATCCGATACTCACTCCATTTTGTGAGATGAATTCATGTAATTCAGCTCGAATCAGCGAAAACTGGACATTTCAGGAGAACTCCAAGATGGTTTGGGCCCTAGTCACTTAGTGAGAAGATATTAAGAAGATATATGCTATCATCATGTCAACTGGGCCGCATGGTCGAAATCTGATGTGAACCGCCATTTTTCAGGTCACCTTTTTGCTTCGCCAAAGTCTGGAGATTTTGGGGTAAAAGGACCTGAGGATCCCCAAGGTGAAGATATCTTGAAGAATCAGGAATATCTTAAATCTTATATAATCAACATATGAGATATATTTGTGTATCTTGGGTAATATCTTATATCCACGATATTCGTAGGAATATTTTTGGATATCTTTGGCAAATGACTCCCAGATTCACTGGGCAGTTCACAGGGACCAGGTGCACGGAGCCAGCATAGCCAGCATCCCAAGTCACATGATTTACATTTCTGGTTGGTGCTGACTGGAACCATGGAATTTTGTGACTTTCCATAATATATGGGTATATAATGGTATATATATATATGGGATGTCATCCTTCCCATTGACTAATAAATTGATTTTGACTTTCATTTTTCCATTCAGTTGGGAATTTCATATAGTCCCAACTGACGAACTCCATGATTTTTCAAGATGGTTATTGCACCACCAACCAGTGACTACACATTTGGGAGATCCTCCAAAGAAACATCTGCCCGGCACCGCGGCACCGCGGCACCGCAGGTTGCCTGATGAAAATCTCATTGGATCGCCTTCTCAGCGTTCAGTTTCACATGCCTCGGCTGCCTGATGTCTTGGCATTACTCGAAGCTCGGATCATCCCGGTGGAGGTTCCCAGGGTTCCCAGGTTCGGTTTTTTCAACTGGATCCCTCTGGTTACCCTCTGGTAAACTAACATAACTATGGAAAATCACCATTTTTCATGGGAAAATCCACTATATATAAATGGCCATTTTCAATAGCAATGTTAGTTTACCAGGGGGTATTTAACATGGCGCCATGGAAAATCAACATAGCCAAGTCGCTTGGTCAAGGGTTTTGAAAGGGGATTTCTATGGATTTCTGGCTCTAGACGGTGAAAAAATCATTTACCCCAACCATACCCATAGGATCCATGGTGCTGCTATATATGGTGCTCCATGGATCCCATCAATATACCCCCTTTATGTTAGCATATGTACCAGCACCATGGATGCGTCATGGGTTTGACAGATGTTACTGTTGTTACTGTTGTTACATAGGCCTCAAAAATAGGCCTTAAAAAAATGGTAGGTACCTCCATTTTAGGATCCTGAAATTCCCATTGATACTGTGGAATTCCACCAAGATTTCCGTAACCTGTCCACTTCTGCTTTCTCATCTCACAGGCTTGGAGCAGAAGTACCGATTTCTGGAGCCTAAGATGGGCAACTGGTTGAACTTATGGGTTTATAACTCCCATTTCACTAGGCCTTATGGGGAATGAATATATATATATATGTATATTTATATGTATATATATATAAAATATACTATTTACAGAACTACCAGGTTCTTCAAAGTGACCCATTTGAGGTGGTTCTTTTTGGGCCTTTTTGGGATTAAGTGACCTCGAATTGGTGGTTGAAAAAGGCACTTTGAAGAACCAGGTATGTAATAAATATATGAATAAATAAATATATGAATAAATAAATATTTGAATAAATAAATATTTGAATAAATAAATATTTGAATAAATAAATAAATAAATAAATAAGTTATATATAAATATGTATGTATATGTATATATGTATAAAGGGGACTACCAAGCAACGTTCACAACACTTGGGGGCACCAATCTGCCCAGGAAGGCTTGGCCTTGAGCTCCTGCCGCAGCCTTCGCAAAATCGTGGATCGCCAGTCGCGCTGGCGACCGCGGGAGCTGCAGTTCGAGCAGATGGAGGCCCCGCGCGGTTCGTCCAAGCGCCGGGGCGGTGAAGACGTTTTTTTCCGAAAACTGGGACCATTTCGAGATATTTCAGGAAAACGATCATAGGTCAATGGAATGGGGTCGCCTATTTTTCAGACCCCAATTGAAGATTAGACTGATATGTTTAGACGATCTATCATTGATTTAAGAGGATGATCTGGCCGGGTTGAGGAAACCCACACCAAGATCCAGAAACTGAGCCCGATGACATTCATATTGTTGATCAGAGCTTGCAGTATCGGCATCTCCAGGCCCTAGAGTGGCAGGACTTTTCACCCCCCAAAAATGGTACTTGAGTTATAGTTTTGCCCCAAATCACCCTGAACTTTCATGACATTTCAGTTCTTCATCGGGATTTTCATGATTTTCCTATCGCAGTTGGTCCGATTTAATTTTTTTGTGGCGACGTTTTGATGCCTGGGGCAATGACATTCGTTGAGATCTGGCCTCTGGGAGGAAGAACAGCGACGTTCTGCAGCTCGCGTCACAGAGTTGCTGCAACCTGGCTTTGGGCCGGAAGATTTTGATAATAGTTGCACTATGATAACCATGATAAATAGTTGCATATGGGCTTTTATAATAGTAGAATCACCATGATGAAATATATCATTATTATGATAAATAGTATAATCACCATGGATCAATTGAAAAGCTATCGATAATCACTTGATTAGTAGATTACACCATGATAATTAATGTCAACCCCTGGATTAACAAATCCCAAACGGCCGTTGAATTACGGGGGTACCATTCAAGTATCAGATTCTCACTATTTGGGGAGTACCCCCCTGATTTTTCTAAACCATGGTTTACTAATCCGGAGTTTACATTTATTGATAATAGTACAATCCAGTATGCCAGTAATTAAATAGTATTCAACGGGGTGTGTCTGAGAATTGAGGATCCCAATCCTCGTCACAAAACGGGTTTCTCCTTTCGAAGTGATGGTCGTCCATTCGCGATGACGACGGGGGGGTAGCCTCATGACATTGGAAACCTCGTGGCCGTGGCTGAGAATGAGGTATAACTTACGGTAGAACCACAGATGGCAATTGAAACAGGCAACATGATGATTCACCACTGGAAGAATGGGGGTGTCATATTTCCACGCAACCATAATATGGCTTGAATTGCGGTTTGCCGCAGCCATGACCACCCCCTTAACCCCCTTTTATGGTCATGGCTTATGGGGAAAACGTGGCTTTGAAGCCTGTGATTTTGGTGCAGTGTGATATACCAAGCCAGTTCAACGTGGCAAATCCCGTAAACAATACCTTCCTGGACCATTTCCCATGACGGATCCATGGTGCTGCTATATATGCTAACATTGATTGGGGGTATATTGATGGGATCCATGTTAACATATATAGCAGCACCATGGATCCTATGGGTTTGGATACTTGGGGATTGTAATAGACCACCGATCGACTGGTCAGTTTATTGCCGACCACCTATGCTCATCACTCCCCCAGTTTCTGCAGGATTTTTGTCTTTTTCCTCACATGAAACAACCCCTGTAGCTGCAGATGCCCCAGGAATCAGTTGCCCAACTTACAACACCTGGAGGGTTCGGTTTTCTCTTTGCTGCTGCGCGCTCGCCGCTCGGTGATGGATGGGATGACTTGGTTGGGGCCACTGATCATGTGAAACCGGAGTGCTGCTATTGGGTTGCATGTGACTCACAAACAAACATTGAAGGCCAAACAGTAAAACCAATTTGACACCTATGAGTCATGGGGGTATGGTGACTGGAGCGGAACTGGGATTTGAGCTGAATCACAATCATCGGAAACTGGTTTAGACATTGGCGAAAAGGCACATGTCTTGTACATATTCTACATGATAGTTCCGTCCATCATTCTACATAATTCCATCATTTCGGAGGATTTCATAGACCTGTGGCCTGTGCACCACATGCCCCCCAGGTATGCCCAGGTCAGCCAGGGCTGTTGTCCTTTACCACCTGTGAGGTCAGCATAGCTTCCCGGCCGATCAATCGAAAGGCGCGGCTTCCCCGGACGTCGCTGGCGTCGCTGGCATCGCTGGCGTCGCGCCGGCGCTGGAAGCTGTGGATGGCATCGGTGCGCGGCTCCAAGTCCTCCATTTGGTGGATCTCTATGCCGCCGATCTGCTGGGGCTACTCCCAAGTGGCACGGAAGGACGGGAGTTCAGGGAGGAGTTTCGGAGCTGATTTTTTCCCCACCTGCCAGGTGAGGGTTGTTAGATTTTATGTCAGTTGCCTGCTCCTCCTCTCCTCCTCTCCTCCTCTCCTCTCCTCTCCTCTCCTCTCCTCCTCTCCTCTCCTCTCCTCCTCTCCTCTCCTCCTCCTCCTGCTCAACCGCGACCCTCGACGCACAGTGGTCTCTGTCGGACCTCAACCACGACCATCCACGCCCAGTGTTCCCTGCCGGACCTCAACCACGACCATCACCGCCAGTGTTCCCTGCCGGACCTCAACCACGACCATCACCGCCAGTGTTCCCTGCCGGACCTCAACCACGACCATCCCCGCCCAGTGTTCCCTGCCGGACCTCAACCACGACCATCCACGCCCAGTGTTCCCTGCCGGACCTCAACCGCAAGTATCCACGCCAAGTGTTCCCTGCCGGACCTCATGTAGGAAGATATGGGACAAAGAATGTGCAGAAGAAAGTTAGAAAGAATGTCAGACAAGATATGCCAGATAGAGTGCCAGAAGATATGCCAGAACATATGCCAGAAGATATGCCAGGTAGAATGCCAGAAGATATGCCAGATAGAATGCCAGAAGGTATGCCAGATAAAGTGCCAGAATGTTTGCCAGATAGAACGCCAGAATATTTGCCAGATAGAATGCCAGATAGAATGTCAGAAGATATGCCAGAAGATATGCCAGATAAAGTGCCAGAATGTTTGCCAGAACATATGCCAGAAGATTTGCCAGATAGAATGCCAGATAGAATGTCAGAAGATATGCCAGAAGATATGCCAGATAGAGTGCCAGAAGATATGCCAGAACATATGCCAGAAGATATGCCAGGTAGAATGCCAGAAGATATGCCAGATAGAATGCCAGAAGATATGCCAGTAACCAAACGTATAGATGTCATGGTGGGGACAACTCGAAGTAAAGTAATTTTCATATTTTTCATTTTTGTTGGTTGGGGATGGTCCTTGGGGCTTCCAGGCATTCCAGGCACTTGGGTTTTGAACGAAAGCTTGGTGCTACACGACTGGATGGGACTGAAAGGGAATTGGTAACTGGGATAACTGGGACCCAAGTTATGGCGGATTTCAGCTTGGTGACTTGCTATAATTTACGAAAATTTGATAGTTCATCATCATTGTCAAAGTTAAAATGGCCATAAATATCCATAAATTGCCTTTATCTTGCGCAAGATCTTCAACTCTCGAGTGATCTCTTTTGTGTCTTGGAGGAGCCATGAGTTCTTCCGCACCCTCCTGTCCCAAGCTTCAAAAGTTGTTCTTGCTCAACCTGCCGTCAGCCCATCCTGGGCTCACAGCCAAAGTCATCTGTAGCTTGGGCCAAGAACTGCTGAATATTCCCATATGTGGGTGATATATATATATATTAGTTATATACGAATTATAATTATATACGAATTCTTGATGCTGGAATGGACAATTTGGAATATCTTGAGCTTGGACCTGTCTAGATCTAGGTCAGTGATTTCTCTGTGAAACTCGTGTCGTGGCGCATTCCCCTTGGATGGTCAGCAGCTGCCGAGGCAAGTTCTTGCCACAAGCGCCGGAGCTCAAAGAACTGCAGTTGGACTTCCAATACTTTGATCCCGCTGCTGGGCACGGACATTACCAACGACCTGGGACGGGAGGTATTGCGGAATATACCACTGGGTGAAGGTTTGTGAACATCTGAAAAACCTCCAACATGGCGGAAATCTCCATGTTTGATATGAACATATTTTGGAAGTCCTCGAAAAATGGTGATTTCTCAGGTTTGACCCAGCGAACAGCCAGGCTTTGTGGGACCTTGAAGCGCTAGAAGCCCTCATCGCCAGAGTTCAAGTTCCTTGGAAAATGGGATCCCAGAGACCTGGACCTTTTCGATGACAATATATGAATAATGTCAACCCTGGATAAATAAACCCCGTTTACCGCTGTTTAATTGGGAGGGTACCATAAAAAAGTATCAGATGAAATGACTATTGGAGGAGTACCCCCCAATTAATTAACCATGGTTTATTAATCCGGAGTTGACATTATATGACAATTTAGAGATTGCATGTTTCACGGATTTTTCAGGGATTTTCTGAAGATGATCATTTTGGGGGAACTCAACTGATACCGAGGGTCCCGGCTTGAACCATGGGCATCTGGGGAAGTGGACCAACCCTCCTGGTGGCTCTTTGGGCAAGTGCCCAGTTGATACATACCTTGTAGTTTATAGTGAAAATGTTGGTGTTATGCTGGCATCATAGAATTGGATGATGGGAACATTTTAACAGGAAACCCCATTCAATTTGATGGTAAACACCATGGTTTCCTGTAGATTTTCCCTTAAACCAATCCATTCCCATAGGTTCAACAGGGATGAGGATGGTGATGATCCAAATCAACATCAGAATCTCAAGGCATTCAGAGAATCCATGGGAATTTTCGGGCCCTTTCCCCAGCAGAAGGGGATGGAAGAGGCTTCATGAGAACCCCCAAAATCCCATGTGAAACATCGATTTTTCATGTATCTCCATTTTAAAAACCCATCATATGAATCAGTTTCATCCCCATTTTTTCCTATCACCAACCAGTCTTTCCCTCACCCCTCCAGCATCCACCATCGGAGGCTGAACCCTCCAAAGTGAGCAAACTGATTCTGGACTGGTGCCGCCTGGGCGACGCTGGGGTCAAATGCGTTTGCACTGCCCTGGCGCGTCACGTGCGTGCCAACGCCGGCGTGAAGGCCGGGAGAATGGAGAAACCCTGGGTGAAGGATGGTGAAGGTAGTCTAAGTTGAATACGTTGTTTAATGTGTTGTAATACTTCAATACAATCTCTGTCCGGAAATTGCGGAATATGGACAATTCCTGTCTAAGTGGGTGTTTTTTTTTTGCCGAGTGTCTAAGATTAGCCAGTGTAAATCTGGCAGTTAAAGCACCAGATCTTCGGGTGTGTGAGTTCTTTTGATGGTTTGGGGACTGCAAGGGAGTGCTCAGTGACGGTCAATGTTTGTCGAGTATGGTCAGCACGTCGAAACCATAGATCTTCACTACCGTGGATCCCAACGTGAAATGAATGGCCATTCTAACTCCTCTTCTCTTGAAATATCAGTTCGTTGTGTTTGAAAATAGAAGATCCCGAAACTTCCGCTGGTTGATCATCATTTTCCCACCTCAAATGGCCATAGCTGGGGGTTCACCAGGGATTTTTCACATCTCCACGGCCCGAGCCGGACGCCAGCGGAGCCATAGGAGTTGTCCTTAGCCCACTGCGAACTGAAAGACCTGAGCCACGTCTGCGAGATGTTGGAGACGCCCCAGCTGGCCCTGACCAGCTTGGATTTGTCGGCCAACAGCTTTGGGGACGATGAAGGTGGGCGGATGGGGACGCCCTGGTAGCTGGATGGGGAAGTTTCATGGACCATACATCTAGAAAGTGGATGATTAATTATGGGTACCCCCATTGTAGGAAAACTGCACGTGGACCTGTATGGAAATATATGTCGCAATGCATGGATATATATATGATTATATATATATATTTGGACCTTTGTCGAAATCTATGACTACTACTGTATATTATGGAAATGCATGGAAATCACAGTTTGCGTTGGAATGAAATCGTAGGGACTTCGGTGGACCCTTTGGCGTAATTAAGAACACAATATGGCGTAGCTGACATGGGTCCTTAAAACATAGAAACATAGCCCTTATATAGGCCTCAAAAATAGGCCTTAAAAAAATGGTAGGTACCTCCAATAAATCGGATCCTGAAATTCCCATAGAAAACACGTAACCATCCAATTTTTTTGGGGGAGACCTTGGTTTAGTGTTGGAAACCTATTCATTTTAGGTCCACGGAGTCCACGAACTCTGATGAGCCGGCCAGGGGTTAAGTTGGCAAAGTCACTTCCATTCTCCAGCATCAAGGACAGGGGCGGGTGCTGGTATATTTACCTACAAAACTTGGCTGATTTTGTGAGGGCACATGTGGGTACATATTTCAGCACCATGGAGCATATATGGGTAATACACACACACATATATATATATATAATGTGTATATATATAATGTATATATATATATATAAGTATATATTATCATATATAAGTATATATTATCATACATACATATATATATATACATATGACATGATTATATCTCTGTTTCCCAGGGTCTCCAATTTTGACCCACAAAAAGGGCCTCGGAAATTCTGGGCCGCCCATGGCCGCCCCAAGCCCGAGCTCGAGATCCACATACGACAGGAAACTTCTGAATCTTATAATGAATGTTTGTTCCCATGATTAAAATCACATGAAAATCACCACCGAAACTTCTGAATGAATAACTGAATAACATGACACACAACTTTTAGATACTTTCAACATCATTTTCCCTGCTCAAAAAAACCTGCCCTGAAATTTTATGCGCTGCGGCTGGTAGGAGCTACGGCTGCGCGACTCGCAGGTCTCTGAGCGCATGCCGGTGAAGACCAAATGGTCTTGGGGCTGTTGAGTTGATCGATTTCTGCCGAGACGTTGGAGAGATCCAACAACTGGTGGTTTCCATAGCTGGAGGATCATCCCTGGTAGCTCGCGGGATGGATGGTGAATTTTGGCAAATCTATTTTTTGATGAAAAAAAGGGGGGTAGCTCCAGTTTAGGAAACCTCCAACTGGTGGGTTGATGTGGTTGATGTTATGCTGAAATACTTGGGACATCTTGGGACTGTTCATCTCGAGAAGTTGGGAACTGGTTGATGGATGCTGTCGGAGGTTTGATCCAGAAGCGATGCTGGACAATTGGGATTACCCTCTGGTAATTTAACATAGCTATGGAAAATCACCATGATTAATGGGAAAATCCACTATAAATGGCAATTTTCAATAGCTATGTTAAATTACCAGAGGGTAAAGCATCTTAGAAAAATAAACCAGCGAAAACTGCGGATAAAGCTGATATCCAGACATGATGGTTGCTGTGACTCAGTTGTTGGCTTGGCATAGCTGCATAGCTGCCTGTTTTTTTCATGAACTAAAATATTGAGATGATAATCTCGACATCAACCGAGCAGTAGATTCCTAGTCACCATGGACAGGGTGAAGGCTGAGGATTCCCTTGAGCCAGCGAAGGCGACGGGAACATGATCTTGCAGGGTTGCCGTCAAACCAATTCATTGAATTCTGTGTAAACGATGGCAACAAGGGTGGAACGGCTGATTCTACCTGTTTATATATTTCTGCTCAAACTTCTATCACTTTGCAATGCCGCCTTTTTCAACCAGCCACAAACTGTCCAACTGTCCATCAGTGGCCATAGCCCCACGAACCCTGCAAAGCAAAATGCGGGGCGTGCGGATGCGAAAAAGTGCAGCTCTGAAAAAATTGGAGTTGGTTGGTGAAAGTGGCACCCCTTCCCAGGACACAGAGTTCAGCTCTATGGTTGTCTGGAGCACTGTCAAAATTGGGAGGTTCTCAGGCGCCTGGCATCTGGCCCAACAGCCCAACACAATGCCTTTAGGTTCACTTAGTTAAGTTGAGTAAGCTGATTGAGCCTTAAATCCCTCCCAGGTGCGTCTTCCCATGTCTTCCCTCAACAATCAAACATGAACTCTGTGAAGAATACATATTCTGGCTGGAATTTGAGAGATTATTGTAGATGAAGAATATATGTAATTTTCATGGAGTTTTTACAGTGTAAACATCGAGCCATAAACCACAAACATCCAGAAACTGTCAGAAACTATTTATCTTTTTACGTTGGCTCTTAAACTCTTTTGGGCTATGAGAACCCAGGCCCAATCTCTACTATCAGTTATTAAAGTTTTTATAAATAATTTTGGATTCAAGCGACAGCCACTTATCCAATCGCATTTCGTATTTTAACTTTTTTCAGAATGGCAAGTTGATTTTGCTGTTTTTGAGGGAAAATCACCAAAAATATCTATGTTAGTTTACCATAACTATATCATTTAGACCTATTTTCCACCCAGAAACAGGACCTGAAATTTTAGCCGCGCCAGGCGGATCGTGCTATCGTGGTGAGTCTGGGGATGTCCGGGGTCGGAGTGCACCAACGGAGGTCCCAGGTCTGGTGCCCTTTCAGAAAGCTCAAGGGAGTTTGACCAGTAAAGATATGCAAAAGATATTAGTGAAACAAAAATGGATGAACACATGAGTCAACAGCAGCTGATTTGCGATAGCTGCGGAAGATCCAGTGATACAAGAGATAGGTGTGAGATGGTATGAGATTTTAGTTTTCTTGCTGATATCACCATCATGTTGCTCATAGACATGATAAGCTCATGGGTTTGAGAGCTTTCGCCACAAATTTCGACTTCTTAAGAAGTTCACTGGTAGCCAAGTTTCGCGAAGCAACAGCCAGCATTGAAAAGGATCCATGGTGACCATGGTGGATGGGGATGAAAGCCACTTCTTCGGGACCATTCACCATGGGGCTGTTGAATATGAACGATGGGATTATCGGATGAACAGTTTACCCTCTGGTAAACTAACATAGCTATGGAAAATCACAATTTTTCATGGGAAAACTCACTATAAATTGCCATTTTCAATAGCTATGTTAGTCATAACCAGAGGGTAAAAGCGGCAGTTGAAAGACTTGAAGCCCTGGACATTCTCTGCACTGCGAGCACTGCCAGACCTCGAACCCAACTTGGTTCTGAGACCTTTAGGTCTTGCGACAAGAAACCATGCGACGTCGGGTCATTTTTGGTCAACTTCGAGCTGAAACAGAGAAGGACTCAGCAGTTTGCAGTCAATAGACAGATACCCCAAAAAGGAGTCATCAAACATGGCTGGAATTTGTCCCTCATTTATGTTAGGATTTTCCCAGCTATAAACCTCCCATTTTTCGGGGAGTTTCCCAGGTTTCCACCTCCATTTTTGATGGGGCGTAAACGGGAAAATTCGTAGACCAAGTGGACGTTGTGGGACTACGAATGTCATCATGCCATCCCCTGGAGCTACGTTTGGCCCTCCGCCACGTAGGGAAGCTCAGGATTTCTGGACTGGGCTGGGAGGAATTGGATTTTTTTTGAGTCCAAGCATGGGGTATATCTTCAAATGGCTGGGGAAAATGGGAAAATGAGGTGCTAGACTGCTAGACTGCTAGACTGCTAAACTAAACTTTCACATACTTTCTAAAATCACACGAAATTTGGAGATGGTAAACATATATATGAGGGCTTCCATACATCGGGGTTTTCGCCAATAGCTGGATGGTTTGTACTGGAGAATCCTATCAAACATATATGATTTATAAAATGGATGATTTAGGGGCATCCAGGGGTATCCGCATTTTAGGAACTCCCATATATATATACATATATATATATATATATACACATACATACTATATATATATATATGTAAATGTACATATATATATATATATATATATATGTAAATGTACATATATATATACTATATATATACTATATATATACTATATATATACTATATATATATACTATATATATACTATATATATATATAAGTATTGCTGGAAGCTGGAGATAGCCACAGGTCACCGATAACCTACAGCTAAGCCTCTGGCTGGAACGATCCCATCCGGCGTCAAAGGCGAGTTATTGGAAGCTGTGCAGGACATGGCTGGCACCACACCGGGGGGTCTGGGAGCCATCGGCTGAAATCGGTTTGAAACCAGATTTTCACCCAGTGAGATCAGTTGAAATCACTTTAGATCACTAGAAAAAACCGGCTGCATTTTGATCCATCAATGAAGATTTTCCAAATCTGGGCAAATGACGGTAACTTCGCAAGGACGTGACCAAACATGATGGTTTAAGAGAAAACAATGTTGTGAAGGCTGGAAGCGCCAAACTTTAGGGTTTTGGGGTTGTTAAGCCATCAGTTGGGTATGGAGACCTCTTACTTCCTAGAACCCTGTGGGAAAGATCTAGGTACCTTGCTGTAAAAAATACATACATGTGGAGTTTACCCACCATTCTTGGATCATGAGGGAAACCATGGATTTTGAACATCTATGTTAGTTTACCCTAGGGTACCATATGGTAACACTACGTAACACTCTCAGTTGCTCTTTGTCAACATGAATGGGCCCACAACTTTAAGCGCCCAGGCTATCCGTGAGAACACAGCCACGCGAAAAAAAATAATTTTCACGATCTTGGAAGAGGTAAGAATTTCTTGAGTGATGCAGACTTAATGATTAGTCTTAGAATTGATAGATTGTATGACATGATTAATGATTATGAACAATATTAATCATTAATCAATCATTTATCAAAGTGATATCTCCCTGGGATTTCTCAAAACATCCACGGCACCGCTTCAATGCCCCAGGATCCAAACCAAGTGGTCAAGCTGCTCTGCAGGGGCGGCCCAAGCTGCGGTGCTGGTATGGGTCCAAAAATTGAAGGTAACTGTAACTTATGAAGCTGATTGATTGATTGATTGATTGATTGATTTGATTTGATTTGATTTGATTTGATTTGATTGATTGATTGGTTATTTAACAATTATGCATTGTTAATATCAACCATCCAGTCATGGGGGATAAATCTGATATGGCAAAACTGAACATCACCTTCGGGGGCTCTGAAGAGTCATGGGGGATCCCCGTCACCATAGTTGTTTCAATGCTAAGTCATGTTCATCCACGACTTGGATGATTGACTTTGGACACCACCAGTAATATAGAGAATGAACATAGGTGAAAAATTGGCGATCTCAAACTAGATGTGTCAAGGTGTGTTGAGGCTTTCCGTCTTGATTTTTGGCCCACTAAATGATGTTGACAGGATGACTCCACAACTCTCAAGAACGTATTTTACACTCTCCAAGAATCAAACGATGACTGAAGCATGTAAAAATGTAGGGAAGTTCGGGAAGATCTCCATCTTCAGCAGCGACTTGTCATCACAGATCCCACCCGCATTTCTATGGGTTTTCTCGGAGATTTCTATAGTCATCCATCTGCCCGAGGCTCCAAATTCTCGCAGCTCATCGATCGAGTCGCGCAGGCGAGAAGGGGTGAAAGCATCAAACTATACACCGCTAATAGCTGGATGGTTTATCATGGGAAATCCGAAAACAATGGCTGGATGATTTGGAAGTACCCCCAAATCAATGGAAACCCATAAACTTACTTGTGCTTGGTACGTAGGGAATTTTCGGGAATGATCCACTGGCTAACTATTTTCATAATCATCCCAGCAACCCCCAGCAACCCATCCAGCAACCCTACGTAAAACGCACCAGAAAATAGTGTACCCCCAAATCCATTGGATGATAATCATTGGTTTCCCGAAAAAAAATATTCATACTGATAGGTTCATTTTTAGACACACCCATTACATTATTATTAGCCTCCAGTAAATTAACTTGTTGACCCTGAACATCACCCATTTTTAATGGAAACTAGTCTTCCAACCCCTATCTGCCAGGGTCTATGTGAATTTACCAGAGGGTAGTGGTACACTAATTTATACCGAGTAAAGCTCTAATTTCATGGTAATTTCGGGTATCATCCACTAAAAACATAGACGTAAATTTACTGTATGATACCGTATGAAAATACATGTACCCTCTGGTTATTTAACATAGCCATGGACAATCACCAGTTTTAATAGGTAAACCTCTATAAATGGGCTATTTCCCATGGCTATGTTAAATAACCAGAGGGTAACTATGGCTTCAAATCCAAAGATGTGGGGATCCCACGAAGGTTTGCCAAAAACGGATCCCAAAAACGGTTCGGTTCTGTAGGATCCCCCGTCGAGGCTGAAGATGCCTTCGAAACCGCTTCAAAGAGAGCGGATCAGATGAGGCGAGTGTTGAGAGGGTCATTTGGTACTGAAATGATGGTTAATCATGGTTAATAGTGGTTAACAATGGTTAATGATGATTAATGATGGTTAATGAAAGGCAATTTGCTTCACCCTGCACGGAAAGGCATTTGCTTCCCCATTCTGTGGCGCTTGAAGAATTGAACTGGTGCTGAAATGATGTTTGGTGAGTTTCTTTGATGTAACCGTTATTTTTGCAGGAATAACCTAAAGTAAGGAAATCCATAGAATTGGATTATGGGAAAATTTACAGGAAAGCCCTATATTTGATGGTAAAAACCCATGGGTTTCCTGTAAATTTTCCCTTAAACCAATCCAGTGAGAAATCACTTGTTTCTGGTTGGTGCCTTACTTGCCATGATTCAGCTTGGTGAAGTCCTGAAACCCTGCGACTGGAGCTCCCTAAGAATCGTAGGGTTGAAGAGCTTCCAACATCGACCATGCAATGAAGTTAGTGTGGTATGAGGTGGTTTCGGACTTGGGGTACCACCCAAATCATCCAAACTTAGATCATTTTAGTATAGGTTAACCCATGGTGACTTAGGGATTCTCCATTTCAGAAACCTCTATTAATAACCATTATATAATAATAGCCATTAATCGTCATTTATTAGCCATTATTAACCATCATTAACCATTTGTAACCATCATTAACCATGATTAACCATTAGTAACCATGATTAACCATTAGTAACCATGATTAACCATTAGTAACCATGATTAAGTATCACCCATATTTTCAGGATCCCCAAAAAAATGTTTTTTTCCAGGAGGATCTGACGGGGTGAGTCGCGCCTCAGCCGAGCTGGGGCGATGTTGCGATGGCGATAAGTCTCTGGGGTTTTTCTTCAACTATCCAGTGGTTAGGAGAGAGCTAAGGAGCTAGGGGTATCCATTCCAGTGGTAAGGAGCTAAGGATTTCCTATTAAATGGGGAGCATTGGGGAGCTACTTAGAGTTTCCCAATCATCTAGTAGTCAACCAGGTTACCATCAATCAGGGTTTTGGCACATTTTGGCACTAGTCTTGGGAGATTTTTTGGTTGCGCTGCCGGACCTGCCAGGCAGAAAGTCCAAGAATCAGCAGATAGGCACCAGGCGCGTTGGTGGGTGAGGTGATCTAGAAATGGGTGTCTTTTTTCTCCCCAAAGTTGGTGCTGAAGTATACCCTCTGCTAATCAGAACAGTTTGCTATCGAAAATGGCCCATAAACCGAGATGATTTAACCTCTGGTTATTGAACACAGCCATGGAAAATGGCCCATAGAAATAGATAGTTTACCTATTAAAAGCATGGTGATTTTCCATGGCTATGTTAAATAACCAGAGGGTACTTATTATCTTAATGCTGGTTTTTCACGGCAAGCTGTAACAGTTTTTTACCAGAGGCTACATTGGGATTGAAGCAGCAAAAATCCATAGCTTTTCGGCATCTTTCTGGAGGTTACTGTGCCATGGGCCATAAGTTAGTTGATTATCTATTACATTCTATTACTATCCCACCACAAAAACCATGTTTTTTTTTTTAAAGGGTTTCAAACATCCCATGT
>CAMXCT020000514.1:202500-242437 GCA_947184155.2 Cladocopium goreaui | reverse complement strand
CCAAGGTCGACCTGGAGTGTGTGTTACAGATGCACCTTGGTTTGGGGACTCTCCATGGTTTCAGATGTTTCAGGGTCATTGCAGCAATTGCATTAAACCTTACATAAGGTTGTCCTGTAAGAAATTGCTGTGAGAGTGAAGCATGCCCATATATGCCCATGGATTGTTTGGTGTTTTCTTGGGTGTTCCGACCCCGCCGAGATGGAGATTTTACATGATTTTACAGGATTTAGCCGCCCGTATAAAAACACTTTCCCAGAACTGCTGTTGGACCAACAAAGTCAGTTCCACTGTGTAACCGGCTGCCATACTCTAGGCAACTCGATTTGCTTGCGCTGTGGGTCACCTTTGGTCCTGGGGCGCGTTCCTTTGAGGTGTGCGAAGCCGTACAGCAGGGACTGGCACCGAATTTGGCCCATTTCTGCGCGAAATGTGCTTTGGCATTTTGATGCATTTTGCATGGGGTGTGCTAGAGATCAATTGATGAATAGATATGATAGTTTAGATGGACAAACAGAGAGAGACTGAGAGATGTATATAGATATAGATTATAGATATGTAGATGTAAAGATTGTTTTCTGTTGGTGGCCGTATGGGTATATAAAATAAATCGTCAACGACAAAGACGCCATCCATCATCCGTGCGACCGGTGGTCTATTTGGGGCGCTGCCAGGGGACACCTGGAGCGGGTTTAACATCCTATAAACCTCTTGGGGGATTCATTTATCATTCATCAATGGAACATCACTATATTTGCCGAATGCAAATTCAATGATCAACAGAGAGTCCGGCACTGCCCCCACACGTCTTCTTTGTTGAATCTTCGGTGTGTTTAAGGATGTTTAAGGTAGTTATGGATGCAGCATCCACCGCTGATCTTCTGGTGGCCTTTTTTCCGAGCAACTGAGGCCAGCAGAGTTCGAAAGTGAGCTTGCCCTTGGTGTTCATTGCAACTTGGTGCTGACAATTGAACACCTCTTGCACAGGAGCCACATTGTTGCCACAACTCTCATAGCATGTTCTAACATCAAGTTCAATCCAAGTGATACATTCGGCTGGTTTTAGTAGCGCAGTCAATCCACCCTTGATCCAGTCGCCAGTCGCAAAAGGCGGAATGCAAGAGGTGACCATGTCAGCATCCCTTTCGATGCCAAAAAAGTAGGCCCTATCTTCACCTGCAACAACAATTTCGCTCAAGATCTGGTGTGATGTAGTAGCTTCTGATCCAGTTTTTCCCCACCTGCCAGGTGAGGGTTGTTAGATTTTATCAGAGTTGTTCTCCTCCTCCTCCTCCTCCTCCTCGGCTAGCTGTCCTCCTCCTCCTCCTCCTCGTCCTCCTCCTCCTCTAGTTTCTCCTCGACCATGTCTGCATCAACTTCCACCTCCACTTCCGCCTTGCCAACTCTTCGCCAAGCTCTTTGCCAACTCTCTTCGCCAAGCTCTTTGCCAACTTCCCAGCTCAGTCTGCACTGGGACCTCAACCTGGGACCTGCCCAGCTCAGTGCGCACTGCTGGACCTCCACCTGCGAGCTGCCCAGCTCAGTGTGCACCGCTGGACCTCAACCTGCGAGCTGCCCAGCTCAGTGTGCACCGCTGGACCTCAACCGGGGACCTGCCCAGCCCAGTGTGCACCGCTAGACCTCAACCGGGGACCTTCCCAGCTCAGTGTGCACCGCTGGACCTCAACCTGGGACCTGCCCAGCTCAGTGTGCACCGCTGGACCTCAACCTGGGACCTGCCCAGCTCAGTGTGCACCGCTGGACCTCAACGGCCAGATAGAATGCCAGAAGATATGCCAGATGGAATGTCAGATAGAATGCCAGAAGATATGTCAGATAAAATGCCATGAGATATGCCAGATAGAATGCCAGAAGGTATGCCAGAAGATATGCTAGATAGAATGCCAGAAGATCTGCCAGATAGAATGCCAGAAGATATGCCAGATAGAATGTCAGATAGAATGCCAGAAGATATGCCAGATAGAATGCCAGAAGATTTGCCAGATAATATGCCACAAGATATGCCAGATAGAATGCCGGAAAGTATGCCAGATAGAATGCCAGAAGATATGCCAGATAGAATGGCAGAAGATTTGCGAGATAGAATGCCAGAAGATATGCCAGAAGATATGCCAGATAGAATGCCAGAAGATATGTCAGAATATATGCCAGAAGATATGCCAGATAGAATGCCAGAAGATTTGCCAGATAGAATGCGAGAAGATATGCCAGAAGATATGCTAGCACATATGCCAGAAGATATGCCAGATAGAATGCCAGAAGATATGTCAGAATACATGCCAGAAGATATGCCAGATAGAATGCCAGAAGATTTGCCAGATAGAATGCCAGAAGATATGCCAGAACATATGCCAGAAGATATGCCAGATAGAATGCCAGAAGATATGTCAGATTATATGCCAGAAGATATGCCAGATAGAATGCCAGAAGATATGTCAGATTATATGCCAGAAGATATGCCAGATAGAAAATGTATAAATGTCATTGTGGGGATCACACGAAGTAAAGTAATTTTTCGTTTTTTTTCTTTGGTTAGCTTCAGTAATATGGTGCTTCTGTAATGTGGAATACATCAGGACAAAACACTACGTGCCCAGCAGTGATCAAAGAATTATGTCGTGCGGCTCGTGCGGCACAGTGCCTCCAACCAAAAGGCAACCGAAAAAGATTCGGGTGATTCGGATTGATTATAGCAGCTATAGAGTCTTGAGCCGCTGGTGTTGGGCGGGCTCAGGACGGTCATTCCATTCCGCCGCTCTTAGCCTGTCAACTGCTTGTGACTTGGCCATGATCCTATACATGTTGGAACTATGGCCACCTCCTCACCAGAAATGGTGGTCGTTAATGCTTGGGAAATCAACCATCTTCAAGTCATGGAGGTTTCCATAGTCATGCGGGTACCCACAGCTATCATCCATGTATAGATGGACTTTCCATGAATAATAAACCATCCATTTTGATCCAGCTATTGGGGATCCCCCATTGATGGAAACCCCCATGATGTGATGACTTGGATCAACCATCTTCAACCTCCCAGGTCAGTGACTCGTTGCTCCAACAGAGCATTGCTGAGACATCCGCGCCCAAGCAGAGACGTCTTGAACACAAGGAGCTGCAGGGGAATTGGTCCCAGATAAGTGTAAATCCCCCTACTAAACCATGGGCGGACATTGGGGAGGGGGCGAGATTAATGTCATCTCATAATCTGATAGTGATATCATATCCTCAACATTCCTAAACTTCCTAAACATCGGATGAGTAAGCCATCGGATAGTTGTCAGCACTTTGAGGTGGCAAGACGTTCAGCTTTGAGATAATTTCAGCGCGTTCAGGGCACTGGTGACTATATTAGTTACTATAGTTACTATATGTTACTACCGTTCATCAAATGTCCTCCATCGATCTACTGTATTTTTTTTCGAGCCAATCATGTTGGATACCGCTGGAGTTTTCATTCACCCACCCTTGTGCGCAAATGACATGTCAGTTGGCTGAAAGGTGACAGCTCCTCAAAGGATCCCCAAAGTCTCTGGAGAGCTGTCACTACTATAATTAGTAATACATATATATATATACACATATATATATATGTATTATTTTTAGAGTAACATATTGATACCAATTTCCCCATGTGTATCCATTGTGTATTTATCCACATTTACCAACCTTTGCTCCTCCCAAATCTCCCAGCCATGGAAAAGAGAGAAACAAGAGAAACAAGATGCACCTTCAGGGGCAACAAGTTTTAAGTAGTACTAATCGGTACTAATGTGGTAAACCCAATGCCATAAACCATCCCCAAGTCATCATTTTTATGGGTGGGATTCCAGACCATCCCTGGTCATGGGATTTGATTGGGGATAGCGGCGCTGAGGATTTTAGCGCTTTTTGGACTTTTCAGAGATGTTGATGATGCTGATATTATTTGATGTTTATGTTCAGGGTACCATTTGCATGGGGTGGGGCGGGGTGGGGCTAATACCGTGCAATCGTCTGCGTTCTTTGATTCTCCGTCTTGCGCTTCTCATGGTAATTTCGAATAATACGCTCTTGTCTTGCTTCTTCGCTATGAACAGAAGAACATTTTAACACGCTCCTGATGTTATGCTCTTGCACTTCTTATAGTAATTTCCAAGAAGGTCTGGCTTTTACGCTATGATCCGAAGAACCTTTTAATACACTCGTGATGTTACGTTGTTGCACTTCCTAGAGTATTTTCCAACACGCGCTTGCTTCTACGCTATGAACAGAAGAACATTTCAACACGCTCGTGATGTTACGTTGTTGCACTTCCTATAGTGATTTCCAACACATTCTTGGTTCTTGACAGAATGGCTATTGCCTATTGAGTGCGAAGCTGAAAACACCAGCGCTGCTATCCCCCGGAGTGACCTTGTTTATAAATGGCATTGGGTTCCCCATGGTTTCCACACTATTCGAATCTACTTGAGATCTTTTAGCCTTGCCAATGGGGATTGAAACTACCAAGCACTGTGCCAATCTCCTTGTAGGACGTGTTGTTGGGGAGATCGAGACAGCTTCAAGGAAAGACAGACGCAGGTGGCTTCACTGCACTGGGTTATTCTTGCGGAGCCCTTTCTTTTTGATTCTTTTTGTGGGGTTGCTAAGCCCCCATTGTTGGGGGCGCAATCGGTTTACCATAGATTCAATTCCCACAATACATAAGCCACCAAGATGGCGGGAAAGACCTGTTCTGTTCCCATGGTCGAAGGATGTCGAAGGCACCACCCGGTTGCGGTGCTACAAACCTGGTTCACCAAGGTCTGTTCGGTATGGGCTCAACTGTTCTCATTGAACTATGAGAGCACAGGGTGTGAGGTCCCGATTCTTCATTGACGCTCACCGGCTGCAGTCTTTGGAAGCTGAGCCCTGCGAGAATCTTTGGGGCACCACAAAATGAGGTTGTGAACTGATGATTGCCTGTCATATCTCAAAATCTAAGTGTCAGCTGATGATTCGGGCATAGCTTGGCTGCACTGCAGTAGAGTTGATTCGGAGCGTCCGTAGTTCCATTTTTGGCAGTTCCCAAACCTGGGACGATGTTTGATGAAGCCAACCTGAAGAGACGAGCCACCTCCGCGAGCCGCAGATACGGCGACATAGCAAAAAACATCTAAAAACATTTAAAAACTAGATATAGCATGATATAGCGAGAATTCAGATTGTTTCCAACTACAGACGATTTTCCAGATATGAACCTAAAATGTTGCTTACAGCTTGCGTCGATGTTGTGCTGTTTCGTGCGAACTATGTGGTTGATGCATTTCTCTTCGCACCAGCTGCTGATTGCCCAGCGCAACCATTTTTTGTGCGGCTGGCAACAGCGAGAACATCGAGAACCGCCGCGGGGGGTCAGGTTGTGGATCAGGCACGGCCCGAGCTGTGGGTTTGATCAACCGGATGTTGGCATTGGGTCTAGTCACCGATTGCTTGCAATACTGGGTGTTTACCTGCAAAAATTCACATAGGTCAATGGATGAAACATGGAAAACATAGTTTTCAATAATTTTCATAGGATTGACAAACGGTTCTCCATTCCATCAGTGAAATGAAATGAATTGAAACGAATATTTTTTGAACACGTGTCTCCTGATGACACTCTCTGGCCGTCAAATGAAAATTCTTACTTTTAAGGGGAAACTAGTCTACAGTTTTGGTTCGAAGTGTTGGACTGCGCTTTCCCAAGTTGGAGTTCGGAGGTACTTCCTCATGAAACTTCCGAACCTATTCTTCAGCAAATTCACCATGGCCATGAAGTTTGTTGGGGGGGTTCCGTGCAGTTCGGGCTTCCACACAGACATTCATTTCTCATTCGGTCCGATGGACGCACTTTATGGACACCACTGTGCTGTGCCAACATCCGTGTAATTCGCTCGCACCATGCATTCCAAACTCACTTGGCTTTCTGTAGTATGCAGATAGGAAGTGATATTCCTCTACAATTTCCGGCGCGTGCTTTTTTAATCTTGTGGTATCTTGTGGTACAACACGCTACCGGGGACACCCCTGGTTCCAGCGCCCAGTCGGTGCTCTAAAATCGGCTTCACTTTGCATCCCCAAACGATGATAGACGGTCTATCAAATTGAGCAAAATAAAGGCGTTGAGTACATGTGATCTCGATGAACCAGCTCGGATTTCTGAAATTGATCTGGTCTTTTTTCATCATCCTCCAGTTTCTTCGCAATTGGAGTCAGTTGTCCAATGCAAGATGATTCTTATACTTGTTCAAACCTCTTGCGTCCTGTGCTGTCTTGTCTGCCTTTCTTGCGACATCCATCCGCGTTTGATTCTATTTTCGGGAGTTTACCAACCAGTCAATAATTCCATCTGTCCACAGAGTTCAGAATCAGCAGGTAAGAGAGACACAGCAACACTTCACCCACCCTCCTAGAAGCCACCAAAAATCAATGGTTGCTTCCGAATTACACAAAGATGTATTTTTGATTGCTCCAGGGCTTGAAGTTTACTGTAGCTGTTTTCTAATTCAAAATTCCAAGTTTCTTGCATTTTCATGTGTATTATTTTTTGGTACACACTCAAGTGGCCGCCATCCACGTCAAGATAATAAGGTATTTTGATACACATTCAAATGGGTGGCACCACGAGTGGCCGCCATCCACGTTAAGATAATCATGTGTATTATTTTTGTCCTCCCAGCTGTTGTCACAATGGCCCCGCAATTTCCAAATCTGCCTGTACAGTGTATAGATACCGCATCACCACCCTTTTATAAATGAAATTTCAGAGGGGGGGCATGCCTTGAAATTTCATTTATTGTGTTTCATTTTTTCCCATTGATAAGAGATTTCAATCAGATTTAGCGGGCCGCCCAAAGCCATTTTGGATCATGAGCCGGCCGCGTCAGTGCTGTAGCTGAAGCCTCCCCCTGCCCTGTTGCAGCTCCACCTCGCACCGCCACGGCCTTCCTGAGGCGAGATCATCCCCTGCACATGCGCAGGATTGGATGCCATTGGATGAAGTGGATGAAAAGGTGGATGGAAAAATGAATAAAACTCCTTATCACCATCTTGCTGATACACAAAATGAAATGCATCACCCAAGAGCAGTGGCAACATAGGGGGTATTTAAGTTGCATGACACATCTGCGAAATGTCTGGATTTGATATGATATTTATTTTATTTATAAATGCTTTATCTGGATTGTTAAGGGGATTTGATATGGGATTCTAGGGATTTAGTGAGTCATTAAATCTCTATTGTCAAACCCAGCCCATTTCCATATGGAGGTTTCCTAAAATACAGTACCCCCAAATCATCCCATTTATAGATGGATTTCCCATGACATAAACCATCCAGCTATGGGGGTACCCATGACTTAGGAAACCTCCCATATATGTTTTGGTTTTGATCCATCCAGAAGGGGTTAACCAATGACGGATTTTGCATCACCTTTGGCATTCACTGGTGTCCACTTGAGCTCACTTTTTCATGGCTAGTTGGCCCCTTGGTAGCCTCTGGGATTGAATGACTCATCTATGGCTCTGCCAGCTGTCGTGGTGCTTCAGTTCATCCATGTCCGTTGTTTCATCAAAAAACACACACAAATTCCCTGGGTCTTGCCGAAAGCTCCACTCCAAAATTATCCAAACATCTCCATCAGTTGGAAGCCTTTTGGCAAATTTCGTTGGAACAACTGGGGCTGTCTGAAAATTGAAGGGAACGTCCCCAACTTTGATGGGTTGAGCATCAGTTTCCCTATGGGTTGAGTGGCCAAACATTGGGGCATTTTCCCCAAGTCATTTCATCCCTGGCGCGTCAGGCAGTAGTGCCGAAGCCGTTGAATTAGCCCCTGTGGAAGAGAATTGACATCTCCGATGTGGGCCCTCCAGAGGAGGCTGATGGTTGGGATATGTTGGGATTTTCTCATGTCATGGGGTTATAAAAACACACTGAAGGAATCGGAAATATATTGAAAGACAAAGTATGCATAGACCGTCTCAAAGCTGTTGTTCCTTTTTGTGTCGTATCATGTACACATCAATTCAGCTTTTGCCAGCGGAATGCCGCAGCTCACACTCCGCCAAGTCGCAGGCATCCTCGAGTTCAAAGAGACTGGAGTACAAATATGTCATTCGGCGCCCTCCTGTTGTCAAGCCTCCCACCCGCACTGGTTGAACTGTGTCAGGGACAAGCGCAGAAATTTGGGCGAATCTTTGGGCATCCAGTTTGGAGCCCCTTTTTGAAGTTTCTCAGGGCCATTTGGGGCAGGTGAAATCCAAAACACGCATGGTTTGTGCTGCTTTCCAGGTTTCAAGCTGTGTGCATTTCCGCGGTAGATTCTTATCACGGCCAAGCCGCAGGAGGAGGGGCCTGAGATTCTGGAGCATAGTCAGGCCGCAGCAGCACCAGAAGGGCAGCCCCGCGGCTGGTGCATTGCAGTGGTTGGAAACCTCTGTGAGTTTTGTGAAAATCTGGGGAAACCACGGGAAAACCAGAACATCCCATGGTTATTCCACGGTTTGGAAAGCAACTTCCTCACTAAAATGGCGAATGGAGAGTAAATCCACGAGTGTTTTTTTACAAAGAAACACCATGCAGAAACCATAATTCAGTAGTCTTTGTATAGGGGATTGGAAATGTATTAGGAACAGTGACTACTAGACTGAATCTCGAGATAACTTCAAGTTCAATTTTTATATTCTTTGATATTCTTTTATAATTTTGATTTCGGTTCCGGATTCGGGCGCCACATTCGGGCCCCGGATTCGAGCCCCGGATTCGGGCCCCGGATCCGGGTTTCGGATTCGGGCCCCGCATTCGGGTCCCGGATTCGGGTTCCCATCCCGGGTTCGGGTCCCGGATTCAAGCCCCGGTGTGTGAGGAAGGTGGTTCATTTACTGAATGAATTCAGTAGGGAAGTTTGGTAGGCAGATGTAGGCAGGTAGGTAGGACCTAGGGGCGCAAGGAATGGCAGGAGATGGTATCAATGCATCAATTGGTATTGCAATGTATTGCAAACATGTAGCCGTCGGAAAATGAGGATGTCTTTCATTACAAACGTTTGATCCTTTCCTTTCTCTTCGATGGGGGTCCGCAGCATGATATTATATTTGCGGCAAAGTCGAGTAGGTGATTCTATCATCGGTTCTTAACCTATTTTCCTCCGCCACAGTCAAATTGAATATGCCGTGGCCATGGGGATTTAGTAAATTTAGTAAATGCAATGCTTACGTTCACTACGTAATTGAACACATAGGAACAGATGCAAACAAACAATATTTCCCGAGTCTTTGTTAAATGTTAACGCGGGATTTATTGTGTGGCCACAGGGATTTAGTAGGTGCAACGCTCAGAAGCGTTATTTTGTCAGCAGTTGAAAGCATAGGAACGCATGGAAGGAAACACTGTTTTCCAGGCGCACAGCATCACCGGAACCTTACTTTACGCCGCACCAGAGGCAGAAGAGTGTGCTGTACCACTGTACCAGACATTGGCCAATCATTTTGAGGTCGAATCTATCCTAATCAATAGCTTCGTTTTCACGCTTGCAGGTAAATAGATAGATAGACAACTACAACTACAACTACAACTGCCACTACACTACAACTCTACAACTACCACTACAACTACATCACACTACACTACGCTAACTGCAGTACACCACATTACAGCTACAACATAGTGACCCCCTCGGCCACTGAAATTTTAGGGGAGGGTATGTGAAAGAATTTCTGAAATATATTTCGCTTGCACGTCTGGAGCAGTTTGGCTCACAAATGCATGTATGGCATCGCAGGTATGATGAAATCCGTGCTGTGAAACAGATTTGGGCATATCGGCATATCATTCCCATATTGGGGAACCAACAAGTCATTTTCAACAGAGCAAATGATTGAAAATCATCATATAATATAAAACATATAATATAAACAATCCACTTGGGGGGTCCGAATTTTGAGACATAGACATCCGGCTTATGACTCTCGGATGCCGAATCCACTGCTGTCGAGTGCGACAAGAGATTTCAAGCCCAGCTCCATGAGTCTTGGCGAAGGTGCCACGCGTCCTGTAGCTCCACGTTCTACCATCCAGAACTTGGGGGTTGATAATACCTTATTCAGGGCCATTTAACACCAGGTTTAACTTCATCCGAGTTCGTGTTTGTTCATTTATGCTCATCATTGTTCATCGATTGCCGCTTCCTTTTCCAATTGCACGGCTTGGAGGGTTGTGGGAACAGGCAACCAGATTTGGCACGATTTGGCAATTTTTGTAATTTTTCGCGTTTTAAACTTGTGAATTTGTTGAGCCGTCTTGGGGACCGTTTTCTGCGGATTGCATGGTATGATATGGTATGCACATGTATGATATTGTATGATACAAACCTCCTCTCCTGCACCTCTCCTGCACCTCTCCTGACCTCTCCTGCACCCCTCCTGCACCTCTCCTGACCCCTGCTGCGCCTCTCTTCCCTGCACCTCACCAGCAGAAGTTAGAAGGCTTTCCGGAAGACACTTCAAACCATTTCAAAACAAACGCGAAGCTATGCAAAGCTTTTTTGTGCTTTTATATAGAGCTATCAGATGTGATTACATGTTGGGCTTGCATGGCACCTCTCCTGACCTCTCCTGCACCTCTCCTGACCTCTCCTGCACCCCTCCTGCACCTCTCCTGACCCCTGCTGCGCCTCTCTTCCCTGCACCTCTCCAGCAGAAGTTAGAAGGCTTTCCGAAAGACACTTCAAACCATTTCAAAACAAATGCGAAGCTATGCAAAGCTTTTTTGTGCTTTTATATAGAGCTATCAGATGTGATTACGTGTTGGGCTTGCATGGCACCTCTCCTGACCTCTCCTGCACCTCTCCTGACCTCATGCACCCCTCCTGCACCTCTCCTGACCCCTGCTGCACCTTTCTTTGCTGCACCTCTCCAGCAGAAGTTAGAAGGCGCAGCTTTTGACACCAAATCATTCTGTGGGATGGAATACTACGGAATAGTGAGTTCATCATAGTCCATCCATATGGCGTATATGCAGGAAGTTTGCAACTTTCATAGGGCGTCAATCATTTCACCAGCCGGGACTAAAAGAGATTTGATATGATTTGATATTATATTGTTTATAAGTGTATTTAATTGTTGTTAGACTGTCCAGCGACATTATGTCACTCAAGCTTTCTGAAGTTCGTGCATCATGAAACGGTGATGAGATTGATAGCTTTTAAATGCTTTATCGCCATAGAAGCCAGAACTTTTGCAATTTGCATTTAATTCAGAAGATTGAGTTGATTTGGAAACACCAGATGATGTTGAGGCTGAGAAAGAGGTGGTCCTAGCTTCCTTTGCTTGTGGGGAGATGGACGTTGACATCGAGTCCGGGAGACCGTCTCGGAGCTGGGCAACTATCAAGCGAGTCTTATGGGCGCGGGAAGAGCATCGGGCTGCAGACAAGAAGAAAAAGAAGCACCTGGAGGAGTTAGAAGAACTCAAGGCCCAATGTGAGGCTTCTGCCCATGGAGGCTTGTCATGTCGTCCCAATTTACACTGCTTTTCATTTTTCATTTTTGCCACATCCATCCGCTTACGAAGCCAACCCAAAATCGTGGCAGGACAATGCTTTTTATACATATATAATTTTAACTTGTTTTCCACACTTGTCTCATCGCAGATTTCAACATCCCTATTTTAACATCAGCTTGTCCAAGTGCACCTTGTGCTCTGTGAAATTGAAGGTAGTGGCCGTATAATCAGCTTGTCAAATTGCACATGGTGCTCTATAAAAAGCATGAAAAAGCATTAAAAAGCAAGCTACATGGCCTCCACAAACAGATCTTTTTGAATCCCAGAAACGTGATATTCTGGAGATCAGCCTATGGGGTTTGATTTTATAGAGACAATTGTTTTCAAATTCTCAGATTCTCAGGCTGTGATTCTATAGAGGTGAATCTTGATGGGAGGCTTTGGGGTTTGATTCCAAAAGGCAGGTTTCGGCTGAGCGCTGCCTACCACCGGTGGTGGTAGGCGGGGCTCGGGCCTGGGCAGCGGTGCGGCCAGCCCAAATCGATGGATTTTGGTGGATTTGGAGCAGGACGCATTGCCGTCGGAGCCCGAGCGCTGCCTACCACCACTGGTGGTAGGCGGGGCTCAAGCGCCGATGCGCGAAAGGGCAGCAAAGGCAAAGGGATGACTAAGAAAGGTGGAGGATTGGGCCCTTCCTCCTCCTCCCCTCTCAACACCCGAGCCCCGCCTACCACCAGTGGTGGTAGGCAGCGCTCGGGCTCCGACGGCAATGCGTCCTGCTCCAAATCCACCAAAATCCATCGATTTGGGCTGGCCGCACCGCTGCCCAGGCCCGAGCCCCGCCTACCACCACCGGTGGTAGGCAGCGCTCAGCCGAAACCTGCCTTTTGGAATCAAACCCCAAAGCCTCCCATCAAGATTCACCTCTATAGAATCACAGCCTGAGAATCTGAGAATTTGAAAACAATTGTCTCTATAAAATCAAACCCCATAGGCTGATCTCCAGAATATCACGTTTCTGGGATTCAAAAAGATCTGTTTGTGCAGGCCATGTAGCTTGCTTTTTAATGCTTTTTTCATGCTTTTTATAGAGCACCATGTGCAATTTGACAAGCTGATTATACGGCCACTACCTTCAATTTCACAGAGCACAAGGTGCACTTGGACAAGCTGATGTTAAAATAGGGATGTTGAAATCTGCGATGAGACAAGTGTGGAAAACAAGTTAAAATTATATATGTATAAAAAGCATTGTCCTGCCACGATTTTGGGTTGGCTTCGTAAGCGGATGGATGTGGCAAAAATGAAAAATGAAAAGCAGTGTAAATTGGGACGACATGACAAGCCTCCATGGGCAGAAGCCTCACATTGGGCCTTGAGTTCTTCTAACTCCTCCAGGTGCTTCTTCTTCTTCTTCTTCTTGTCTGCAGCCCGATGCTCTTCCCGCGCCCATAAGACTCGCTTGATAGTTGCCCAGCTCCGAGACGGTCTCCCGGACTCGATGTCAACGTCCATCTCCCCACAAGCAAAGGAAGCTAGGACCACCTCTTTCTCAGCCTCAACATCATCTGATGTTTCCAAATCAACTCAATCTTCTGAATTAAATGCAAATTGCAAAAGTTCTGGCTTCTATGGCGATAAAGCATTTAAAAGCTATCAATCTCATCACCGTTTCATGATGCACGAACTTCAGAAAGCTTGAGTGACATAATGTCGCTGGACAGTCTAACAACAATTAAATACACTTATAAACAATATAATATCAAATCATATCAAATCTCTTTTAGTCCCGGCTGGTGAAATGATTGACGCCCTATGAAAGTTGCAAACTTCCTGCATATACGCCAAATGGATGAACTATGATGAACTCACTATTCCGTAGTATTCCATAGTCTTCCCACAGAATGATTTGGTGTCAAAAGCTGCGCCTTCTAACTTCTGCTGGAGAGGTGCAGCAAAGAAAGGTGCAGCAGGGGTCAGGAGAGGTGCAGGAGGGGTGCATGAGGTCAGGAGAGGTGCAGGAGAGGTCAGGAGAGGTGCCATGCAAGCCCAACACGTAATCACATCTGATAGCTCTATATAAAAGCACAAAAAAGCTTTGCATAGCTTCGCATTTGTTTTGAAATGGTTTGAAGTGTCTTTCGGAAAGCCTTCTAACTTCTGCTGGAGAGGTGCAGGGAAGAGAGGCGCAGCAGGGGTCAGGAGAGGTGCAGGAGGGGTGCAGGAGAGGTCAGGAGAGGTGCAGGAGAGGTGCAGGAGAGGTCAGGAGAGGTGCCATGCAAGCCCAACATGTAATCACATCTGATAGCTTTACATAAAAGCACATAAAAGCTTTGCAAAGCTTCGCATTTGTTTTGAAATGGTTTGAAGTGTCTAACTTCTGCTGGAGAGGTGCAGGGAAGAGAGGCGCAGCAGGGGTCCGGAGAGGTGCAGGAGGGGTGCAGGAGAGGTCAGGAGAGGTGCAGGAGAGGTGCAGGAGAGGTCAGGAGAGGTGCCATGCAAGCCCAACATGTAATCACATCTGATAGCTCTATATAAAAGCACAAAAAAGCTTTGCATAGCTTCGCGTTTGTTTTGAAATGGTTTGAAGTGTCTTCCGGAAAGCCTTCTAACTTCTGCTGGTGAGGTGCAGGGAAGAGAGGCGCAGCAGGGGTCAGGAGAGGTGCAGGAGGGGTGCAGGAGAGGTCAGGAGAGGTGCAGGAGAGGTGCAGGAGAGGTGCAGGAGAGGAGGTTTGTATCATACAATATCATACATGTGCATACCATATCATACCATGCAATCCGCAGAAAACGGTCCCCAAGACGGCTCAACAAATTCACAAGTTTTAAACGCGAAAAATTACAAAAATTGCCAAATCGTGCCAAATCTGGTTGCCTGTTCCCACAACCCTCCAAGCCGTGCAATTGGAAAAGGAAGCGGCAATCGATGAACAATGATGAACATAAATGAACAAACACGAACTCGGATGAAGTTAAACCTGGTGTTAAATGGCCCTGAATAAGGTATTATCAACCCCCAAGTTCTGGATGGTAGAACGTGGAGCTACAGGACGCGTGGCACCTTCGCCAAGACTCATGGAGCTGGGCTTGAAATCTCTTGTCGCACTCGACAGCAGTGGATTCGGCATCCGAGAGTCATAAGCCGGATGTCTATGTCTCAAAATTCGGACCCCCCAAGTGGATTGTTTATATTATATGTTTTATATTATATGATGATTTTCAATCATTTGCTCTGTTGAAAATGACTTGTTGGTGCCCCAATATGGGAATGATATGCCGATATGCCCAAATCTGTTTCACAGCACGGATTTCATCATACCTGCGATGCCATACATGCATTTGTGAGCCAAACTGCTCCAGACGTGCAAGCGAAATATATTTCAGAAATTCTTTCACATACCCTCCCCTAAAATTTCAGTGGCCGAGGGGGTCACTATGTTGTAGCTGTAATGTGGTGTACTGCAGTTAGCGTAGTGTAGTGTGATGTAGTTGTAGTTGTAGTTGTAGTTGTAGTGGTAGTTGTAGTTGTAGTGTAGTGGCAGTTGTAGTTGTAGTTGTAGTTGTCTATCTATCTATCTATTTACCTGCAAGCGTGAAAACGAAGCTATTGATTAGGATAGATTCGACCTCAAAATGATTGGCCAATGTCTGGTACAGTGGTACAGCACACTCTTCTGCCTCTGGTGCGGCGTAAAGTAAGGTTCCGGTGATGCTGTGCGCTTGGAAAACAGTGTTTCCTTCCATGCGTTCCTATGCTTTCAACTGCTGACAAAATAACGCTTCTGAGCTTGGCACCTACTAAATCCCTGTGGCCACACAATAAATCCCGCGTTAACATATTTAACAAAGACTCGGGAAATATTGTTTGTTTGCATCTGTTCCTATGTGTTCAATTACGTAGTGAACGTAAGCATTGCATTTACTAAATTTACTAAATCCCCATGGCCACGGCATATTCAATTTGACTGTGGCAGAGGAAAATAGGTTAAGAACCGATGATAGAATCACCTACTCGAGTTTGCCGCAAATATAATATCATGCTGCGGACCCCCATCGAAGAGAAAGGAAAGGATCAAACGTTAATGAAAGACATCTTCATTTTCCCACGGCTACATGTTTGCAATACATTGCAATACCAATTGATGCATTGATACCATCTCCTGCCATTCCTTGCGCCCCTAGGTCCTACCTACCTGCCTACATCTGCCTACCAAACTTCCCTACTGATTCATTCAGTAAATGAACCACCTTCCTCACACACCGGGGCTTGAATCCGGGACCCGAACCCGGGACCGGAACCCGAATCCGGGACCCGAATGCGGGGCCTGAATCCGGGACCCGGATCCGGGGCCCGAATCCGGGGCTCGAATCCGGGGCCCGAATGTGGCGCCCGAATCCGGAACCGAAATCAAAATTATAAAAGAATATCAAAGAATATAAAAATTGAACTTGAAGTTATCTCGAGATTCAGTCTAGTAGTCACTGTTCCTAATACATTTCCAATCCCCTATACAAAGACTACTGAATTATGGTTTCTGCATGGTGTTTCTTTGTTAAAAAAACACTCGTGGATTTACTCTCCATATGCAATTTTAGTGAGGAAGTTGCTTTCCAAACCGTGGAATAACCATGGGATGTTCTGATTTTCCCGTGGTTTCCCCAGATTTTCACAAAACTCACAGAGGTTTCCAACCACTGCAATGCACCAGCCGCGGGGCTGCCCTTCTGGTGCTGCTGCGGCCTGACTATGCTCCAGAATCTCAGGCCCCTCCTCCTGCGGCTTGGCCGTGATAAGAATCTACCGCGGAAATGCACACAGCTTGAAACCTGGAAAGCAGCACAAACCATGCGTGTTTTGGATTTCACCTGCCCCAAATGGCCCTGAGAAACTTCAAAAAGGGGCTCCAAACTGGATGCCCAAAGATTCGCCCAAATTTCTGCGCTTGTCCCTGACACAGTCCAACCAGTGCGGGTGGGAGGCTTGACAACAGGAGGGCGCCGAATGACATATTTGTACTCCAGTCTCTTTGAACTCGAGGATGCCTGCGACTTGGCGGAGTGTGAGCTGCGGCATTCCGCTGGCAAAAGCTGAATTGATGTGTACATGATACGACACAAAAAGGAACAACAGGTTTGAGACGGTCTATGCATACTTTGTCTTTCAATATATTTCCGATTCCTTCAGTATGTTTTTATAACCCCATGACATGAGAAAATCCCAACATATCCCAACCATCAGCCTCCTCTGGAGGGCCCACATCGGAGATGTCAATTCTCTTCCACAGGAGCTAATTCAACGGCTTCGGCACTACTGCCTGACGCGCCAGGGATGAAATGACTTGGGGAAAATGCCCCAATGTTTGGCCACTCAACCCATAGGGAAACTGATGCTCAACCCATCAAAGTTGGGGACGTTCCCTTCAATTTTCAGACAGCCCCAGTTGTTCCAACGAAATTTGCCAAAAGGCTTCCAACTGATGGAGATGTTTGGATAATTTTGGAGTGGAGCTTTCGGCAAGACCCAGGGAATTTGTGTGTTTTTTGATGAAACAACGGACATGGATGAACTGAAGCACCACGACAGCTGGCAGAGCCATAGATGAGTCATTCAATCCCAGAGGCTACCAAGGGGCCAACTAGCCATGAAAAAGTGAGCTCAAGTGGACGCCGGTGAATGCCAAAGGTGATGCAAAATCCGTCATTGGTTAACCCCTTCTGGATGGATCAAAACCAAAACATATATGGGAGGTTTCCTAAGTCATGGGTACCCCCATAGCTGGATGGTTTATGTCATGGGAAATCCATCTATAAATGGGATGATTTGGGGTACTGTATTTTAGGAAACCTCCATATGGAAATGGGCTGGGTTTGACAATAGAGATTTAATGACTCACTAAATCCCTAGAATCCCATATCAAATCCCCTTAACAATCCAGATAAAGCATTTATAAATAAAATAAATATCATATCAAATCCAGACATTTCGCAGATGTGTCATGCAACTTAAATACCCCCTATGTTGCCACTGCTCTTGGGTGATGCATTTCATTTTGTGTATCAGCAAGATGGTGATAAGGAGTTTCATTCATTTTTCCATCCTTTCATCCACTTCATCCAATGGCATCCAATCCTGCGCATGTGCAGGGGATGATCTCGCCTCAGGAAGGCCGTGGCGGTGCGAGGTGGAGCTGCAACAGGGCAGGGGGAGGCTTCAGCTACAGGAGTGACGCGGCCGGCTCATGATCCAAAATGGCTTTGGGCGGCCCGCTAAATCTGATTGAAATCTCTTATCAATGGAAAAAATGAAACACAATAAATGAAATTTCAAGGCATGCCCCCCCTCTGGACAAAAACCTGAAGTTCTCATGTCTTATTTCTTATCACTAATATACGTTGTTGAATGTTTTGGTGAAAATTGAGCAAAGCCACTTCAGCCGAAAAAATTCACCTCAGGCGAGATTGCTGGAATCAGTCTGATTAGTAGACTGAATCACTCCAGACCAAATTTCTGGTCTGCGGGGGATCCGGGTATACATATATTATCATATATTATCATATATTATCATATATTATCATATACTATCATATATTATCATATATTATCATATAATATCATATTTATATATGTATATTCGGATGATATACGCATACATAACACGATATCCATAAATTTTAGCCTCTTGTCTTTGGAGGGGGTGATTTTGATTGTATATGTATAGGTGGGGGGGTATCCACAAATGAAATATTTCATTTAGACCCCCCCTCCCCCTCAACAGGGTGATGATGATACCGCGGTAGACGTGCAAAGTTTCGTTTGCGCTTGCACCCTACTGGGATGATCAAAGAATTGGATAACTTCTTAGTACTTAGATCATCTTGGTATATGTTTGTTTGCGACAGGTCCATCAAGGGGTTGTGACACAACAGGCTTCAACAAAGAGTTTGCCATGATGGCATAGAAGCCACCTTCAAACTATTTGGTTTCCCATTTTTACCATTTATGGGGCTCTTTTGCGACCTTACAAAATAGGTTTTCATTTTGGGGCCATATGATACTTGTATGATACACTGCTACCCTCTTCCGATCCAACCTAGCGATAATATCCCCCCAAAGGATCGCGGTTGTCCATTGCCACAATTACCACCTTAGATCATGTTTGAATCACTTGATCGGCCTCCTTTTTCCAGTCGTTCATATTTTCCCAGACTTGGTGTAAGGGGATATTCAGAAGAAAGCCTCAGACAGAAAGTTTATGAATGACGGTCGATGCACCTTGGAAATCCACTGGAAATAGGGCTTCCACTGGGAAAATCATCAAACTAAATCGTGTATTTTCCCGCAAGCCATGGATCTGATGTACCGGAGGGCAAAAGCCAGAGTTGTTTGGCCTTATCATCCCATTCTGGTGCTGGTGGCCAGCGCCAGGCGCTGCGATGGGGCGGTGCCGGTGCCCTGTATACTGGGCATGTTGGTACCACCAGTGATTTGACTTCCGCAAACATGAAATCATCGTTACCATGTGGATCCATGTGGTTTGATGGTAAATCACTCTAACACTGATGCTTCATAGATGTTTATAGTGATTCACCATCAAACATGAACCAAATTCATACAAATTCATCCAATGTCTTGATGACCGCACCCAAGAGGTATGATGATCGGATACCACTGAACATCCACTTTTTTACGCATACAATATAAGATGGGCACGGATTATATAATAAGATCTGCGCAACGCTGGTTGCATACATAGGATATGATATCACACACACACGGATATACATACATATATATATAATATTATATTATGTTATAATTATACGTAGATGCATACACACACACACATATATATATATACATATATATGTATATCTTTCGCGTTGCTGGTTTCAGGGTAGAGCAGTTTTCTTTTGGTGACGTCCCAACATCCCTCCGACTTGGACGGAACAAGCCGAACAAGTCGAAGAAGCCGCCTGGTGCCAGACACGCACGACACTCCAGGGGGAATTCGTTTTTTTCTGTACACTGCAGGGGCATTAACGTTTCAAGGGCTTTGAACTTGGGATGGTCGATGCGTCTTGGAAAGTAGATGGAAAAGACTGCGCCGGGCTGGACAAGGGCTACGTTTCAGAACGAACATTTCCTTGGGTGGTTCTCCTAAGTCGACTAATAATCCCATCCCCCGAATATCAAACACGGTGCCAAATAAGTGTAACTGCCCCACTAAATCATACTAAATCATGATTTCTGTGCTGGGGGGGTGTTTAATACTGATCTGATACTATGATCTATGTGTGTAGCCACCAGCCAAAAAACAAGAACGTTGCAGATACACCACAGTTTCCGGGACGTTTCTGAAGTTTCCCCAACAGAACCATCCAAATTCAGATTTCCCAACATCCACTGGGGCGTCTCTGGCAACGCTGAGGACGTATGCCCCAATCGATGGCATGCCGGCATGTTTGTATTGTCCACGTGGGTCTTTTCAGGATGAAGCAGGAGACGTGAAGCTGCTGTATGTCGACCCTGAAATCAGACTTGGACTTCGAAGCACGATGCACAAAAACGATCAACAATCAATTAAACAATTAAACACATCAACAAATCTACTTTCAACTTTGAGCCATTCAAAACACACAAAAACCAATTAAACATACACAAAAACCAATTAAACACGCCAACGAAAGAACAGTTTGAAATAGTTTTGACATGTTGTTGTAATCATGAAGATGGAGCTAGTTTGCCAATCCAACAGGTTAGTTTCCGACTGAAAAGCGCATCGAAGCACCAACTGACCAGTGTACAGAGTCGAAACATGCAAGATGAATGGGCACACACAGCTTTGGATAGATACTGTAGTTATACATATATTATATATTATATATATAGATAGATAGATATATTATATCATATATATCACATTTCACACACATACACACATGTAACATATCTATATATATATGTATATATAATATGCATTAACAATTTAGGAAATAACATATATAAATTAGTAACATTATTCTTATGACACAAGTCTACTTGTCCTACTGTACTATACCATCACATCTCTTGGGCAACTAATTTTCAACATGGGTCAGATTTAAGTTTTGGGCCCGATTGAAATGAGGTGTTGATTTTCCCGTGATTTGAACAGTTTTGGGGCATGTTTCGTTTGGTTTTGGGCACTACCTGGTATGGTTTTTGCCGCCGACACCCATGAAACCCACTAGTCAGGAGAGACCATGTGCTATCCCTGCCCACCGGGCCGATTTGCGAACCGCACCGGCGCACCTCACTGTGAGAAGTGCGAGAAAGGCTGGGCGAACCGCATCCCAGAGCGAAATCGGTTGTGGATTTCTTGGGGATTGTGTGCAAATGAAATTTATATATATATATATACATACATACATACGTAAAGTATTTATCAGTATGTAGTAACACATATAGATGTACATAATATTAGTAATAGTATGCAATAATAACAATAATATACAATAATATATGCTTGCATGTTTGCATATATATATAGTTAATATACATATATATACATATTATATGTAATATATTCATATATTTATAATACAATAGAATATAATAGAATACATCATATATAATATATAATGTATAATATAATATATAATATATAATATATATGATATATAATATATGATATTCAATATGTAATATATAATGTATAATATATAATAAATAATATATAATATATAATATTTAGTATATAATATATAATGTATAATTTAAAATATACAATATATAGTGTATTATATATAATATAATATGTTTAGTGTATAATATATAATATACTATAATAGAATATAATTTGATATGATATGGTATAATACAACATAGGATAATATAATATTGTAATATTATATATTTATATTATATGTATATCTATATTTGTAGTAAGGTTGTGTCGGAACTCAAAACATGCCCCTTGTAGAGGATAATGTGTCGATACAGGGGGGCCTCCGACTTCTGAAGCCAACGAGAGTGCCCGATGGGAGGCCATTACGCTGAAGAATACGGCACTCCAATTTGCATGCAGTGTCCACGTGGCCAGTATCAGGACGAGAAAGGACAGCGCGGCTCCAAATCTTTCGAACACTTTGATCATGGTCAGTGGGTCCTTAGGGTTCATCACCCAGAAAATCGCAGTGCGTCTTGAAATCTGAGAGTCATTTATAGGTGGATACTATATGTCCAGCTGAGTTCACGGGTTCGGCAGGGGGGCTGTGAAGAAGTGTTTTCCCACGCCTTGACTGTTTCGGTTCGCATCATGGGGGCAAGGTTGGGGGTCATTTTTGGGGATTTGTTGTATGCAGACTTGATACAAGAGCGAGAGACGGACAGATTTGGCCCAAAATTCTGTCCGATTGGAGATTGCATCCTTTGTTCCTGCCCAGGCATCGCTGCTACCTTGTACCATTTTCCGTCCTGCTTTGTATAGGGATTTTGGTGTCTGATTTATGCAGTGATTTGTGCAGATGGTCCTGGTTTTTTGCCGTTTCCTTTGTTTTTGGTGAGACTACAGCTGCATCGGCAGCACTTGGATTGCCAGTGCTGCATGAGCCTGTGGTTTCCCATTCTGTGCAGGGTTCTTTTTCCCTTCCAAGAAGGTTTTTGCCTCCATGCTGATCTCCCTATTGATTCTAATGTTGGCTTCAATGTTTTGTGCTATCCAAATCTCACCGGAATCATTGATGCTTTTTGAATGAGAGCTTCAGATATCTACAGACCAGGGCTTTTGCATTTACTGCACATTTTTTTAAACTATCCAATACGTATATTATGGAGGTTTTCTGGAAATTCTCTCGTAAGAAAACTGCATCTTTCAAGACGGTATGTATTTTTCTCAGGGCTTTCTGAATGGTTCTTGGAATTCTTGGCAAAGCCCTTTGACACGGCACCTGATGCATGTTTATTGTCCGACAAGCGTCCTCCAAACTGCTACAGTAAATTATATATTCGCGATGATTTTTGAGGGGCAGTCTGCCCGGAGAGGCATTAAGTCAGATTTGGGAATTATAACATTACATCCTCGAAAAAGCACAAATAAATGCTCATTTGAGAGATTTCTGCTTTTTGAGCGGTTTTTCTCCACATGAGCGTAATTGCACCACTTTAAGTATTTTTGCACTTTGTGCATTTTGAAGCCAAAATTATAAGCGTATTTTGCCGGGAAATAAGCGTAAATACCCGGGAAAAAAGCGTAAATGCCCGTCCGTCAAGAAACAAATGTGCGTTTTCTGGTTCAAGTGAGCATAAAAAGTCAGAACGAGCGTAAATCCAAGCGAAAACTGCTATGAGCAGAAAAAAGTGCTAAGTGAAGATCCTATCATCATCATCATCATCATCCTCATCATCCTCATCCCTATCCTCATCCTCATCCTCATCCTCATCATATTTATATAATTATATATATGGGGGTTTCCATAACTTGGGGGGTACCCCAAAATGGATGTTTTATACAGCGATGGAAAGTATTATTGAAAGGGATGATTGGGGGGTGCCACTATTGTGGGAACCCCCCATGCATATATACATCTACTAGATATATACACTAAAGTAATGCGCACACACAAACACACACACACACACATATATATATATATATATGTATGAGACATATATTACATACGTATACCTGTGCATATACCCAGTGACATACATATATACACATAAACATATATACACATCTACCTATCTACATATATAGATATCTATATACTTATATATATATAGATACATATCTACATATAGACATAAATAGATTTATACATATCTATTATACACACAATAATCCATACATATATACATGCATGCATGCATCCATGCATACATCCATCCATGCATGCATCCATGCATCCATACATCCATCCATCCATCCATCCATCCATACATACATATTATCAATAATATGACTATGAACATACTAAACTTGCACATACAAAATCACACAATGTTATATATATAATAACATTTTTACATAGATATATATATATTTAATACACACACACACATATATATATTTATACACGGGCAAACCGTATGTCTCGCCGTTGCCCGAAACGGCTAAAAACTGCAGGCTTTTGTTGATACGCACTGGAGGGACTGAAGGCGTGCAGCTTTGAAGGCGTCACTAGGTGACACTCTGACAAGGCCAGCCGCGCATTCCTTTCTGTATATACAGCCAAATGGAATCCACAATTTGTTGGAGACCTGGCTTTCGATGCAACGCGGCTGCAGCAAGAACCTGAACATTTTTCCCGAGAGCGTCTGAGCGCAGGGTTCTTCCAATAGTGGGGGTCTGTATCTCATCTTCTCATCTTCACATCTTCTCATCTTCACATCCTCTCATCTTCACATCTTCTCATCTTCACACCTTCCAATCTTCACATCCTTCACATCTTCTCATCTTCTCATCTTCTCATCTTCACATCTTCTCATCTTCACATCTTCTCATCTTCACATCTTCTCATCTTCACATCTGCTCATCTTCACATCTTCACATCTTCACATCTTCTTCTCTTGCCCTCTTGGCCTCTTGGCCTCTTGGCCTCTTGGCCTCTTGCCCTCTTCTTCACATCTTCTCATCCTCACATCTTCACATCTTCATCACATCCCCTCACATCTTCACAGCAGCGTTTCACGATCTGGTGGCGGAAGCCCGCTACACCGATCCCCCTTCCCCCAGCCGACTCCCCCCCAACACGGCGGGGGTAGCGGTCTCACGCGCCGAAACTTGCGATTTTACAACCATCGCAAAATAATGCGCCTGCCACGCAAAATAATGCGCCTGCCACGCAAAATGCACGTGCTCAAATTCATTGGTGGCCGCAGGTTAAAATGAACTTGTTCGGAATGAACATAGGAAAAAACGCGTGACAATTTCAGCGACGGCGAGACACAGGGTTTGCCCGGGTTTACGGTAAATACATGTACATATACTGTAGGTGCCGGAATTATAGAACGGAAGTTGAGGAGTACGAAGGTACGGTTATTTACCGTACCCTGTTGTTCTATAATTCTGTTTTCCTCGGAAGGTGTGAAAAAAAACGTATCTGAATTTACTCCTAACTTTTTTCGTCGTTCTATAATTCTTGTCGGAGCGCTGCTGTTCTATAATTATGTTTTCCCCCATTTTTCTCACATTTCCCATTTTCTTCCATTTTCGTTCTATAATTAATGTTTCCCGGGCCCCGTTCTATAATTAAATTTTCCGTCGAACGGAAAAATTAATTATAGAACGGAAAAATTAATTATAGAATTATAGAACCTCTTCCGGGGTCCCAGAAATCCTACAAAATCACCATGAAATCCAAGAAAATCACCGTGAAATCCCATAAAAATACATTGAAATCCCATAAAATCACCATGAAATCTTATAAAATCACCATGGAATCTAAGAAAATCACCTGGTAAATGTGGGAAAAATGGGGGAAAACAGAATTATAGAACGGAAGTTGAGGAGTACGAAGGTACGGTTATTTACCGTACCCTGTTGTTCTATAATTTTGTTTTCCTCGGAAGGTAGAAAAAAAACGTATCTGAATTTACTCCTAACTTTTTTCGTCGTTCTATAATTCTTGTCGGAGCGCTGTTGTTCTATAATTCTGTTTTCCCCCATTTTTCCCACATTGCCCATTATCCTCATGTTATCCTCATTTTATCCTCGTTATCTCATCAAATCCTCATTTTATCTTCATTTTATCCTCATTTTATCCGCATTTCCTCATCAAATCGTCATTTTATCTGCATTTTATCTTCATTTCCTCATCAAATCCTCAATAAATCCTCATTAAATCTTCATTTTATAGATTGTATATGTACAAATATGCAGTAAATATCATGTCAGTGCCAGAAATTATAGATCGGAGCCAGGAGTAACGGGGAAATTTAATTATAGAACGGGGAAATTTAATTATAGAAGGGATCCCCGTTCTATAATTAAATTTCCCGACTCCGCGCGGAATCGGAACCCGGAGGAGTACAAAGGTACGGTATTTTACCGTACTTTTGTACTCCTGGCTCCGTTCTATAATTCTGGCACCCGCTGTACATATTATATATATATATATTTTTATTTAATACACACACGCATATATATATAGTTATTATTAGATATTATATATATATAGAGACAAAAATACATATACGGTAACGACATTTAAATATGTGGAGGGCGGGCCAGACTGTGAGGCCCCGGAGGTAGTATGAAATACCAGCTCGTATATTTAAATGTAGTTACCGTATGTTTAAATGAATTAGATTCCGTATGTTTAAATGGCCGGGCGGGCCAAGGGAAACCTTCCCGGAGGTAGTCTAAAATACTTGTTCGTAGTCTAAAATACCTGTTCGTATATTTCAAGATCCATGTATTTAGATGTAGTTACCGTATATGTATATACATATACTTACATATACTTACATATATGCACATATACACATACATACATACATGCATACATGCATGCATGCATGCATGCATACATGCATACATGCATACATGCATACATGCATACATGCATACATGCATACATGCATACATACATACATGCATACATACATACACGTATACATACATACATACAGGCAGGCAGGCAGGCAGGCAGGCAGACAGACAGACAGACAGACATACAGACATACAGACATACAGACATAGAGACATAGAGACATACAGACATACAGACATATAACACACACAGAGACATACATACATACATACATACAGACATACAGACATACAGACATACAGACATACAGACATACAGACATACAGACATACAGACATACAGACATACAGACATACAGACATACAGACATACAGACATACAGACATACAGACATACAGACATACATACACACACAGACATACATACATACATGCATGCATGCATGCATACATGCATACATCTTTCTTTAACTCTTTCTTTAACACATATAAATGAATATATGAACATAAACATACTACAATTGCACATACATAGTCATATAATACTGTACCTATAGGTATACATATATATATATATATACGCTATTGTTTGGTTTGCCCAGAAATGTGGTTGCCCAACCACAACGTGGATTGTAACCGAAGATGGCGTCGTCCAGGACAATCCAGCTGCATAGAGTGCAATCCCGGAGAAGCAGTGAACGAACTGGCTGCGTGGAACTGCAAGGAATGCCCTGTAGGTAGGGAAGGGCTGTGGCTATGTCAGGTATGTGGGAAACTTCTGCCAGAAACAACGCGTCATGGGGATGGTTGGAATCCCGTGACATTTGCTGATCATGGGTAATTTTCCCATTTGTCTCGTCATTTCCCCTGATTGAATTTGGGGTGTTAGGGAGCAACCCTGATACTTCCTCTTCCTTACCTGGTGGCTTCTCCTCTCACGGGCTTGCGGGCTGTGCCCCACAGGACCTCACGCCCATTAGCACGCTCGTTGAGATACAACGAAAAAAATATGCCAGGATATGTGTGAGAAAATGTGAGCACATGCCAGAAGTTTTGTCAAAAACAAATCCGAATACATGTCAGACCACATGCCAGAGCGTTTAATTCAGAACAAATGCCTGAATAATTACATGTCAAAGTATATATCAAGAGAAATGCCAAAATAGATGTCAACCCTTGTGTATATATATATATATACATATGTACACCAGAAGACAGGTCGGAATACATGTCAGATTTTCTGTCAAAAATGATGCCAAACAATTGTTTGCCAAAATATATAAATTTCAGACTACATGTCTGAGTGCATATGCCAGAAGAAATTGATGTTGCAACGTATGCCACGAAAAATGTCAAAATATATTTCAGAATGCGTGCCCAAGTAGATGTCAGAAGATGTGTCAGAATTTATTTCAGAAAGTTGGTCAAACAAGTGAAAATACATGTCAGAATATGTGCCAGACTGCATGTCACAGTCAAAAACCATGCCAGAACTTTCAGTATGAATATTTATGTGCTTATATGGACCTGGACATGTTTTTTCTATGAAACGGACACGCGCACCTGTAAATTTACGAATAATGTGGGCAACCTAATACTTAACGACGGGTTATACTATCCATGTATGGTGATTTTCGGAATGGTTTATCATTGGGCTTACCAAATTAGCACAAACTTGTCAGAATACTTGTCAGTATATTTACTGCACTGCATATGTTAACATTCTTGTCAGAATTTGGGAGGGGACTGTTGTGGCCGCCTCTTTTTTAACTATTGTTGTCAAGTTTTTAATTAACCATGAGCTATTTCACTGGGAAACCTACACAAAAAAGTCATGAATAACTCTTGAACCATTGTTTAGCCAAATGTCTTGCAATTTTATTTGGTAAGTTCCAGGCAGTCTTGACAAATGTCATGGGACACATATGAAATTATTTCGTGAGAAACATTATTTGCAGCCTTTACCAAGTTTTGAAAAGGATCTGAAACTTTAGCAGCAATGGCCCTCAGGTTCATTTCATCAAAGTATCTTTGGTTCAGTTAGTGGTCTGCCTAAAAGGTCTTGCATGTGTATATATATTTTTTCTTTCTAAGTTGTCATCCTTGAAAATCACAAATTTTCTTGCAGCAGCAGTTCAAAATCTCAAGCTTTCAGCTTTCCAGGCATGTCAAAATCATTCAAAATCTGTAGATTTTTGGTATGCAGTTTATATGCAGTTTATATGTAGTTTATATGTAGTTTATATGCAGTTTATATGCAGTTTTCAAAACTGCATATAAACTACATGTAGTTTGGTCAAAACTGCATATAAACTACATGTAGTTTTGAAACTGCATATAAACTGCATATAAACTTCATATAAAATTTATATGAAAATTCAAGGGCTGACATGTGGTTTTTAAGGATTTTGATTATACATTCGGACTTGGTTCCACTGATTCCCAAACCTTTGGACACCAATATGGACATATAAAATTCATAGTGTGATGCAATCAAAACTGGCAATGCCAGCAACTTGTTTCCTTTCCCAAAACTTTGAAACAATTGCAAGTGCAAAGGCCCAGTGCACTTGTTTACAAAAATGATTTGAAGAATCATAAAAGGTTATTTCTGTTCACAAGTAAGTAAGCATCTCTAAAGATCCAAGATCATCATATGTAAATCTCAAGTAAAGAGGTTTCAAGGAACCATAAAAGATTCTTTTGGCTCACAAGGAAACATCTGTACAGGCCCAGGATCATCCCCTACACATGTAAATCTCAAGTAAAGATGCTCTAATATACCACAAAAATCCAAGAACATCACATGTAAATCTCAAGTAAGGATGTTTTAGGCAGGACAATACAAGTTTCTGTTTGTGTTCACAAGTAAACATCTGTACAGGTCCAAGAACATCACATGTAAATCTCAAGTCAAGAGGTTTTAAACAAAACAATAAACTTCTTTGTATTCACAAGTAAGCATTTGTACAGATCCAAGAGCATCACATGTAAATCTCAAGTAAGAATCTTTGGAGGAAACTGTCAGTGAACATATAGAGATTGAAGTGCTAGCTACTATTGGAAAAATGTATATGGAAAATCCAAAACTGTTTCAAGTATCCCCAGGTTTTTGCCTGCAACAAAGAAGCATGTTTCAAATGTTATGGATGCTTGGTCCCAAAATGGTAAAAAGACAATGATATGATCTTTACATGAACCTGCGCCTGGCATAAAGTACTCAGGCTTTGTTTGGAGGGTCACTTGATGGATCCTTAATTGAAGAAACTTCTATGTGCCAATCTTTACTTGTGGATTCAAACAATATGGTATATATTTGATGGATCCTTACTTGAGGAAACTTCCATGTGCTAATGCTTACTTGTGGATTCAAACGACATGGCCTATATTTGATGGATGAGCAGGGAATATAGAAAATTAGCTAACCACATGTTGGAAATTAGTAGTTAAATAGATCTGATGATCTTAGATTAACTTGCGTAGTCCAGACACAGAGAGAGCGGCGCTAAAAGCCAATAAAGGCAGATGACCAGAGAATATAGAAAATTAGCCAACCACATGCCATAGCTTCAGGAGTCCAGACACAGAGAGAGCGACGCTAAAAGCCAATAAAGGCAGATGACCAGAGAATATAGAAAATTAGCCAACCACATGTTAGTACTTAAATGTTAAATAGATCTGATGATCGTAGATTAGCTTGGATTAATCTGGATTAATCTGGATTAATCTGGGACCAAAAAAACAAAAAAAAACAAAAAAAACAAAAAAACCAAAAAAACCAAAAAAAACAAAAAAACCAATGTTTTGGAGACTAGTCTAAAGATAGCCCTGATCCAAGTAGTCCTGAAAACATTGTTTTTTTTTGTTTTTTTTGTTTTTTTTTTGTTTTTTTGTTTTTTTTGGTCCCAGATTAATCCAGATTAATCCTTGGGGTTTGAACAGATATCAACACACAAGTTATCGGAAGGGAATGTTGTGACACCCAAATCTCACAAGAACACAAGTTATCGGAAGGGAATGTTGTGACACCCAAATCTCACAAGAAGTATTCTTTATACATATTAAGTGTGAGATTTGGGCGGCCACAACAGTCCTTTCTGCAGAATTTTTGTGGCTTATTTGTCAAGTTTTTTGTGGGGGCGTCACAGCGCATGTTTGCGATTATGTATTGGTAAATTGGGTGTCTAGGCTATAGGAAATTCGTATCCGTTGAACTATTTTGTATACAACCCTTACTGTAAATTATTTTGCTCGTGGCAATTAAGCACACACTTTTTACCCTTGAAATTCCTTGAAAGCTGGCAGGCTACTTTGCTGAGGAGTTTGGGAGTCCCACCTGCATAGAGTGCCCCAAGGGAACCTTTCAGGACTCAAAAGGACGGGGAGAAAGATGGGGCTGTGGTGATACCGGTGGTACCTGTTGAAGCAGCTTGTTGGGCACTTCTTGTGTCTCAAAGCCTAGGAAATTTGAATTTATGCTCATGCTCGCTGTTTGCGCTGGTGGTATGGGGATATTGTGTGAGGGGACCCCAGATACTGGGGAACAAATGGCCATTGTAGAGCCATTGTATAGTATAATCAATCAGCGCACCGACTGCCATTTGCAGCCAAATGTGCTTAATGGATATGTGCCATTCACACGCACACACGTCTATTGTATGTATATGTATATATATATATATATATAGTGTGAATCCAGCTCATTTCCACCATATGCCGTCCTCCGTCCATCACAGGTCAACATGATGAGAAACCCCTATGTGCCTAGTGCCTAGGCACATTTAGGCTCAGGGAGCCTCCGTGGTTGTGTGGTGGGCGGGAGCCTGTGGAGCCATAGCTGGGCTGCGATTTAGGCTGGGATCAGCCTTGGATTTGGCAGAGGCCTGCCGACTTTGTGCGAGACCGGAAAACAGCGAGGCCGCTTTATGGAGTTTTCAGGCGAAGAGGCTTTCGCTTCAGTCAGCGGAGCCTCCAACGATTTTGTTGGGGGCATCCGGGAACCTTTGGGAAACTGATTTGGTTAGTGGTGCGAGCCCTGTGGATTTTCATAGATCACAGCTGCCATTCGATTTGCATCCGCAATGTCTGGAAGTGGTGAAGGAGAATCTTCGGCTAGCATTCCAAGTCAGCTGGCCATGTTGGTCCCGAGTTTTGATCCAAGCAAGGACGAGCTGTTAGTGTACCAACAAAAGGTCCAATTGGTGCTCTCTGTGTGGCCGACCAACAAAATATCAGAATTGATCACACGACTCATTCTGAATACAACTGGTTCAGCCTTTGCAAAGCTTCAGTTACACCATGAAGAACTGTGTATCAATGACCCCAAAGGGGTACAGAAGCTCATCGAGTTGTTAGGAGGACACTGGGGTAGAATTGGCCTTGCAAGAAAATTTCGCCGACGCCGAGAGAGCCTTGTTTCAATGCACGCAGAAGGCCGACAAAAGTCACGGTACGTTTCTCGCTCGTGCGGGCATTCTGGACATTCTGTGGACGAAGCTTAGATCTCAGAAGCTCCAGCTGGAAGATTTGCAAGCTTATATCACCCTGCGAGGATCTCTTTTGACGAGTGATGATAAGAAGAGGGTAATCCTGGAAAGCGATCATTTCTGGAAGGAAAATTGACAATCATCAGAGTCCAGGAAGCCATCCGACTCTTGGGTACAACGTTTTTCCAGGAGATGACAGGACAAACCAAGCCATCCACGAAGACCAAGGTCTATGATCAGGTGAATGTGGCTATGGATGATGCTGAGTCCCATGCCGAAACGGAGGATCCCACTTACACATCACAGCATGATGAGATCCCAGAGGATGGATCTTCATATCTGAGGGTGATGAAGATGCAAGTTTCGTTGCCGACTTCGAGAATGCGGCAGCGGATGTTCTGCAAAATGATGCCGACCTCTCAGCCACTTTTCTGCATACACAGAAGCCAGAAGAAAGCTTAGTGAAAAAGCGCGTTCCCATCTACAAGGGTCGAGGCAAGAGCAGTAAGGGGAAAGGAAAGGTGAAAGGCGAAAGGTAGCTGGTCAGGCCGAAAAAGTCTCCAGCAACGCATCCTTGAAAGCAATTGTAGGCTGTGCGGCCGCCGTGGCCATTCGAAAAGTGAGTGCCCACAGAAAAATCAGTCCACATCTGCCACAGCTGCATCCGCCCCAGTGACACTGTCGATGGGAACTCATGGCGACCTTGATGATGTCATGCCCATGGAGTTCATGATCTTGCCGGAAGTGACAGAAACGCCCACCAAGGACACAATCCCTGTCGAGTGAAGTTGTTTTGTACAGTCAGTTTTTTCATGTTATCACAAGCAACCGCAGGTAAGAGAATCAAGTAATGATAGCATGAGGGTAGTCCGGGATAGAATTAGGAACTATGTTAAGGGTAACATAGCCAATAATTCCAGGGAGTGGCTTCTCTCGTCAGCAGGATTGAGTCTCGCCTGTGTGCATCCGCTCCTGATTTCAAAGCATGCGACCGTGGGAGCATCCGCAAACAAACTGCATTTTGCACAAGGAACTCAACCGAAGCTCCGAAGCCAGTTCCATGTGTACAGAGTGCCCAGGTAGATTTCTCCAGATCGTTGCCATGTTTGCAACGCATGATACGTGGGGCATCATCGACACCGGAGCCACGAAGACAGTATATAATTGGAAGCCACCATGTTGTTCAATTTTTGCAAGGTCTTTCAACTGAAGTTCGCGGTCAAGTCAAGTCAAGAGGTGCCGATGTGAAGTGATTTTCCGTTTTGGTAATCAAGGAACTTTGAAGTCTGAACATGCTTTAGTGGTTCCCATCGGTGATCTAGCCCTGAAAAATCCCTACCCTCTTAGAAATTGAATTTGAGGGGGGGAGTCGTACTGAAATTTCACTTTAAAGTTCCATTTTTGCAACCATGTTTTCTCAATGATCTATATTCCTCATCGTTCCATGTCATTGGCAAGCAGGTGAAAATTAAATACTTGCGCTTAGCTCCGGAGGAGCTAAGCACATGTCAGACTGAAGCAGCGCATGTGTAGGGATGGCATCCCTCCAAAAAATTGCGCTGCCGTGATCATACCTGCGCTTAGCTCCTGTGCCCAAGGCTTGTTAATAAATGTTACTTTACAATTCCATTCGAGGGGTTGGATCACTATTCGAGGGTTTCCAAGCCAAAAAAAATGGAATTCGACAGGTTGGTTTTGTCCCTCCCCCGCCCTCCCCCTCTATAGGAGTAGGGATGCTGAAAATAGCAGTGGTCCCTGGTGCCACACCTTTCTTGCTGTCGAACACCTTGTTGAGAGCACTAGGTGGAATGATTGACACCACGTCCAATTCATTGGTGATGCCGAAACATGGTACTCAGGTGACATTGGAATTGTCTCCAAAGGGCCTTTACCTCCTTGATGTTAACAAGTTGATTCAGGCGGGGTGCAAGATACAGTGTGCCTCCAAGGTCGCAGAAACTTTTGCGCAAGACAGCCTCGCCGATCCAGCAAAAATAGCAGCTCAGAGATCTCCGCAGAAGGATGTTGTACAGAGATGTCAGGTCACCAGGTCAGGTCAGGTAAAGATATGCAGTGTCAGTGTCATCAACATGCCTCATGCCAAGACACTTTCGTGCGAACTCCCACAACAACACATGTAAATAATCAAAACCTACAGGGTACACGAAATGCTTCTTTGGAAAGTTCGATTGAAGTGCCAACTCAAAATCATCAATCAAAGCCAGAAGCCAATCAGCTTCAGAAAGTTCCGACCTTGCCACCTGTGAACGCTCCAAGCGATCATCATGAGCGACAGGTCACAACGACTGCAGAAAATCCAGGCCAACAATCCGGCCGACGAAGTGGAGTCGATCGATCACCTCACCTTGGAGGACCTCAAGACGGAAAAGATGACATTCGGCAAGACCCACACAGGCCGATCATACCTGGAAGTCTGGAACACCAGTCCACACACCCACTACAGTGCCAGCAACAAGACAGCGCCACCGCAAGATGATCACGTTCATCAAGCTGAGCAGGCTCCAGTGACTCCCAAGAGCCATGCTGCCCCGAAGGGCCTTGCCATGCGCCCCAAGGCCAAAGGCATGCCAATGATGGCAGAGGGCCCCGAGGGCACAGTGGAGAATCCATGGGTGGAGGCCGACGATCCAGCATCTCCAGGTCAGGATGCTCAACATGGAAAATGCATTGCAACAGATTCTCCAACATCTGGTGCCCAATCCTGCAGAGCCATTTCCGACGATGCCCATCGACGAAGAGTGGAACGATCCCTGGAACAATTGAAGGCTGAGAAGCTCTCGTGTGACTCAGCTTTGACAGCTGGAGAGATAGATACGTTTGATGAATTTCAAATGAATAAGGAAAAACAATTTTGGCAATTGTTTGAACAGCTATAACAAGAACTTCATCATCATGTATCCAGGACCAGAGCTATGGGAAAACCTATCGACCTGCTTGAAGTCTTTTGCAGTGATGAAAGCAAGCTGTCTAGTCAAGTGCAAGCCCTTGGAGGAACATCCCACCGTTTCGGGCTCAGCCAAGGAGATCTGCATACGACTGAGGGTCGCGCCAAGTTGTTTCAAGTCATCGGCAGGCATCAGCCCGAGAACATATGGATGAGCCCTGTGTGCAAACCATGGTCTCGATGGTCTCAGTTCAACAGCCAACGTTCCCTTGAGAAAAATCCATGCTGAACGCCAAAAGAATCTCATCCAAGTCGTGCTGTGCCTCGTGATTTGCCGGTACCAAGTCCGGATGCAGCGACATGTGCGTTGGGAACAACCAAAAGGTTCCTCCATGATGTGCCTTCCATATGTTCAAGAGATCTATCGGTATTTGAAACATGCCAAGCCAGACCTATGTGTCGCCGGTGACCTAAAGGACCCCAAGCATGAAAAACCCATCAAGAAGGGGCTTCACATAGCAACATCTTCCATGAGGTTGTTTCTGGAACTTCACCCACTCAAATGCCATGGTCTGCATGAGCATCAAGTCCTTGAAGGAACCACCAGTGCACATGGACAGACAGTCTCTCGTGCGACTTTTCCCGAGTTGTATCCTCGCAGGTTTGCCCGACGAGTGGCCAAAGTTTTGCTGAGGAGAACGTTTCCAGTTGAAAAGCCAGTGAGTAGCTTGGTTGACCCAGCTTTGACGATGATCGATGTCGTGTGTGCCGCCGTCGATAAACCTGCCAAGCGTCTGCGAATTTCTGCTGCCAGAGCACACAAAACCAAGCGTGCAGACAGGACGCCCTTGACACCTTCGGCCAACAAGAAGGTGAAGACACCCGAAAGTTCAGAATCACTGAGTGAGCAACTACCAGCGGATAGCCAGGGCCAAGAAGTTTTCCATGACATCGTAGAAATGATTGAACCATTGTTGCCAAGGGTTGGAAGAAAACAAATGGATCAACCAACTATCATGCAAGCCATACAAAAAGCGTTTCCTGATAAAATCATCAAATGCATAATGGCATGCAAAGGTAACGAAAGAACCATGGGTCCCCCTTCCACCATAAATGCCAAAGAAGCACCATATCGCAGAGCAACCATGAAGCTTCGAAGCAATGACCATTTTTGATGAACAATGGGAAAAACATGACATGCTGTCCCAAAGAAAGATAGCAGGGAAGTCCTTTCCCTGCCGGGTGAATATAACTGTCTTTGCAGTCAATCCCGAGACGGGCCTAGAACCTGCTAGCAGCCAAGCTGAGCCGTGCCCTACGGTGCCGATAGCATCTCGGATAGATGCTAGTGATTCCAACCAAATGCAGTCGAAGGCAAACGAAACTGAAATTCCTGGAGATCCCCCCATCCAGTCATCCGATGACTCCACGGGAAGGGAATCGAATGCAGAAACATCAGGGGACTTTTTGACTTCGCAAATCCAAAGGGAATCACCCTCGGCAGAAGCCCATGGCCCCCCCTTCCGGGCACTCCCAAGAGGAACAGTCGATGTTAAAAAATTGCACACCAAAATTTGTGTCATCCCAGTCCGCAACAGTTCAGCGCAATGCTGCGGCAACAGGGTGCCACGCCTGAATTGCAACAGGCTGTGTTCGACATGTCGTGCCAAGTTTGTGCCACCACTCAAAAACCAAAGATAGCCAGACCCAGCACCGTAAAGCACGAACTAGATTTCAATGACAAGATTTTTGTGGATGGGATAACATGGACCAGTAAATCCAATAAGACCTTTCACTTTTATCATATCATTGATCAGGCCACGAACTACCATGTTGCGATCCCTGCACCAGGCCGCACTGCTGAGAATGCGGTGAGATGCCTATCCGAATCTTGGTTGATGTGGGCAGGCGCACCACAGAGTTCACAAGCGATGTTTTCTCAGTGTTTTCGCAGCGCCATGACATCAATCAATCAAGTTACAACCGCGCCTCATGCACACTGGCAAAATGGACGCTGTGAGCGTCATGGTGACATCTTTCAAAACATGCTGAATAAAGTAAAGTAGACTTGGAATACCCAGTAGGGACATATGATGACCTTCTGCAAGCACTGATCCAACGCACGAGCGCCAAAATTTTTTTGAGCATACGTCGCGGATACTCACCGGAAGTCTTGGTCTTTGGAAAGTGTTCAAAGGTTCCAGGTTCACTCAGCAGCACTGAAGGAGAATCGTTACTAGCCAGCGCCGATGGTGAAGATGCCCTGGGCATAGCGTTCCGTAGAAACCTTGCTCTCCGAGAGCGTGCCCGCACTGCTTTCCATGAGGCAGACAACGATTTGTCTCTGAGGCGAGCCTGCCTTAGGAGAGCTCGCCCAAAACGGGATGCCTATGAACCCGGTGAATGGGTCATGATGTGGCAGCCATCTGTCAAGGGTGGTCACTGGTTCGGACCCCTGAAGGTAGTCACCCAAGAAAGTCAATACTCAGTATGGGCCACCATGGCTGGCAAGCTTTATCGACGAGCCCCAGAACACATCAGGCCCGGTATGTTCCAATGAAGCCCGACAGATCCCCATGGACGAAGAAGGAACCAGCTCAAGCCAACCCCATGAAAGTAACATCACCAGTCAACTGAGAGCCAGCTCATATCCAGATGACGAACCCATAGCCCATAATCTTCTTTGTTGCGAAGACACCGAAATGTCAATAGATCCAATTGACATCCAATGCGCCTGGAGATGCGAGCTTGAGGTGCCTCGTCACATAAGCCCCAAAGAAATGGAAACATGGTCTCCAGATGGTATCCTTCTTGCTATAAACAACGCACGGAAGTCAAGCTATCAGCTATCCTCACTATCACCTTCCGAACAGAAAGCCTTCCAACAAGCCAAAGAAACAGAAGTCAATAACTGGTTGAAAACAGGCACAGTTTCAACAATTCTCAGACACAAACTTGCACCTGAACAGATCCTGCGTTGCAGATGGATATTGGTTTGGAAGCCTCTTGAGGGCCAAAGTGAAGAGAACCCGAGCGGATCAAAGCTCGCTACCCACAAGCCGAAAGCACGGCTGGTAGTACTTGGCTACATGGATCCAAAGCTCACGGAAGTCCCTCGCGATAGTCCGACACTGGGTCGCCAATCAAGAATGATCATTCTCCAGTTGATCGCGTCCATGGGGTGGAGTTTAGGATCTTGTGACATAAAGGCAGCCTTTCTGCAGGGGAAACCTCAAAAGGATAGAGTAATCGGTCTTGAGCCCGTAGTTGAACTCGCACAAGCCATGAACCTATCCAAAGATGAAATCTGTAAATTGGATAAATCCGCATACGGCCTCATAGATGCTTCCTCTTTATGGTTTCAGACCCTCCATGATGAGCTGACTAGCTTAGGATTCTTTTCATCCCCTTTTGATCCTTGTGTTTTCTTCCTGAAAAACCCAAAGGCCAAAGAATTAGCTGGGGCACTGGGTATTCATGTGGACGATGGAATCTACGGCGGAGATGATTCCTTTCACCAACAAGTTAGCCAAACTGGAGACCAAATACCCATTTGGATCAAAGAAAGCCAAAACATTCACTTTCACTGGAATTGACCTTCACCAAAATATAGATAACAGCATCGAAATGTCCGAATCAAAATGTCAAGAACATACCACCAATTTCACTATCACCAGAACGAAAAGCTGATGAGAATGCACCGGTGACCGAGAGGGAACGACATCTACTGCAAGGCTTGATTGGTTCCCTGCAATATGCAGCTGTGCCTACCAGACCTGATTTGGCAAGTTCTTTAAGTTTCCTTCAATCAGATATCAATAAAGTCACAGTAGCCACACTCACTGCAGCGAACAAAGCATTTCACGTAGCCAAGAAACATCACGACATCACCATCAAAATAAGACCCATAAACCCAAGGGATTTAAGATTCTTAGCCTTTTCAGACGCGTCGTTTGCATCCAAAGCAAAACCGGAATCCCATGCTGGTATGATGATCCTGGCAACGCACAAGGACATATCTCAGAATAAGGCATGCCCGATCAGTCCAATATCCTGGGGAAGCAAGAAAATTCAAAGGATTGTGACAAGCACTTTATCAGCGGAAACATCAGCCCTATCTACGACTTTGAACCAATTGACTTGGCTTCGTCTTTATTGGGCATGGATTTTTGACCAGACCATAAAGTGGCACGATCCTAGCAATATTCCAAATCTCCCCAAAGCCATCACAGTCCCGACGTTGAAGACCGAAGAAAAAGATTTTGCGATTACTGACTGTAAAAGCCTTTTCGACCTCACAACAAGAACAGCTGTCCCAAATTGCCAAGAGTTCAGAACACAACTGCGAGCACGAGCCATCAAAAACATCCTGTCCGAGGGGATCCAACTCCATTGGGTCCACAGTGGAGCACAATTGGCGGATGCTCTAACAAAGGTGATGGAAGCTACGTTTCTAAGAACTACCTTGCGTCAGGGTACATACTGCCTGCATGATAGCAATGAAGTATTGAAGGAAAGGGCATCCACCAGAAACAGACTCCGTTGGTTGAAATCCACTGCCGAAGGAATGAGCTGAAGTCTCAATGTTTTTCGAAGTTTTGGGAATGTGAGTCCATCTCATTTCCACCATATGCCGTCTTCCGTCGATCACAGGTCGACATGATGAGAAACCCCTATGTGCCTAGGCACATTTAGGCCCAGGGAGCCTCCGTGGTTTATGGTGGGCGGGAGCCTGTGGAGCCATAGCTGGGCTGCGATTTAGGCTGGGATCAGCCTTCGATTTGGCAGAGGCCTGCCGACTTTGTGCGAGACCGGAAAACAGCGAGAGACCGCTGTGTGGAGTTTTCCGGCGAAGAGGCTTTCGCTTCAGTTTGGGATTTTGGTGCGGTATGGTGCCGTTTACCAATCACAATATAGTTATATATATATATACAGACGCACACACACACACATATCGTTTTTGGTGTATGCCCATGCCCAACCTACCTACGCGCAGGAGCATCGGTTTGTCAGTCCTGCCCGCCTGGGTACCACGTGAACTCCACACGCGCTTCGAAGTGCAAGATGTGTCCCGCAGGCGCTTTGGGACGTTTCACATTTGGTGGATTTTCCCATATGAATGATGAATAGGTTGATTTTCCTATCCAACTGGCGATTTTGAACAAACCGTTGGTTGCGCCCCGGCAAAAAAAAAAAGGGCGATTTCACAGTCTTGCGGCTAGGAGCTGTGAAAATCCTCATGAAAGTAGCAAATCTGATATGGGTTTTCCTAAAATCGAGGATCCCCAGACTGGGTTTCATACTAAGTCATGGTCATTCATGACTCGGATCATTCGGGGTACCCCATGACTTGGGAAACCTCCATATAATCCACATTTGCCAGCGATTTTGTTACAAACCAGGGCGACACCAGTTCACAACTGGTTCAACTGATCTTTTTTCCCCGTATCGTCGGCTGCCCACAGCACTCTACAGGGGGGATGGTTTTGAAAAGAACAGTGACGTTGCAATACCAGTGTGATTTGCGACTCCGGGTTGAGAAGCGAGATCGA
>CAMXCT020000514.1:50000-197500 GCA_947184155.2 Cladocopium goreaui | reverse complement strand
CTGATGTCTGGGCTTTGCGGCAGTTGAAGTCTATCCTCAGGGTCCATGGCTCGATTCCATTCGCATGCAGCGATGAATTCCGATCTGCTGCTCCGCTAGGTGGCAAGAAATCCACTACACTACGCTACGCTACACTACACTAGGTTACACTAGACTGCACTACCTTCCACTACACTTCACTACATTACTCTACACTACACTCCACTACAACTACAACTACAACTGCACAACTACACTCCACTACGCTCCACTACACTCCACTACACTAAATTACACTACACTGCACTACATTACACTACATTACATTCCATTTTATACACTCCACTACACTACACTACATTACACTACACTACATTACACTGAATGACACTGTACCGCAGATAGACAGGTAGACAAATAGACAGACAGACAGACAGATAGATAGATAGATCGATAGATCGATAGATCGATAGATCGATAGATAGATCGATAGATAGATAGATAGATAGGTAGGTAGGTAGGTAGGTAGGTAGATAGTCAGAGAAAGAGAGATTGAGTGAGAGAGATCAATCACCTTTCTTTCCATCAGTGACTTCGCTCTGCCATCCCTGATTCACAACAACCAACCTCTCCTATAGGTTTCCTATTTTTGAAACTTCCGCCGCCTTGTGCGGTACTACTGGTATAATCTTCCGTGTTCTTCATCATTACTATCACTATCACTATCATTTCTTATCATCGCCATCACAGTTGCCATCACCATCATGGTGAATCATGGTGAATGGTGAGAACATGATACACGCATTGCCATCAATGGGGATATGATATCATGGAGGGCTCAAAGGGAAAAATCACTATTTACTGTAGACTCCAGTTATGGTCAGCCAGTCAATTACTAGGGATTTGGATGTGAGTTTCGATGTGCAGGTATTGGTATCGACGACGTATCTTGGTGGCAGACAGGGTGTTTCGTTGGGGATGTAGTACGTAGTTTTGAGAGAAAGGATTCACCGGGACTTGGCATGGAATCTAAATCATTTGTTGAATATATTTATTCTCCCGGTCGTCAATGATATACAGTGATCAGTAATCAAGACTTCCATTCCGACACAATCACGAGCTTTCCAGAGATTTCCGGCGGAAAGTGGTTCAGTATGTGAAGCTTCAAGGAGAACCAGATCTGCCTGAGTTTGACCGGGGACATGGCAGCACCCCTTGGTAAACATAGCCGCAGCCATGGACTCCCTTTGTGTATATAGTTGATAATCCTCCATTTGAACCGGGCACAGAAGTGAACTTTCCAGAGGGTCTTCCGATGTTGGCATGGCATTTGGGTACAAAAAATTTCACCATGAGGTCTATTTGTGAATGATGCCTAAGGAAACCATCTCATTTTTATGGCCCTCATGAGGTAAACCCGTCTTTGGTAAACCCTAACCATAAAAGGTGTACGCCGAAGCCGCTGGCGGATGCTTGGCATCGAACTCCGGAGTCGTCCAGAAATGGGGGTCAAACATGGAGCTTTCAATAGGGCAAATGAACGTGGCAGTGTTGCCCTTTTGATGTTTGTGGATCCAGTGAATCCAGTGTCGTTTGGTGTTTTGCAATGGATGTAATGTCTTTTCACGAAAGCTAGCGTCAGCTAGCTGGAGTCTTCTTGCTTTAGCAAGTATTCCGGGGGCTGCTCAAGGACATCACGTGATTTTTCACGCGAAAGGGGGGGACCCCCCCCACCACCACCACCACCACCACCATCACCACCACCATCATCATCATCATCGTCATCATCATCATCATCGTCCTCGTCATCGTCATCCTCATCCTCATCCTCATCCTCATCGTCATCGTCGTCGTCATCGTCATCATCCTCATCGTCATCATCATCATTCATCATTCATCATTCATCATTCATCATTCATCATTCATCATTCATCATTCATCATTCATCATTCATCATTCATCATTCATCATTCATCATCATCATCATCATCATCGTTATTCAATTACATTTTATCATTATTGGCAATTATTGGCATTATCACGAAAGCTAGCGTCAGCTCGCTAGAGTCTTCTTGCTTTAGCAAGTATTCCGGGGCTCCCCAAGGACATCACGTGATTTTTCAGGCGAAAGGGCCCCCCCCCCTGCCCCCTCCCCCATATATATCATTGTTATATATCATATATCATTTATCATTGTTGCATCCTCGTTGGGACGAACAATGCCGCGACACGATGATGACAGTCCCTCCGCAACTCACCTCTTCCCTTCCTTCTTTCTCCTACCCCGCTAGCTTTCGTCATCTACCCCCGGCCTCAAGTTGTCAACTGTGCGTCTCAATTCCATTGGTTTTATTGTCCATGTTTTTCTGTGCGCTGGCCATCAAATATGGACATTTCATCCCCAGGCCCCAGAAAAGTATTCAATTTTTGGTGGGTCATTTCACAAAGCGACAGTGGGGCCATGGTTTTGGCACATGAAAGCGGTCTTTTGTTCTGCGCCAAGGTTTGGTCACATCTGTGCCAAGGTTTTGCCAGTCAGAGACATCAGAAACGTAGTTGGAAGTTGATAGAGAAAAAAACAACGTACTTGGGAGATGTCTTACAAGGGATGCCAAACTACTTGGAAGCTGATAGAGAAGATAACAACGTAGTTGGATGGTAACATAGTTGGAAGTTGATAGGAACGATAACAACGTAGCTGCACTAAATCTGACCAGAGATGATAACGTAGTTGGAAGTTGATAAAAAAAATAACACCATAGTTGCACGAAGTCGGACCAGAGATGATATTGTAATTGGAAGTTGATAGAGAAAAAAACAACGTACTTGGGAGATGTCTTACAAGGGATGCCAAACTACTTGGAAGCTGATAGAGAAGATAACAACGTAGTTGGATGGTAACATAGTTGGAAGTTGATAGAAACGATAACAACGTAGCTGCACTAAATCTGACCAGAGATGATAACGTAGTTGGAAGTTGATAAAAAAATAACACCATAGTTGCACGAAGTCGGACCAGAGATGATATTGTAATTGGAAGTTGAGAGGGAAGATAACAACGTACTTGGAAGATGTCTTACAAGGGATGCTAACGTAGTTGGAAGCTTATAGAGGAGATAACAACGTAGTTGGATGCTAACGTAGTTGGAAGTCAATAACGTAGTTGAAAATTCACGTTAATACCCCACCCCACCCCACCCCACCCCACCCTACCCCGTGCAAGATGTTAGAGAAACCAAAAACGTAGTTCTGAAAGTTCTTACTACAAGGATGTATAAACCTCACCCCACCCCACTCCACCCCAAGAGGTTAGACAATTAGAAATAGTTACAACTACACGTTCGGTTGTCCACCCGTAGGCTTACTGAACCAAATATATATATATTTTTATTTATATATATAATATATGAACAGATGAAAAAATTGGATTTCGGGGTAGCCCTAAGTTTTGGACAACCCTTCCAACTATGTTTCCACATGATGCGATGATTTTTTTGAATTTTTCGTCCGATAATTCGATAGAAAGGACGGAAACGGATCATCGTCCGCACCCAGCAGTCGCACTGGTTGTGCCTCAGCAGAAATGGCGTCGCCGATGAAGAGATATTGAAGTTGTCCGAAAAACAAGAAACTAATTAATAAACAAATGGCAAATAATCATCAATCAATCAAATCGAAAACATGCACAAACTATATCAAAACAATATCAAAACAATATCAAAAACAATATCAGACAATCTCACAGCCAGTTGGATCTTCCAATCGCTTCTGCGCAGTTGGCACCTTGGTGGCTCCATGTTGCGCAGGTCCTTCTTCAGAATTCGCAAGTGCAGGAAACCACCCAGGATTCAGATAGGGATAGGCTGGGATAGGTGGGTTACACCGCTTGCATCTTGGGGACATCTTGGGGTAAGGCTGCTTTGATGTACAGTTTTGATCAGTTTTGGCCAGAGATCTGATCTAGGTTCGCCAACAAGCTATGGGAGTGTAACATCCTTCAACCATCAAACCCTTGGTCAACATTCAACATCAGTGGTTTGGTCGACGAGTGGTGGGTCACTTTTTTCGCCATACATGCAGAAGAGACAATGTTTCACAAACAACAAATTCCACTGATCTCTTGCAACCAGGAGTCCGAAGGTTGCCAACCTTGATCGCATCGACAGTACCAAGAGTGGCGCAACTGAGAAATCTGTGACCTTGGAGATGCTTGGTTATAGGGAGAGTATATCGAAGCCATGGAAAATGGATCAAGATGGACTTGTAACCTGGAGGGTTCCCAACTTCAAGGGACGACATTTAACATATAGTTACCTTGTGCATCCAAACCCCTAAAATACCTCGGTCATGAGGGTAAACCCTGATTATACCCCCTACTATTCAGAAGATAAAACTGCGTTTTCTCGGGTAAAACCTAGGTTAAAGGTAAAACCCAGCTGTTTCCTTTCCAGTGGTGGCGCCAAAAACATGTCGCTTATCCGCTAGAACAACATCCAAAGAGATTGTGCGTTGAAGGAGTTCATAGCGGTCTAATTAGTTGCATTTTTTCAACTTTGCAGGGGAAACCACAGTTGAAGGCCTTCCGAAACACCAACGCGTGAGTTGCCCGTGATTGCCCGTGATTTTGCCGTGCAAAGCCGTGATTTAAATCATGGGTTTGGTACCCTAAGTTGCATCCCAAGTTATTTAGGGACTCAAATGCGAAATCATGTTACCTGCTGTACTGGAAGCATAGCTGTGGAAAATGCCCATTTCTTGCTGACTTACCTTTTAGAACTGGTGACTTTCCATCACAAACTGTTTAATTTCTAGAGGGTTAAGATATGTTAAGATTCGCCATTACCCATAGGATCCATGGTGCTGCTATATATGGTAACATGGATGCCATCAATATACCCCCTTTATGTTAGCCTATGTACCATACATGGATCCTATGGGTTATGATCGGTGGTTAAGAGTTGCCTGGTTAAGATCCCCCAGGAACGCGGTGCATATCTCGGTGTCGCATCGGGTGGAGATCCCGGTGACTTTCGCCCAGACAGGGCATCCCTTCCTGGACACGCGGCCCATGAGTCATCCCAAGGACTCACCGTGATCCAAAACTTCACAGAAATGATTGGTGTGTAAACTGTCAAGAATTGGATGGGGGAAAAAGACATTTCATTGTTTTTTTTTCGGAATAGTTTGTGGGATTCATTTGATTCAGTTGGGGTTTAGTTGTTTATTGTTTGTTTATATCACGCTCAGATGTAAGTCTATATATCTAATGGTCCAATAATTAGATATCCTAGATATCCTTTTGGGGTATGGCTTTTGAATTGCCCCCCACCAATGGTACAGTTGAGATTATTTGGCTATGGTTTACCATCGAGTTTGCCACAAGACATCATACCATGACATTCCAATGGTTCAAATTTCTCCAAGTTGGCGTGGGGTTGTTGAACTTATATCACCAGGTTGGGAGGTACAATTCACAGAATTGGATGATGGGAAAATTTACAGGAACCCCTATATTTGGTAAAAACCATGGTTTCCTGTAGATTTTCCTTTAAACCAATCCATTGAACAATAGGTTCGCTCACATTGTCCAAGTTGAGCGCCAGTTGAAACCCTTGGTTTCCCCGGAAAAAGGACTCGTGGCTGATGAATACGGCCGCTGCGCGCGCCGTGCAAGCAGCGCATGAACTCATCGAAAAGGTGTCCTCGCCGATGAAACCGGAGGAGATGAACAGCCTCAACACAGCAAGTGGGATATAGTGGGATGCTAGAACCCAGGTTTTATGTAGCATTGGGTACTTGGGATATCTTGGGAGTGTATTTACCAAGCTCTGTTTCCGCAATGGGCTGCTTGTCTAATTTTTATATAATCTTTTATCATCTGGGTATATACTCGTTGGCCAGGATCAAACTTGAGTTATTCCATGGCAGTCATTCTTAGCAGTTCACTGCGTCATTCTCTGCGTCTAGGAGGTCTCTAGCAAGAAGAAGCAGTTGGTGCAGCCACTGACCAGACATCATTTGCCGCTCGGCTAGGGCGATGGTGAATAGTGTTGGCCAGCATATTTTTGTGGCGGTGTGGCTTCGTTCCGAAACTCCCCGTCAAAACTCAACATGTTCGCTCGACGAGACCTCAAAATGCACGGTAGATGGCATTGAAAGTTTGCTTTTTGGGCAAATTTTCAATGATATCATACTTGCACTTTGACCTTACCAAATATTCTGAGGGAAGTGAAGTTTGGAGCCGCTTCAAACTTTCGTGGGTGATATCAGGACAAATTAGAAAACCCAGCTTCTGCCATGAGAAAATTACAATGGATACAAAAGACACTTCATGATGCACCACCTTTGATTATATACGATGTGTATTCAGTCACGTGTCACGAGGCCTGCATTTTTTCCACAAGAAGTGTAGGCTTGGCCCAAGATGCATTCATTGTTAATATACCTTTTGCCTCATGCTTTCCATAAGCCGTGTGTTTTTCTGAGGCTTCTACTGACACCAGAGGGGAAGCCCGAGGTACAGGGTACAGTGGGTACAGTGGGTACAGTGGGTACAGTGGGTACAGTGGGTACAGTGGGTACAGTTTGCTTCCCCAGTTGCTTCCCCGCTTTGCTCAGTAAATCCATGGGATGAATCCTTCACTGATCCTTCACTGGTGCCCCAAGCATCGTCCAATTGATGGCATCGGATAACTTGTTGCTCCCATCCCCTTCTCAATATCCCCTTGTCTAATCTCGTCTATACCTATTGAATCCTATTGACTTAGTGATACCCCTTGTATCTATACCCAAGATGAATAGATATCTTGAGTGGTGTTTTCTTTTTAATGTTATTTGATGAGATTAAGGATTCTACCAGGGTTAGGCCTGGTCCTGGTGATCGAATTCAGGAGCGTTTAATTGAGACTTCCATGGGCCATTTATGCACCTCGGCTTCGGCGCGAATTCAAAAACAGGCGGTCGAATCCAGCCGGGCAACGCAGTTAACACACTTCCAACATCTACAAAATGATGATGAGAAGGTGATAGAAGGTGAATGAGGATGAGGATTCAACAGGATGTGTCATCAGATATGGTCATTTTCTGGCACACCTCATCTCGTTCCTCTGTCTAACATGGGTTGAGGGGCTGGCATTCAAACCACCATCCAAGCTCCAAGCATCAACCAGCTTCATGGTCCCGTGATGTCCGATAGAATTTTCGTCCACAACCAAGTCAAGGCATCAACTTCCCTTACACCTTGATCAGAGTGGCGCCACTGCACCTTCCGATGTTCCTGCTCCTTGGTGACATGGGCAGTACCTCAGTACCTGTCTGGTGCCACAGTTAAGTTCAACGGACCATTTTCATGAACTTATATAATTATGGGATATTATGGGCTAGCCAACAGCATGGTTTCCTGCATTCTTTTGCTTTGGTTAAACCTGTGACAGGCAACCTATGCCACAACCCTTCCAATTCGATTAATTCGTGACACCTGAAACTCAGCCAGCTATCCATATAGCATTCCCCAAAAATGCTTGGGCTTATGCAACATGTTTTTTTTCTCATAGAAGGCCCATTTGACATCAATTTGATGGGTCCATTGATGCTCCATGTCCCGGTACCCAGGTGGCTGCTGGCGGCAGTGCTCTTTGTGATTGTGTTGCTGTCGACCTTCGAATTAGAAGCAAGATTTGCGCTGGTTGCTGCCATCATTAGCACCTTGACTTCAGTTATATAATTATTCCCCGGTGGAATTTGGACCAGTTCCGAGTGTTCTGAGCTATGGCGATTTGAGTTTCCCAAGCACATGACAATTGTGCTGTGCATTCAGCATCAAGCCAGTACCACTCATTACTATTACCCTCTGGTAATTTAACGTAACTATGGAAAATCACCATGTTTAATTAGTAAATCCACTATAAATGGCCATTTTCAATTAGCTATGTTAAATTACCAGAGGGTACCATTCTATCAGTCTGGTGGGGGTGAACACAGTTTTGCATCGTTTCTTCCGGTCTTGGCAGATGATTTCATTGCAGCACATGGGTAGCAGAACGAACATCATCCATATCATCCATGTCAATCGTTTAACAATGCAACATATATATATAATAACATAATAATACATAGTAATTTCATGTAATTACATAATATATAACTCTTATAATTATAATCATATAAAGTGGATATATATATATATAGAACGACGTTTTATATTCCCAAGAAACGGGTATAATTACATATTATAATCATATTATATAACTATGTGATATAACTTATAACTATGATATTCATAGAAAGCACCGAGGGTCGCTGCAGACCAAGGTTTCGTCCTTGCGCTTTTGGTGACCTTTGTCCAGTGGCGATTGACGCCTCCCACTCTGAGGCAGCACAAGCTCAAGGTGCGGGCGATGAATCAACGGCTACGGCTATGGAGGTTTCCATAGCTGGATGGTTGAAAAAATAGAAGATCCATGAAGATCCATCTATAAATGATTGTAAATGGATGATTTGAGATATTTGAGGGTATGCCCATGACTTGGGAAACTTGGGAAACCTCCATATAAGGGTTTTAGTCGAATCTGCCACTAGGAGAGAGCGCTTCGGAGCTACAATGGGTATTTGTGTCCATAAAATAGCATAAAATGGGAAGCAAGGGCAAGGGAGCTACAAAGAGTTTCGGACCACATGACTGTGGTTTCGGAATGTTTCGGACATGTATTTTAGGATGATCCCAAAGACCTCTCTTTTTCCTGGTTTGGCTTCCCAGCAGACGTCCGAGTGGGAGTCCACCAGGGAAATTGTGCCAGCCCTAATGAAGATCAAATTCAGCAACGTATACTTCCCTCTTCCATCCTCCTAGAAAATACGTCGAATGAATAGATCTAATCTCACTTCCTCGCCGATGCTATGGCAGGATGACCTGATGGCGATGTAAAGAGAGAGAGAGAGAGAGAGACATGGACCCAATACTAAACCATGAGTTTGAGCGGAGGTATTTAAGATGGATTACTCATGATTACTCAATAAACACATATATAATTAATGATACATACATATACACACACACACACATATATATATATATATATCAATATGAATGGCCTCTTCCCAGTGGTTGGTTGACCAACCAGAGAGCACTGCCACGATTTTGTTCCTGCCAGGAACATGGCAAAGACTTAGAACGGGTAGCCTGGCACTGCGGCTTGCGCGGCTGGTCGTGTAGTTGATTTTGTGTAGGTGACGTGACCCGTTTTTTTTTTTTAACCGTAATTTATAATTTTATAATGTATAACAATGTACAATAAAACATGATAATCATAATATTCAATAAATAATTATATATATATAATTATATATATAAAGAGTCAACGCACCTCACTTTTTCGATCTCCACTCCGCAGCGATTAGTTATTAAAAGAAAATTGGAAATACCACAAAGAGAGAAAAAGATGGTGTCGACCCGGCCAAACCCGCGGTCACACTATGAGTCCTTGAAACCCCCTGGTGGATTCGGGCCAAACCCTCCCCTCCACGAGGTCAGGGTTTGAAGAGAGAAAGAGAGAGGAAGGAAAGAAGATCAATGTACCACAAATTAATGCAATCCGTCACCGCAGATTTTTCTCTGTCTCTTGCCTCCTTTAAGCTTTCTTCCAAGGCCCCCTGACCTTCCACGCGTTTTGCGGGGAGGCTCAAGTGTCTTAAAAGACGGGGACCGTGTATGATTCCGAAAAAAGGTCAGAAAAGGAGAGAGGGAGGGAAGGGATGGGGGAAGTTGAAGCTCAGCCAACACTGAAAGCCCCTCGTTGATGTAGATCCTAGCAGTTTTTGGCGCCTGCCAACGCCCTTGCACTAGGATTTTATCGAGGGAATGATGACGAGAGAACCACCATGTGGCTCCTCCTCGTCGGAGGCTATATGGTCTAAAGCCAAAGTGAGTGAGCTTGAGAGACTCGAGGGCTTGGTTAAACAGAGCACGCCATCTTGCTGGGTTTTGAGCAAACCCTGTTGTAGGTGAAGCAATGGACCGCCATTGTTGCAATAGCTTAACCACCACATCATAGCCAACAACGCAGGACTCTGCGGCCCCTTGCCGTTTGCCACCCTTAGTCAGACCCAGTGATATAATGACCTTAGCTTGGCTTTTGTCACACAAGAGGTGTGTAGCTCGGAGACCCAGGAGTTCACCTGTGCGCAACATAGCATAGTATCCCAGCATAAGAGAAACCCCAAAACTGAAGTGCTCATGGAAAAATGCCCAACCCACCATCGCATGCAATACATGCTCAGGTAATGGTGGTGCCCTGTTGGGTACCTCATTGAGGCTCCATGTTTTGAGCAAGCGCCATGCGCCAGGTAGATGGCCTTTAACCTTAGGATCCTGGTCTTGGAGCCCCGCCACAGTGTCACTGGCAAGTGCCCGGCCATAACCCTGTGACCACAGGTGCTCCAGATAATCGCAGACTAGGCCATCTAAATGCTGTCGTTGCTTGGGAAGAACCATATGATTTTGACTGAGGAAAACCAAAAAGCCGTCAACCGCCTTGCTATAGCGTGCCTTTGTTGCTGGTTGCACCGTGAGTTCCCGCAAGGTGCCAATTTTCTGTCTCTGCTTTGCCCTTTCCGACTGCGTGGCTCCTTCAAGGAACCTCTTAGGCATACCTAAACTTCGTTTTGACATGGCGCCCCCACCGACTTGGCTTGTCGGCAGGGTTTTGCGCGGTATGCACATAGCCCCAGAGGGCTTGGGATGAGCTACACAGTAGGAGGGCATTGATTCGAGACAGGGATGAGCGAAGTTTGCGGGAACTGGAACGGCCGCGGGACAGACTGTGCAACACCACAAGGGAGTCAGTCAGGTGTAAAAACCTATAACCAACCTGCCCGCGGTGCTGGATCCGCCAGCGCATTGAGGTGAGTACGGCACGCAACTCTAGTGAGTTAATGTGCTCTTTTTGACCACGCCATTTCCAGCCCGTTACTACCCGCCACCGCCAGATGCGCGCCGGTACGGATGCCCTAAGGCGATGGTACTTACAAAGCTGGCTGGACGGGGTTGACAGCAATATGTCTTCACCTTTGACACTGATGAGGTTGGCAAGCTTATGCACGATGGGGGTGTTTGGTTCGTCCGCGGGTCCGCGAACCGGTCGCAACGGCCGCCTCCAGAGCCGAGACTGGAGGTAAACCTGACCAGATGGGCACACTAAGTTGACAATATCCTGGGGACTGTAGAGTGGACACAAACCCAGCCGCCCAAAAAGCTGAGCAAGGAGCCAGGCAATTACGGGGACTGACCAGCTGTTGCCAATCAAACTGTGCCGAACATCCAGATGGGCCTCGGTACCCCTGCTACCTTTGGCTACGCTGGGCAGTGTATAGTCGATGGGGAATCCCATGATATACTCCTTCTCCTGAATGCTGGGCAATCTCATCTCATTGGAACGGTTGATAACCAAATTACGGTGGGTGTATTGGTAGGGAGGGAACCGATGTTTGTCCTGGCGCCACCTCTCCAACTCACCCGCGGTGCACTGGCTGATGCCAGCAGGTTTACGCCCGGGTGCCACCCTGGGACGCGATGTTGTAAAGGTGGGGTACGGTCGCGAGGGGTCAACCTTGATCCATCCTTCCTGACATACCTCCTCCAAATCCTGCCATGCATGTAGAACCACCTCCGCGGGAACGCAATTGGAGTCCAACACAACTCCAGGACCTTCCGCGATGTCCCAGGTGAGCCAGTATAACCTTGGACGGCTGCACCACGTCAACGTACCAGCATCACATTTCCAGGGAGCACACCCAAAAGTCTCAGACATGCACTCCCGATCAACCTGGTCCATAGACGCAACACTCTCCATTAAGGAGTGCACCTGGCACCAGGGGAAAGCTTGCCTCACCAAGGTTGCAATACGAGGGACGTGCACAAACAGCTTGGAGCGCTCATCACGTAACGCCCCCCGCCTGTCCACATTCAACCCACTGACGCCTTGGCAGGGCGGGCCTCCCCCGATCAACACAACTGACGCCTGGGAGTACTCACGGCTCCACTCCCGGACCATGTTTACGTCTACGGACTGCACGTCGGACACCTGTCTGACCTCAGGGAAATGAGACTCGACTACCCGGCTTGCATGGGAGTCAATCTCCACACTGACATGCCCGATGATGTGCAGACCCAGGAGGTCAGCTGCCACCCTAAGAGCGGCAATACCATCAAACAGTCCAATGGTAGGCACCTGGTGTTCGCTCCTGAGCTCAGGGAGCTCACCTCGGAGCTTTCCCAATGCTGCTACCTGACCCCATCGGGAGATCCCCGCGGACGCGCAGATCCCACCTCCCGTTGACGAAGCGTCACTACAGGTTACTTGTTCATGAAACGGGAGCCGGAAGTCCAACCGAGCCAGGGGGACCAGCGCCACCAAGCGCATGATCTCCGCCTTGCAGTTGTCTGGGAATGGCTGGACCATGGCCCCTGATTGATTGAACGATTCGATGAGCGCCCACACGGCGTTGAGACAACCAAGCAGTGGTCGTCTAAACATTGAAAAGTAGACCAGTCCACCGCAAACCACTTGAAGCTGTTTCTGGGAGACCCGGTCTTCCCGGACCAGGGTGATAGCCGCCCCAATGTACTTAAGGAGCTTGCTCTCCCGAGGGTAGGCTACGCCTTCCTCTCCATCAACCTGCGCTCCTTGGACTTCAGCACGAAGGGCCCGGGAGACGCTCTTCTTCAAATTGCGAGGCACCTCCCATTTTTCATACTCATTCCGGAGAGCCAATACGGATGGTGCCATGCTTCCCTGAACACTGGTGACTCCGGTGGCCTTTACACGTTCCAGAAGGTCATAGTTATCCAGATAGATTCTCCATGAAGGGTTCCCAACCGTACTGGAACGGTCCTTTCTGATTTCGTTTTCGGGGAGGTTCACATCATCGTCGGCCTCACCGCTCCAGAGGGCCAGATTCCGGTGTACATGTTGGGCCAATGACACGGAATTGAGGAATCCCATTGGCAGGACCTTTGATGCCAAGTAAACCTCCCGACCCTGAAGATGTGCAGGCAAGCAACAGTCAGGGACTCGCTTGTTGAAGCCGAGATATTTCCACCATGACGGAGGAACCGCCATGGTATAGAAGAAACATCTCACATCCTCACTGCTGATCAACAATTGTTCCCCCGGCTGTATGAAAAAGGGGTTCATCATGGACCACATAGGAAGGGTGTTCACATCTCCTCGCAGAGGGTGCACCAGATTGTTCAGGGGAATGAGATTCATGATGAGTCGATAGACTTCCACGTCACCGGCCCATTCTTCCTTGGTGACCCCGAACAACCCGTTAAGCAGAGGACCCTTCCCAGTGTCGAAAAGGTCCTCCGCCGGGAGCAGGGTGCAAACCCCCGAGCGCAACAAGCCAGTGCATACCTCCGGCCAATGCTCATCCGCGACCATTACCCGGGGAGCCCGACCCAGTGTCCAGGCATCCCGATCCTTCAAATACAAGTCGAAGTTGACCACATAGTGATGTGCACCCAGCGTGCACACATCCTCCAGTGGTACCCTCCCGATTTCACGAGGGAGAGCGGGCTCAATGTTCCTCCATTCAAAAGCCCTAGCCGTGCGTACTTCATCACCCTTATAGTCGATACCCCTTGTCATGAAGAACTCGGACCACGAGAAGGCCTCCAATGTCCCCTGCAGACCTTGCAGCCTCTTTACATCCTTACCCAGACGTTGCAGACATTGAGCTCCAATCTTGGAGGCTTCACCATCATACAGAAGGCAATCACCCCACAGCGAGTTCAAAGACACACACACTGACTGCATCCAGGCAAGACTCAAGTCATCAAAGTCAGGGAGGGTTTTTCCCAGAGAACCTTTAGAAGTGGGTAAAGGAAAGAGATCGGCAGGCTTTCTTTTACCCGTGGACGTGCTGCGGAGTGGAAAAACTTCTAAAAGGTAGTGGAAAACCCTACTTCCCAACTCAATAACCCTCTTACCAACCAGGTCAGGCTCCATCCCATTTTTTCGCACGACACGTGGGACCGTCTGTCCAGCCCCCTCAAGGTCTACGCCCTCTTCACGTAGTGAAACAAAAGGAGCTGGCTCATTACCAGCCTGTATCCCTCCCGCAATAATCTTGGGAGGTAATGGGGGAAAAAGACTGAGGTTCTTCTGACTGGACACTAAAGGTCCCATCTCCTCAGTAAACGACCAGTGGCCACTGCCGTTCAAATCGGCCAGGTCACCAGCTGGAAAACTCCCGCTCCCCGGGACCAACCCAGGGTGCAGAAACCCCGGCCCCTCTCCCGAAATGATTGTGCTGGGAGCTGAGCTAGGGTAATCCGATGCACTGTACTCTGTCTTTTTGTACTCAGGAGAGAAGATCACTTCCTCTCCTGCCCTTTTCCTTTCTTGTTCTTGTCCTCCTCCTTCCGGTCCTCGCGGCGCCACTGCTCTCGATCTCCCTTGGATCCCTTGCTCTTGCCCTTCTGCTCGCTCTTGCCCCCGGCCGAGGACTGGGTGCGCCATCTGGCTCGCGAATCCTGATAGTCCTCCCGCTGGGCTTCCTGAAGTTTGCTCCTTTGAACCAGGATGTTCTGATCTGAGGGTGGGATCTCCAGGCGGACCGCAATGTTCCAATGTGTGCCTTGGCAAACCGACTGCTGCGCCTTCAGTCTTTGAGCCAATATGTCGGCTGCGCCTGCAATCCGACCCTTGAGTAGTTGGTCGAGAGCTGCTGAAAGATTCAACAGCTCCCTCCCTTGGGCTCCACTCGAGACCTTCGACAAGATGTTCCGGTAATAGAGCATTGCTACCGCCCTCAACCCGTTGTCTTCGAGCTCCTCTCCTGATGTCACTAGGAGAGATCGCTTCATGTTGGCCACCGTCTCCATGCAGAGCGCCCCAGGAAACCTCTCCGCTACGGCCCGGATCTTGGTCTCTTCCGCAAAGACTGCTTCGATTCCTTGGGGCTCGACCAGCGACGGGGTTGTCGAAGACGAACTGCTTGAAGATGAGTCGCTCTGCTTCTTCGCTTTCTTCCGGGAGACCACCCTTTGTGCTTTCGCCTGAACCCTGCGACGCACCTTTTCCCTGGGATCGAGGCCTGTGCCTCCAAAGATCACTGCAAGATCCTTCTGCACTGCCAGGGCAGGGTATCTCCCGTCGGCCATATCCTTGGCCTTTTGTGCCTCCTTTGCCTTCTTCTTCTTTTTCTTCTTCTTGGAACTCGACCCCTCCTCCCGCGCCCTTCCTGGGTCGGGGAGAGGGTTCATACCTCCGGGAGCGGCCCCCTGTTGGTTCCCCTCCCGCTGCTGCAGTGCGCTCGCTCTTGCCCTCAGCGCTGCATTCTCGTCCTCGACATCTACTGCGGCTTCTCCGGGTCCCAAGTTTGAGACCCATCCCTCTTCGTCCGTGTCCTTCTTCTTGCGCCCCGTCAGCCCATGTATGATGTAGTCCCCGGTGACTTGCCTCGCACACCCCTGTGGGCATACGTGGCAACTGAAGGTCTCCTGGGGCCGAGCTGTGCATGCCCGTAAAATGCCTTCGTGATCTGTCCCTGTGGGCTTGATGATCATGGTGTTGCCCTCGTGCGACATCTCGTACTTCACGATCTCTCCAGCCAGGCGAGCTTCGGCTCCATAATAGTCGCCCTTGGTAATGACCAAGGACGTGCCGGGCCTCAGCTCCAGCGGCGACACTTTCCACAGGTCCACCTCGAGCCCAGCGTCCCAAGGAGACACCTCGCCTCCTGCACGCCGAGCCGGACGCCTCAGCCTCCCTGCCCGGACTCGGGCTGCTGGCCTGTGCATGGGGTGTCCCGCCGCTTTGGCCTTGGGCTTGGCCTTTGCTTTTGCCTTCGGTGGCATGCCTACCACCGGCGTCGGTCCCCTTTCCGATCCTCACGGCCGGTCCTAAAGGTCCGACCTCGCTCACGTCTCTTGACGCCCTTGTTCTTCTTGTTTTTCTTCTTCTTCTTGGTCTTGGGCCCTCGCGGCTTGCGCTCTGGGTTGTCAGCCGGGTACCTCCTGGGCAGTGGTGGCCTCTCAGGAGATGCGGGCCGCTCTTGCCCCCAGTGTCTCCTGCTGCCACGCTCTGCGCCGTCTCCTCCGTGATGATCTCCACCACCTGGTCCCTGCTCAGCCCCTCGTTTGCTGCTATGGCCGCACTCTCCGCCTGCCCTCCTGGGCACCGCAGAGGCTTTCCCAGTTGGGAAAAGATGCAATCTTTCTGTAAGATAGCGCGGGTTGAACTTGGGGTTCACCTTATACGACGCCCTTTCCTCTTGCTCAGCTTTGGGAGGACCCCTGGATCTGTCTCCTCCCGCACCGTCCACTTCAGGAGGACCTCTCTTCCTGGGTTCCTCCCTAGGTACCGCCTCGATGGTCTCTTCTTTGACTTTTTCTGGACCCTCCTCAACGGCCGCCTCTTCCTCTGCAGGTTCTTCCTCCTCTCCTTCTGAATAGCTGTACTGTGACCCGCTGAACTGCTCCTCTTTGACAGCGGCTTCCTTCTCAGGCCCGGGGGTGCGGCCCAGTGTCTCCCCCTTAGATTGTGGAGTCCCTCCTTCCTCGGGACCCCTTCCACCTGGGAGAGCAGCCTCAACGAGGTCTGCTAACTCCCCAGCAACGCCTCTCAGCAGTCCAGTCACCCGCCTCTCCTCAACGAGTGGCAGACGACCCGACTCCAGGAGGCCCTGTATGCGGGCTGCCGCCCGGCAAGCGCCACAGACCGGTGTCCCGGAGAACACTCGGCAAGTGGCACAACTCATCAGCTTAAGCCGAGACACTAAGGAGATAACAAAAAAGTTAGGGGTTACTCTTTATTTCCGGGGCCGTGGAAACATAGATGCCTCAAACACATGGGCTATTAAAATGATCTTCATATTACCAAGCTAAGCTAAGCGATGCCAGATGCCAGCTCTTGCGGTTGGAGATGTTGGAGATGACGAATTTCGCCAGGATGATGATGTCAATGATATATATAAAATAAAGCCAGTCAGGCACCCCAAAAAAAAACATAGGAGCCATCCCGGAGCTCTCAGCAAAAAATTGGTGTCTCAAACCAAAAAAGGGACCCTAAATAATTTCAGGTCGATCAGTTATTTTTTGCTTGAAACTACCCGCAGGGTGGTCACACCATTTTTTCCAGAGGCTATGAGCCACATTATGTCAAAATGAGACATGATTCGACAACCCCAAAATATAAATGTCCTAGTTTAGGGGAGACCATTCTGCCCCTGTTTATTGGGGTGAAAAACCATGGTTTTGGGGTGAAAAACCATGGTTTCAGTTGCAACCATTGATTTTTCATGATTTTCCCAACAAGAACTATCCATTGAACATGTGGTCACTAACTTAATACACAGGTACATGGTCATAAATTGTCATAGATTAGGGCGTTATTCATATTTATTCCAACTAATGCGGAGTGAGGCCAACCCCATGCCTCAGAAGTGTGAACGCGGGCCTGGGCGCGCAGTGCAAGCGGGGCAGTGCCTTGGAGAAAGCCCTGAATTGAATGGGGGCTTCACCATGGGGGTTGATGGGGTTTTAACATGTTTTAACCATCAGAATGTGGTGAGTTTTTCTGATTTTGGGAGTTTAGACTGCCACGCTTCTTTGCCATCTAATACGGCTTCTCACCCAAGCGGCTTTGGTGGAAGAGATGGGAGACGCACAACACCTTGGCCCTGTCCTAGTCAATGTGTGAGGGGTCACACGTGTAGATAGAAATGGTGCTGAATTAGGCTGAATTGAAGATTTTTCCATGATTTTCCCATTTTCATCATGGAAACAATCTTTCTCTGCGATATGGAGATATGGAGGTTATGGCGCTTCTTCCTGGCCTTTGAGACGCTGATACGTGTCTTGGGATGTGACATTCATGGAGTTCATTTTTGAGGGAAAACTGGCAGGAAACTATTTAACTATTTACATGTTTTTGCGCTCCAAAAGTGCGAAAAACATTGAAAAAGGAGGTTTCCTGAATTTACTGAGAGTGGTTTCTCTTTAACCAAATCTGAGAATGTTACTTGTATCATGGGTCTGGTTTATATATTTCATGCTTGATGGATGTTCATGGTTTCATGTTTGTTCACAATGTTTTAGTTATATATTTCGTTCTTCCCTGGTACAGTGTACACACATATATATATATATATACGTATATACATATTATATGTATATATATATTATATTGTATATTATATTATAAATTATATATAATATATACTTTTTTAAATTATATGTTATATATTATATATAATATATTTTTTATATTGTATATGTATGATATGTAGATTTCATATTTCTCATAAAGCTTTATTAATCCAGTTGGCCCTTGAGCATCCAGCATCGATGAGGTCAGCAGAGGAGCATGTACTACGCCTCTCAGCGATGGCAAGATGACTTTGGCTTGGTGAACCCTTTGGTAAACGAACATAGCTATGGAACATCAGCTATTTGTGTTTAGGGTCAACCATCAAATTTTGGACCACTTTCATCCATCTTCCATGGCTATGTTAGTTTACGGGAGGGAATGTTATTCTATATTGTATTCTATTATTTTCTACTATGTGTTTATATTTATTGTTATGAATATCGTATCATGGGAGTAGTGTGGCTACTGCATTTTTTAACATATAGATACACTATATAGGGGCTTTGACTAACATTGGGATGGGTCAAACCATCCCATATGATGAACGGGTGGATGAAATATCCATGACCACCAGCTGGCTACCTTGTGAACAGCAGGGATCGGGGATCATCAATGCCCTTTGCTTGGGGTGTGTGAGTCATAATTGGGGTGATGATCATTATTGAGTGAGTGCGGATATATACACCATACACAAACATGAGTTTACTTTCGTACATGTTGGTGGAATGCTCTTTATTTCTACACCGTCGCGTTGTGTCACCTTCGTGACAGTGGACCAGCATGCCACAAGCAACCGATGTAGTAAGATCTGTCTAAACTGCATGGGTCAAAATCCAAGATGTCCAAAATTTGATCGTTTAAATTCAATATGTTCTAATGGTATCTAATGGTGAGATATGCATGGGATCTGAATATTTTCAGAAAAACCATGAACAAGCTGCCAATTTGTGAGCCACTGGTCCCCCCAAGTCTGACCTTCAGCTAGGTGGTTTCCAATTTGCTGATGCCTTTGACCACAAAGCGGCGCTTGTCCTACGCTGAGCTGGTAGGCAGGGATCCGCCTGAATTCTTATGGATATATAAGGCAAGAAATTTGGCAGGAACCCTGCCATTTGGTAACCAGGCTTCCCTGAGCCAACCTGTTCCACAAAATTTAAAGCATGTCTTCTATGCTAAAAAAAACATTAAAAAAAACCCAGGTAAGTTTCAACCCGTATCATCCCACTGAATGAAGACAGGCGTGCAGGGTTTCAATCCAAATCAACCAATTTCGTGACTTCAGTGGTAAAAGATGGTAAAATGCCAGGTTTTCAAGCCTCAAAACCTTCAAACCAAACCGCTGGAAGGTCCACATCAAGTCATGTGGTTTGTGTCGCATTTCTGGGGCACCTCATTCCGTCACTTCGTGCAATCGGTGCGGAAACATGCGGAGAGCGTGGCGCCCTACTCGTTCTTCGGCTGAAGCAAGGGGCTGCGCTGGGGGTTCAGCCACTACGACGATCATTATTTTTCAAACATGTTCATTGCATTATATTTAATACATCTATAGATATAGAATGATATAGATAATAAATGACAATAGATCGATCAATGCATGGTGGGAGGATAGATAGCTACGAACACATAGTACGAGATGATTTCACCTGAAATAATGACAATAGTTTCGGATCATTCAATATAGTCGGGTATATGTGGCCTCAACCAGGCCAGGTTCCGCAGATTGGGTGGAAGGAATGGGGTATCAGCATCATGATTGGGTCATCTGGCTCTGTTTCTGTTTGTTTCTATAATCCCTTCCGAAACCATCGTGTTTCTGGAATGGATTTGTTGGGATAGATTTCATATCACCAATTTCCCTCACTGGATCCCTCTGGTGACATGGCAATGGACTATAAGGCCATTTTGTATCGAATCTTCCTTCTCCTGAACTGTCCCTCAGTACATTTTGTGAATCTGGGGCGGGTATTATTCCATGATATTCCATGTAGTTCAAGGATGTCCACATTTTTTCACAATATTCACTATGATACAGTTGGTTATTCCATGTAGTTCCATCAAATATCCATTAGTATTTTCAGCACGATACAGTTGGATCAGTGGCGACCACGACGCGTCGTGACACGTCATCGGATTTTTGAGGCAATTGCCGTGGTCATCGGCAGCCTATTGGATTTGCAGCTTCAGTACTTTGGCGAAATCCCGGGAAATCCACAGCTTGGGCAGACATCATCCATTTGGGACATGAGACTGTCTATGTTTGTCTACTGTAGGCAGGCTACGCCATCATATATATATATATATATATATTAACTATATTACACCATACACATATACATACATATAGTATGCTGTAAGAAGACGCCGAGTATTCAATATTAATATTTGATCATATTTGTAGGTTTAGAAAAAATAAACTGAATTTGACTTGTTTGATCTCAGTTGCTTGATTCTGTTGCTTTGGTTGCTTCCTGGCTGGACTATTTCTGGGGCGATGTCTATTACCTTTCGTGAGTGAAGAATCTGCAACTTTCAGAAAAATAAGAAAAAATAAGTGTGCACAAGTGTGCCCTCAGTAGTTTATGTGTTTTGGGGCACCTAATGACGCAAATCAGTGCAGTTTGCAGATCCAACAAATCAGAGGGGTGGTGGACAGATATATGGTAAAGGGCCATGGGACTTTCAACATCTCCAGGTAAGAAGGGTGTTTACCCGGAATTTCTTTGAAAAAAAACAAAATGTTCAATGCAATTCTAGCCATGTGACTTTCAACATCTCCAGGTAAGAAGGGTGTTCTTTACCCGGAATTACATTGAACAAAAGAAAGTGTTCAATGTAATTCTGGCCATGGGACTTTCAACATCTCCAGGTAAGAAGGGTGTTCTTTACCCGGAATTACATTGAAAAAATAAGAATGTTCAATGTAATTCTGGCCAAGGGCTTTTCAACATCTCCAGGTAAGAAGGGTGTTCTTTACCCGCAATTACTTTGAAAAAATAAGAATGTTCAATGTAATTCTGGCCATGGGACGTTCAACATCTCCAGGTAAGACGGTTGTTCTTTACCCGGAATTACAACTAACAAAACCAAGTGTTCAATGTAATTCTGGCCATGGGACTTTCAACATCTCCAGGTAAGAAGGGTGTTCTTTACCCGGAATTACATTGAACAAAAGAAAGTGTACAATGTAATTCTGGCCATGGGACTTTCAACATCTCCAGGTAAGAAGGGTGTTCTTTACCCGGAATTACATTGAATTAATTGATAGATAAAACTTAGTTGAAACAGTAGCATCCCAGAGTGAAGTGGCCTTGCCAGAACCACTTCAGCGTGAGTTTTGTCTTGGCAAGACTATCTCAGAGTGAAGTGGTCCTGCCAGGACCACTTGAAAGTGAATTGGCCTTGGCGGGACCAATTCAGAATGAGTTGGTCCTGGCGGGACCGTTCCAGAGTGAAGTGGTCCTACCAGGACCACTTAAAACTGAATTGGTCCTGGCAGGACCATGATGGTCTTGGCAAGGCCATACAGGTCTTGGCCAGTCTTGACAGGACCATTATTGCCTTGGCCCGACCACAATTGGCAATTATGGCCTTGGCCGGACCACAACTGGCAAGTTGTGGTCCGGCCAGGACCACAACTGCCAATTGTGGTCCGGTCAGGACCACAACTGGCAATTATGGTCCTGGCCGGACCAGAATCACAACTGGCAATTATGGTATTGGCCGGACCATAATTGCCAGCTGTGGGGTCCTGGCTGGACAATAATTGCCAGTTTTGGTCTGCCAATTGTGGTCCGACCAAGACCAATTGCCAGTTGTGGTCCTGCCAAGACCATCATTGCCAATTGTGGCCCGACCAGGACCATAATTGCCAGATGTGGTCCTGGCCGGACCACAATTGGCAGTTGTGGTCCTGGCCAGACCACAACTTGCCAGTTGTGGTCCTAGCTGGACCACAACTGTTGTAACATGACCAGCTCACACAAGAGAAGTGTGCACAAGTTCAAAATAGTTCCAAAATAAGTGTGCGCAGGTCTAAAACAGACCAAAAGAAGTGTGCATGATCATGCTCGTTTGTGTTTTAACTTCTTGGTACTTGTGGTCCTGGCCGGACCAACACTTGCCAGTTGTGGTCCTGGCCGGACCATAATTGCCAGCTGTGGTCCTGGCCGGACCATACTTGCCAGTTGTGGTCCTGGCCGGATCATAATTGCCAGTTGTGGTCCTGGCCGGACCAAAACTTGCCAGTTGTGGTCCTGGCCGGACTATAATTGCCAGTTGTGGTCCTGGTCGGACCATAATTGCTAATTGTGATCCGGCCAGGACCACAATGGTCTTACCAGGACCCTGGCAGGACCATAGTGGTCCTGGTAAGACCACAATCATCTTGACGGGACCACAATGGTCCTGGCAGGAGGATAGCGGTCTTGCCAGGACCACAATGGTCCTGCCAGGACCACGATCGTTTTGCCAGGACCATAGTAGCCTTGCCAAGACAATAATTGGTTTACCAGGACCATAGTGGTCATGCCAGGATTATACTGGTCTTGCCAGGACCAAAATGGTCTTGCCAGGACCAGAATGGTTTTGCCAGGACCATCATGGTTTTGCCAGGACCATAGTGGTCTTGTCCGGAGCTTAATGGTTTTGACAGGACTATTTTGGTCATGGCAAGATAAATGCTGGTCCTGGTAAGATCATTTGGTTCTGGCAGGGCCGGGCCCTTTTAATTGCAGAACGTGTTGGTCCTGACAGGACCACTTCATCGCGCGTTGGTTTAGAGTGAGTTGGTCTTGGTATCACCAGTCCAGTGTGTGGACTGTGAACTGTTGATGCTAATGACGAATGATATCATACCATTTCATATCATATCATTCTTAGATTATTTTATGGTTAATGATGCTGTGTGATGTGATACCAACAATTATATATCTTCTAATTTTATGAGTTCCCTGTCGGGCTGGTTCTGGGGCAGGGTCAACCAATTATTTCGCGACATAAATGATGCCAATATAAACAATGAATCTTAAATATTTAGGGCCATGTTGAGCCTATCTTTTGGGTGTGACTTTGTGTTTTTGGGGAACCAATCCAAGCGGAAATTTAACAACCTTTCATTTTTTGGCCTTATTTACAATATATTATAATCATTTTTGATATAATATGAAATGATATGATTATGAAATTAATATTTAATATAATATAGTATCATATAATAAAATATAATATACCATTTTAATTGATTTTAATATGACACACTATATTTTAATATAATAGAACTCTCAATAATATAGTAGTATAATATCAAACTATGATATTAGATAATATAGTAATATAGTAATGTAATAATATATTAATATAATAAATATATGTAATATATGGGCTTTCTGGCACTTGCTGGCGTTCTGAACCACTGAACCTCTCGTGAATTTCAATGGAATTCTGGACATTTCTTTATTTTTTTCTACCGGAGAGGAAAGGGAAGTTCTGTGCACACTTCTGGCTTGTGGGAGATGAAAACAGAAGTATGCACACTTATTTCGGCCAAACGGGTGGATCTCGTGAAAGTTAATAGCGATGTCGATGTCAACATGACTTGCGGACTGAGGCAACAATCAATGGGAGGTGGAAGCAGCGACTGGCTCGCGAATTCCTTGACACGTTGATTCGTTTTTTCTTTGGCCTTAAATGGCTTCAAAAGCATCAATTTCAGAATCCCAATGCAGTTAGTTGCCATGCCTCTGAAGTTGTACAGTTGTACATCGTTTTTCGTGGTCTTTTTTCATGTCTCCATGGGAAAATTCGAAATCCCAGTCGCGGTGCCGCGGTGCCCAGGAAGTGGGGCATAGCTGGGAGGATTCCTCCTTCTTCAAGACCTTGGACCCTTGGCGATCGGAGTAGCTGGGGCCGACGAACTCGGCCCGAATCGCAGTGGGGGGGACAAAGTATAAGAAAGTGCAATTTTTTGGGGATTTGGGATGGATTTCCGTGATATCTAACTGTTAACTGCGTACTGCCAAGATTTGCTGAGGATTGTGAGGACTGCTGTGGAACTGCAATGATACTTGGCAGATCGTAGGTGGCTCCAGAAGAATTATCTCAAACAACTACTCCAGCCCGAACTTTACGTTTGAACCTTGCAGAGACGACGCTGATTTGTGGCATTCTAGCTGGTGGTTTCTCATGGCCCTTCTCGGACCAATTTTGAATGGGACAACCATGCAAGACTCCTAAGGTGAATTCCATCAACGTATATACCCTTGGGATCCCTTTGGCAATCTATCCTGCCATGGTGCCACACCGAGGATTTTGGACGATGAAGCCATGCCTTTGACCCGAGCCTGGTGTTTGTTGCTGGGCCATGCTGAGTCCCCACCAAGCCCATCTCAAGAGATATGCAGAAACAGGGGTGATGTCCGAAGTATTGAAGGCTATATTCGGGGTATTTTAAGTGGGCTTGGCTCAGTTTGCTCACTTGAAATATGTATTCTTACTGCATATCAAGGTTTATGGCGCTTTTTGTGCCCAATGTAAGGAATGCCCACTGGCAGTTGGACGGCCATTTCAATCGGTCCCTTATTCTTTTGATCAGACCTGAGGTTCGAGGTTCTCCAGACCAAGGAGATCAAGAACAAAAGACCTGACTTTGAAGGCCTGCGGGAAGCACCTATGTTTTCAAGATGATGCTGATGAGTATTGATTATTAGTAATATATAATCTAATATACAGGAAGTACTGATAATATTTGATAACTAATTTTTCTACAGGACGTTGGCCTGGATTTTTGGGAGGCCTCTGGCTGTGCACCTCCACCGGCGTCTTGCACGAGGGCAAGGCTGGGGTGGATGTGGCTCTGCACCTGGCGAAGCGCTTGAGCACTTTGCGGCTGGAAGATGCTACGGCATCGGTGCAGAAAGATAAAGATATGCCTCCAGGCTGCAGGTCTGAAATGGTGATTTGATGTGCAAATGGCAATCTTATGACTGAATGGTGATTGACCATCAAATTAGGGGTGTACCCTTTGTTCAGACAAACCCAGTTTTCAATAGTTTTCGGATATGCTTAGATGATGAGATTGATGACGAGATCGATAGACTTAGATGATGCGAACTATAACATGATGTGAAAACCTGGAGGCTCCACTACCCATCGTTTCTCCTTCTGCAAACCACTCATTTTTTTGGGTATGTTTGATACTTTCTGGAGCAGTTTCATGAAAACACAGTCATTTATCTTCTAAGCATGTCCTTGCTATGTACCAAGCTAAAATCATGTGAACATTTTGTGTCTGTCCTTCCCAATGTGGGACAAGGATGGACAAGGCCCCCTCTCACATCATTTCAGACTTACGCCCATGACTGAAACCTCTTGGCTGAAGAACTGTAGATCCAGGATTTGTGTCGAGATATAAAGCCGTTGCCTGCTTTTTACAATGAGCTGCGGGGGCGGACATTTGCGCATTACCACACTTAAGCAGGATATACTGTACACAGGGTTTGAGCACATCCACTCCGACTTGATCCTGCGGTGCTGGCTGATCAGACAGTTTGGACAGATGGATGGACGTGCACGAAAAATTGTACTTTTTTCCGAAAAAGATCTTTTGGTTCGGATGGGTCCAAGCTGGACGGGCATTTCCTTTCTTTGGACGCATTTTTTCCGACTTTCGGATGCCATCCGGACGGCGCTCAGCCACAAAAAGGTAAATTTGAAGGAGAAAAAGACCTTTGCATGTTTTCATTGTGTGGACAAATTATGCAAGGAAATGGTGTCGCCAAACTTGAGCAATGAACGCGCATGTCCGCAACTAAGTGTTGAGACCCACCCTCATGCGTGCAACAATGAGAGCAAAGGCCGGCAAAAATCAAAGCAAGGAAGGTCCAAACCTTGGCATCAAGCACAGAACCGAGAACATCCGAGAACCATTGCTCGTGCAATCTCGTGTACCTTCAATCATCCAAAATCAAGACAGCAGCTGGAACAATCAGTTGTAAATCGGCGATGTGGTACAGTTATTTGATTTCCATAGCTTAGCGTACCTACATACGTGACATTACGTGACCATCACCAACATGCAAGAAATTCATAGAAGTACTAAACTACTTTCAACATGTCATTTTTCTTGAACGGCCCCAACAATTTGAAGGGTCGTTGGAGAGTCAAGTTATATATATATATATATTACAGTATATTATTAAATTATACGCATAATTACACATAACATATATATATATATAATTATATATATATATATGTATGTGTGTGTGTGAATGATGATGCGAAGATACCATACTTTGCCATCAGTCTGCGGGACAGCGGTCGAGGATCGACCTTTTGGTGTCGCAGATGCCGGGGGGCTTTGACGCCATGAACCGCTTCGTGAAGAGTAACATCGCTGAGGCGGCTCCAGCGTTTCGGACAAAGGGGGAAAGTGCAGGATTTCAGCAGAAAGAAACGTGTTGAAAAGTGCAGAAAATGCGGGAACAACGTTTGTTGAACAACGATTGACAAAAAATTGGGACCAACATCACATCGAAGCAGATCAGGACTGGAGGATTTATCAGGAAACAACCTTGAGCCATCTTGAGCCAGGCCCTGCGGCACATGAACGAGGCCTTCAAGAAGGCCGCTGCGGGGTTATCCCATCAATGATACTGAGATGGGCCATGGGATTTGGGATTCCTGGTTGGCAACTGGGTTATAAACCACAAGAATCCCAATTACAATAATCCATTTGCTAGTCAACCAACTCCATGGCCTATCTATGTACCAAAACCACCTGCTTGTTTAAGACCCCAAAATGAACCATCCAGCACTAAGAAGTATAAGAAGTAGAAGTAAACCAGGAGTTCTGGTGGGTGTTGAGTCTTAGCTGTCAAAAGGTTTCTTTCAAATTGTTTTCTTCATACCGGGCTCAAACACGGTGACTTTCAAAGGAAAGCCACCCACTTTTGTTGTGTTGGTCATACTGTCATAGGTATTTCAACCAGTGTTGCTACAGTGCTAAAAATGAATTGAAGAATGTGGGCATGTTTCCAAATTTCACAGCTTTTGAGACACAGATGGGCTTATGTTCTCAGTGCGAAACCAGCCCAATTCAAGGCACTCAATTCTTTGACAATTTATCCGCGGATAGTCATATTAGTTTGCAGTAATTAGCTTGTTCTTCCGGGATAGATTATTTGCAGACGCCAAGCAAAAACACACGGACGATTTTTAAAAGGTACAAGAGATCTCACAGCTAAAAGGCCCAGTTGCTGTGAAAATTTGACGTTTAACCATTTGCCCCTAGTAAAATTTCCCCCAGGAACACGGGTTGAGTATTTGATCTGGGCATATCTGGGCCAATTTTCTTGATAGGCTGATGGGATTAGATATGAGCCTTTCCATTTGCAGGAGTTCAACATGATCATGAACTCCCTGGGCGAAGAAGTGCCATGCGTCAGCCACAGTCGCTTGTTGCAAAGTCTAGGTCCCGGACAAGAGTAAGGGAGTGTGAGGGTGGTTGTTTAGTAGTAGAAAACCATGTTACCACTGGTTCGCCCACCGGCAGATACCGGCAGCTTGCTTTGTGCTGCGGATCCAAAGCCTGAAAGTGGAGAAAGCCAGATTCCATCCCCAGGGGAAATTAATTGCATTTCTTTCCCTTGCACATGCAAAGACGTTCTATAGGCATGAAATGAATTGGAACCTCACAACTTTCAGGACAAGTTATGGAACAGAAGGGAGGATGAGGAGGGGTGAGGTAAGCCGCTCTCTTATGGAAAGTTGTAAAGTTCCAACCAATTCACCAGCACCAGTGAAAGGCGCTTGCGCCCTGATTGGCGTTGTTGGGTCACTTAGATCCACTTGGATCATCATTGAAATTCTCGCCCACGATTGGTGAAGAAATGACATGTCATAATCCAATCACCCACCATTGGCCCAGTAGATCAACACAGGGTACAGTATACCAACACCCACCATTTATAGAATATTATATAGAATGTTTTCCTATTTTTCCTGCAAAATCCATTGGTTTTCCATATCAACACCCTGGGATCAGCCGGCCACACCAGACTCGATCCTCTCGACGGCCACCTCACTGGACGTGAAGCATGTGCAGGTCTGAAATCCTCGGTTTATTGAAGATGTGATGAGTGGGCCTAGGATGGCCTGGGTGTAGCCGTTCTATGCCATCATATTATATGATATTATATGCCAAATGGATCCATATAGTTATAGGATGTTTTTTCGGCAAAGAACCCTTCTTTTCCATATGACAACTTGTGCATGTGCCACCGGGTGTTTGTCTCAAAATGTGGAACCCCAAAAAGTCTCGTGGGCTATGGCGTTTTCTGGGATATCCACCATTTTTGAGACAAACCTATTGTATGTCTTAGCCAGGTAATTGAACATCTTGATGAATACCCTCTGGTAATTTAACATAGCAATGGAAAATCACCATTTTTTATGGGTAAATCCACTATAAATGGTCATTTTCAATAGCTACGTTAAAATACCAGAGGGTATTCGTTTTTTTCCCAAAGAACCGTGCATTTAAAGGATGTTCCATTGCCATTTTTTGCCTCGTTTTTGGGTTTTTGGCGGAAAAATGTTGCTAGCTAAATCCCAATCAATATCGATTAGTTTTAGTATATGTTTCATAGTTTATCTAGTTTACATCTATTGCATTTATAAATATATATATTATACATAGTTGAAATGTTTATTTTCCATTGGAATAATTAAACACACTATTCCAATTGATATGCCAATTAGTTATACAATATAGTTTATCCATAAGCTTACAGGTGATCAATTGAAAAGAAACATGACGTAAAACTAGAGATTTCTGTACCACTTGCCGGGCCAGGTGGATCGATAAATTCAGCGCAGTTCAGCCGCTTGTCCGCGCAGGTCATGGAGAATCCCAATGGCTAGTGTTTAGCCATGCCGGTAGGCTTGAAGTTTGCTGGTCTTAGAGGAGTTTGCCACATTTTTCACGAAAGGTACACTTTTGGTAAGGATTAACCAAACATTGATTAATTACAGTAAGTTTTCACAACTTCCATTGATCTTAGGAGAACTAGTGGGCCGGGGATAGTCCAAATCCCAGAAAAGTGTCAGTCGGGAGCTCTTCAGAGCTTCAGGTACGACAGAAGCCACCCGAATTCTCAATGTTTTGGATGGGTGCCGCAGGGAAGAGAAGGGTGTGCCATGAGAATCATGAGATCTCCAACTGGTTCACCATGAAAGTGTGTGGAATGTCACGTTGTTAAGATATGTTAAGAGCACCACGATGTCCACAGCGAAATAGACAGCGCCCCAGGAGATGCTTTGTGCTCGACATATGCCAAGCTTCTGCACCGTCCAAGATGGAGCAGTTGGAGCTGTCCGGCTTAGCCGGCCATTTTTTTCTACACCCCTGAAGCTTCACATGGAACCACAACAAATGATCGTTAAATTACAAGTTCTTCAGAGGATATCATCTTCAAGACACCTCCAAAGCATTTTTTGGGAGGGCTAGATTGGTTCCATGTGAGCCTTCTGGGTATTTACGGTAGCTGAAACACAGCATCAAAATCCAGTCCTTGGCAGATCCACACTGGTATATTTTATGGCGTAAATTGATGTAAATTGGAGATATTGGTGCCCTACATGTCCTTGTAATGATCTTGGTGCGGCATCATGGAGCTTGAACATCTGGACGACTTGAGCAACAGCCCCCACCCTACAAAGATATGATTTCCGCGTACGTAATACAGGAGTTGTATGAAACATGTTCGCTGCAACGCCATCCTGCGAACGTTTGCATACAGCAGAAAATCTGAATTTCCCTTGGTTTCTTGCAACACCAAATCCTCAAAACTGCAACCCTAAAATCTTAGATAACCTTAAACATCCTTAAAATCTGGAACTTAGCCTAAATGAATAGAAATAAACGGAACAATGTGTTTTCATGGGGCACAATTTGACGAACTGTGTGGACATATGTGGACATCCTTGCTTGAGCAGTCGAAGCCGGGGGGGGAGAACTTCAGGGCTGCTCATGCGTGGTCACTACCTGTATCTACCTGCCATTGCCCTTCCATGGGTTTGCAACATGTTAGAAGCATGTAGAAACTTATTTGGCAAGCTTCTATGCCATGCTTCGCCACAAGGCCGTAGATTTTTGGCTTCGGCGAACGGGGCTTCGGGGCGTCGTCGCCATGGTAGACCCGACTCTGACGTCTCCCAGCATAGTGGGTGGGTGGGGCTGACGGCTCTATTGCCCTTTCCTGCTTTGCAAGTTGATGATAGTTGATGTAGATGTGTGACATCAATATGTTTCTCTTGAAATCACAAAGACGCTCTCCTGTCCGAAGCATGCTTTCAGGAGATTTGAACCATTTTATCATATATCATGTCGTTTTCGCCGTGGATATGTTTGAGTGACACTCTTATGTTATGACGTTTTCCATCTTCATCTAAAAATAGATGCAGTACGCATTTCTCTCTTCATATTATGATAACATATATAACATCTCTTCATCTAAAACTAGATGGCTTTTTCATGATTTGTTTCATATGTTTTTCCCTTTTTGCCCTGTGAAAGTAGGTATTTTGTTCAGTAGCAATAGACCACACGTGCTCAATGGACCAAGGTTTGATCCCTTGAATGGTGATGAGGACATCTTGCAGAAGGTCACCTCTGTGTGTATTGGTGCTTCTCTCAATGAATCCACAGCTGGCTGTGGTTTTTATTAATGTTTTATATATCTTTAACACGTATATAGTCATATACATATATATACAATATATATATATACGCATATATATATATACATATTTATAATTATATTTATTATTATTATATATAATATACACACACAGAGTATATTTATATATGCATGTATGTCTCATCCCATAGGGGGTGGTGACCCGATGTTCATATGATTGGGATGGTCTTTTCATGCTGAGCTTGCCGAGGCACCGGGCGTTTCCTGCGAGCCATGCCGGGAGCGCGGGGGATGGAGGAGATCAGTTGGTCAACGGTCAAAGTTGGTGGACTCTGCTGATAATGTGGCTAAACAAGTGCTAAACAGTTATGAACCATTGGTTCATAATGGTTCATATGTTTATTTATGTTCATCCAGTTCATTCTTGTGATTTTCACGGAGGGGCTGTATGAAAATTCGGCTGAAAGAAATCCTTTTTCAGTTCGGGGGGCATCTAGGATCTGCCCCCTTTTTTTTTAATTATGCACGTTATGCAAGGGCGGATGGTCCAACTGAAGAAACCAGGAATGACGGCTTCCCCGAAATCTACCAGGGATTGTGACATTGGATTTGCATAATGAAAAGGCAGGGATGCATGGCTTAAAGAATTTTGGTGAACGATGGTGAACGTCTCGAACTTTTGAAATGCATGGGTTTACTTGACCAAGCGGTAGCCGAGTTTCAGCCTATGGAGCACTCCTGGAAATCCCAAGATCCAAAGTTTGAATAGCGTCCGATTGCGGTCCCCGGTGAACCATGATTGGACGCCATCAAATATGATCTTATCATACAAGTATGTAATATGTATATACAATTATATACACTACATGATGAAGATATGACACTAGATATTGAATACTGTGCTACAGAATTCCTCTGTGATTCCATGTCTAATGTCTATATATATATATTATCCATTCTTATCCCATCATATCGTATCGCATTTTATCCTGTATGTTATCTATGTAGATATGTCCGGGTCACCCTGGTTGTTGGCCCGCCTGATCTGGGCCCTTTGAGGCTGGTCCCTGCACTTTCAGAGGTGGGCGGAGAGATTATTTTGGCCCGGGTGCCCTGGGTTGGAGTCAACTGCAAAGTGCTGCAGAGTTAAACCAGCGTCTACCAGCTGGTTTTAGATCTCCTCGTCACTGTTAGTCACAAATATGTAGCCTACATTATATATAATACAATATTTGTATATATATATATATATCATATATGATCTATATTTTTTCATAAATATATTATATATATATGTATATAATTTACATAGTAGCACATTTACCACAGCAAGCAACATGCTCTTCTTCGACCATTTTTGGACACTGCGTTTGGACATGTTTGGACCAAGGCTCCCCAGCCCAAGCGGCCAGGGGTTTGCCGGTCTCTAAATCTATGAATGACGAATTACTGGTTGTCGAAGTGGTTAGGGCACCCTATGGCACCCTGTTTCAGGCACTGCCGAGTGGATTTGAAATTTTCACAAAACCCCTGGAATATAATGGGATATATTGGGCGGTGATGGGCTATGTTGTTCATTGAATGTATTACTCCCCCCTAAGAGTAGATGGCTCAGAATCTTGAGTTGCGCCATCTATGTCAAAAAGAAAAAAATGGGGGATAGATGGCTCAACTCCCTTTAAAACAGGTCAGTTGAGCCATCTATGTCCCTAAAAATGACATTTTTTGCAATCTTCTGCGCTGGTTTCTCCCCATAATTTTTTCTCAACATCAAGCTGCTTTTTTGGGACATAGATGGCGCAACTCCCGGAGTTGCGCCATCTATGTGGGCATTCCCAGCCTGATTTTGGCGAAATGACGGAAGTTGTTTTGAGCCAGCAAAGGTCGAGACGCTTTAAAACCCAATTTTAACAAGTGACCTGAGGAACCGTTTTGGCCGTCAAGAAACGGTTCCTCAGGTCACTTGTTAAAATTGGGTTTTAAAGCGTCTCGACCTTTGCTGGCAAAATGACGGAAGTTGCGCCATCTATGTCCCAAAAAGGACAACTCTGATGTCTTTCCTGGTGGTTTTGCCTTCTGTCTTGGGATAACTCTGATCGATGTGGCATATTTTGGTTAGGTTGGTTGATGGATGTCGGGAGAATGAGGGAGTTGCGCCATCTATGTGGGCATTCCCAGCCTGATTTTAGCGAATGAGTGGGAGTTGCGCCATCTATGTCCCAAAAAGGCAGCTTGATGTTGAGAAAAAAATGGGGGGAAACCAGCGCAGTGCCAATTTTCCACTTGGGTTCGCCCCAGAAAACGGACCCCACCAAGTGTCAAGTTTCCTTTGGGAAACTCAGGAAAAAGCCCTTTTTCGGGGGACTTGGTGGGGACCGTTTTCCGGGGCCAAGCAAAGTGGCAAATTGCCAGAGCGCAGAAGATGGCAAAAAATAGGTCATTTTTAGGGACATAGATGGCGCAACTCCCACTCATTTTTATTTTTTTTCAATATTTTTTGTCAAAACATGTTGAAAAATGAGATTTCTATTCTAGCCATAAAATTCTGTCCACAATCAGTTTAAAAACATTCAGTGGTTCATTTTCAAGGTATTGCAATGGATTTTTTCGAAGATTTGAATGCGATTTAAGGGACATAGATGGCGCAACTCATTCTTGAACCCATCGAAAAAGAAATTTCTGGCGTTTGAATGGGATTTAAGGGACATAGATGGCGCAACTCATTTTTAGGAAAAAAATCTAGGGGAATTATATATATATATATAGTATTTGCAATACAAACATGTGTAATCTTCAGTATAAACAAACAAAAATGATCGGACATGTAGTAAAATTAGTTAAGATTATATACCCTTATGTCCACCTACTGGAGTGGCAGTTGCGCCATCTACCTTTTCATTTTAAAGTAGGGCGATTTTTCTTCAATTGGCGGACCTCGTTTTATGTTCCAGCTAAAATAGCGCCATATTCTTTCTCACCCCGCGGTGCCATCTTATGGGTATTTTGGTTTTTGAGTTGAGCCATCTACTTTTAGGGGGGTATATTCCCCTGAAGTTGACCAATCCCAGGTGCTTCGGCGGATCTTATGATTGATAAAAATCCAAGGGTGGCCATGACAGGTATGGAGTATCAGCCCCAAGATTCGGTCTATATACCGATCACTTCCACTGCAGGCACAAACTCGAGGATCCAGCTTTCCTCAGTGCCTTAGATGCAGCCAAATCTCCAATATTTGGTGGATATTGTTGACCCTCTGAACGATGAATTTCTGACAAGTTGGGGCACCATGAGATCCATGAGTGTTTCAGATAGACAGATGAACAGTTGCATAGCTTGGGATGACTTTGGTTCTTTCTGACCCCCCCAGTGGCCGATGGCCTACAGTCAATCAAGAGACAGGTCGGCCACCATTCCGATGCTGTTGCAATGAACACGAAAATTAAAGCTTTCCCCGTCAGAGCACCAGACTTACCAGAGGATCCAGATGTCCCGTTCCATGACTTTTCCAAGGAAAGATCTGGAAACACTGAGGGTGGGGACATCTGTTGATATCTGTTGTGCCTCGCTCCAGATACATCTACAGCCGTTTGCCGGAGCGCTCCTATGAGGTGGACACCGTCCTTCAGGACGTAGCGGCTAAGCTGCGATGTGCTTGGGTCCTCCAAGGGCAAAACATCTGATGTGTACCCTCTGGTAATTTAACATAACTATGGAAAATCACCATTTTTAATGGGAAAATCCATTATAAATGGCCATTTTCAATAGCTATGTTAGTTTACCAGAGGGTACGTCATACTTGTAGTTTCATGTCTTTATCTCCAAGAAATTGATACACATGTACAAATGCATAGAAATGCAAACATGAAAAAATCCATGGGTAGTTTCTCATTTGTCTGCATCTCAACACAGATGATGAAAGCCCTCAATAACTTCAGGGGTGACGCCGCCATACCTGGGAAGAGTTGATGTCTGGGAGTGGGACATCCCAGCCCTTTTTGGGATTGGATGGAGCAGAGAGTGAAGTTGAAGCCCCATCCTTGAGGCCATTCGTTTCACAAGTTGGGAGTTGATGTTGATGTATATATATATAATATTATTACTATTATCATCATAATTTTTATTAAATTATTATTACTATAATATATATATATAGATAAATTTGCTTTGATTAAGCCCTAGAGTGATGACGGGTAAATCAAATGATATGTTCCAGACGCTTCGGACTGGGATCCAGTATGATCTAGGAATCTAGGCCGCTCTCGTGTGTTGCAGGATGGAAGGGTCTTGACTGCGACTTTTCCCATTGCTGCTTGCGGCACCCTTGGAAAGTGGGGATGCCTAGCGGAGCGTTTGGTCCAACTCGATGGTTCCATCAGTTCCATCCAGGCGTAACTCGTAGACACATATTACACACACATGAACGAATTAATTAATTAGTTAATTATGGAAACACATACTTAATTATGATTTATGTATATAGATATATATAGTGTACGTTATTGAATATCTATATATATACATACACATGTACTGTATATACACAGATAGACGTCATGAATATGTAATATGCGTGCATATATGCATATTATATATATATTCAAAGTATCTATACAATTGATATTTATATTTACAATTGCTATTGTGCCACATGTATATATTTATGCACATACACACACACACACGCTCTGCACACATACTATATACAGTGTGTATATACACACTGCATGTACTGTATGTGCAATATATATATATACACACTAGATACACTATAAAGACTAGATGTTACTGTACACACACATATATATATACACACTACATATTCACATTATACATATACGATATGGACACAACATATATATATATATATGTAATTGGTTATTTAGACTGTCTGTTTTCTCTCTCTCTCTCTCTATCTCTGCGCGTATATACGTACATGCTATGTATGTGCTGGACAGCTCTGTGTACATATTTGTTTTACATCAACAATATACATATCATTTGTCATACTATGTATGCACACTATATACACTATCCTTATATTTACATACATGCCCATATTAAAGGATAAATATACATTACAGTACATGTGCCTGTGTTGTCTACGCTATGTATATATATATATATACATATATATATATGCAGTATATATGCATACTTTAACATGCTAGAAGATACATGGTCAACCGGTGGCGGATGCTGTCTTAAATACCCCACAGAAGTGAGGCCTGACGGGCGAAGCGCATTTATGAAGTTGCCAGAGCGATTGCCGGGGGGCCCATTTGGCGGGCAAACCATCTTGGCAATAGTTGAAATCCATGAAAACTCCAGTCTCAAAAAAGTGAATAGTTTGCAAGTGGGCATTTTGTCATTGCCATCTTTACCGCAAGATGCTGATGGCGGCTGGTTTCACATCTTTCCTTGGTCTTCCATCCTGCGGAAGACGTTTTCTATGTGAATAATTACTTTTGGGATGGGTGGCACAACCGTAGACCAGCAACATCCAGTGACTCTATAGTACAATCTCCTGGTCAGATTTCGATTGACAACGTGAGGCCAAACTTGATGTACATTGGCCTTGGCCTAACAGAGGCAGCTTTCGGGGGAGAAACCCGGACAGAGATCGTTCCAGTTGGGGAAATTGGAAGCCTCACCGGCCCATCTCACCATAAACGAAGGTTCTGTGAACCGCATAAAAGGCGAACAGCCTGCCGTCATGTTGAGCAATTTTCAACTCGAAGTTTCCGAGTTCGATGTTTGGGTTTCTGTTTCCACAACTTGGGCACCCTTACCCAGGCTGTTCGTTAAACAAACCAACATTCCCGGAAAAGTAGTACTTTTCAATACTTTTCAACATTTGAAGCATCCAAATTTCCACACATATTAATGGTTCAAGGGTATCAAATTCATCAATCATCCCAACTTGAATCTCAACTTCACCAATAAACTGGGCATTTTATATAATTCACATTTTTTCACTGTCAAATTCATACCGGTGGGATTTTGCGGAGGCGGGCATCGAGCACAATGGCCGTGGGGGAACTTGGAGACCTCCTATGGATTCCTATGGCATAGCAAAAATGGATGGATTCAACCACAAAAAACTAGGATTCTCAACTTCCCAACTGGAGATTTTGAAGAAAATGGGTGACTCAGCAAGACATTTGTCAACCTGGGGAGCTCCCAAAAAAGCCGCCAGATCGTGCCACATCCACAACTGGCCTCATGGTGCCGTGACGGAATTGTGCCAAGGTTCGATCCTTGATTTGGCAGAGTTTCTGTACGCGGCTGGGACGCAACCACATGAGGGATTTATAGGGATTTATACACGCGTATTATGTATGCTATATTATGCTATGATGTGATGTGATACGATGTGATATGATATGATTCTGATTGGAAGATATTTCTTGGCTTGATCTTCTGGGGGTCAAAATTATCGAAAAATGGCTCGGCTGAAAGGAAGGCTTAGAGACATTAAGCCACCTTCCTGAAAAACTAAGGCATGTTTTGAATGTCCCACAAGGCGAGGGCGGCCAAGGACACAGTATATGATCTATATCTCAATATTGAAAGATGAACCAGACATTTTCATGTTGGGCATGTCATCATACTTTGTAGGTTTTAGTTGCTCTTTGATGGTTCAACTTTGGCAGAAGCTTGGTCCACCTTGGGTGAAAAAAAGTACGGTAATTAACACTCTTGGTGTTGATATGTGCTGATATATGCTGATATTAGATCATATTTGAAGATATTTGAAGGGCAACAGTACCTTTTTTTGCAAGTAGTTCGTGGATTGCGTATCATGACTATGACTATCATGTAGCTCATTCCTGGTCAGGGGCCGCACCCTTTCCATCCTTAACACGGACAATGTGCCATTCAACGGAGATGCCATTCGCAGCTATGTCAGGTGCTCGGAGTGTGCAGTTCAAGTACCCTATGGTTATTTAACATAGCCATGGAAAATGGCCCATTTATAGATGGTTTACCTATTAAAAATTGTGATTTCCCATGGCTATGTTAAATAACCAGATGGTAGATATTTTGTATTTTATGCACACACGCACACACGCACACACGCACACAATATATCTCAATATTACCGTGTACTTCTGTCTATACCTGATTTTCATTGATTTTGCTGGGTTTGACGTCAAGAATTTCCTGCAAAAGATGCTATGGGTTTAACATGCACAGACTCTCCCATGATGGGATGAAACGAGAAATTGGAGGGAAATCCTGTATGTATAGTTCAAAACGTTCAAACTCATGGATGTCCGGTAAATTTTCGCTTATAATAACCCAGTGAGTGAAATTGAAGATAGTGAAGGCAGTGAAGGTTGCAGGCTGGTTGTTTCTCTAGTTCTGCTTTTGGGCCCAGATTTTTGATTAAATAGCAAAACTCCATTTCCATGGTGTTGCAACACCAATCCCTTTGTCGCCTTCCGACTTCGCCCAGGTCTGCAGTTGCGACTTTACCCAAAACTCCGAGAGGCAACAGATGGGTTGGCAGGCGATGGGTGACAATGGTTCCCCAGTCATGGCGGTTCATGCTTATTAAAATGGGGAAATGCATGAGAAAGCCCTGGAGTGGGGGAAGTCTATTTTCAGACACGTGCATTTGGAATTTCATGTCGATACGTTGTATTTACATGTATTTACATGTATTTGCAGTCTAAGCATTCTGTTTTTTTCCACCACCAAATAATATATGGTGGTTTCCCAAAATATAAAGTACCCCCAAATCATCCATTTATAGATGGATTTTCAATTGTTTCAACCATCCAGCTATTGGGGTACCCCCATGACTATGGACTATGGAAACTTCCATATATTCTCTTCCATTGGCCATAATTATCCATAATGTCCATCATGGTTTTTCAATGTTTTTCATATAATATTGACAATCTAATATTGCAAAATGTCCATCATATTTTTCATCTAATATATATATATATATTATTATATATATATCTATCTATCTATCCATAATATCCATATGGTAATCGATGATTTATCAAGATTTTGTTTACCATTGCGCAATACCCGACCTCAGAACCGCGGCCTGAGGTCGTGGGAGTTTGAGATCTGGCTCAAGAAACATGTGGGGACGGCAGTGCAGCAGTCGAGTTCGCCTCGAAACAACACGGTAGCGGGGAAACATGGGGAAAAACTATGGAACATCATGAAACATGTCTTTATATCCCCAAAGTTCAAACAGGAAAATGAGCGAGATTTAGCGACTTTCATGAATTTCACCCAGAAATAGGCCCATGTCCAGGTGGAATTTCAGGGTCAATTTGTCAATTCACTCCAAACCATTGAGGACACCGTGTGCCAAGGTGTGCTTTCACAACACCATGGTGGATCGGATCACTTCACAAAGAGAGGGCTGCGGCTCGGCCCTTTTCATCCCAAAATTCCAGGGACTGTTTATACATGCTTATACTAGTGGGAAGGCCATGTATGCATCTAACATCATATAACCTGTGCATACACAGTATTTAGATGTTTATAGATGTACATAGATGTGTGCGTGTGTGTGTGTGCGCCTTAATTCATCATGTTGCATGTGATCTGAACCTTCGGGATGGCGATGGAGGGAGGGAGAGAGAGAGAGAGAGAGATGTGATACACCAGTGCCTGATTTAGCATTCATGCAACCTGCAAGTGATTTGCATTTGTGTGCTATTAACGTCCCCAGTCGTAGCCATTTATAAAACACACACACAACAATGAGACAGCTCCCGAACGCGCAGAACACATGCGCCTACATTCTTGCATATTCTCACAATGATTGAACTCCCAGAGATGGCGAAGGAGAGAGATTAACATGAGGATCATGACTGAAACCCGTCGGCGGACAAATAAATGGCTTTGTTTGAAAATTGGCTTTCCCCAAACCCAATGGTTGATCATCATGTTCCAAAGGACTTGCCGCCTCAGGCCCTGATGTTCCGCGCGCGGAGTCTGGCGGCCTGATTTCAGTCATCAAGGGAGGGCATTTTTAGTGATGCTAACCAGCGCACCCCCTCAAAATCAACCGTGGCAATTGGAAGTTACTGGGAATCAACGGAGGTTTGCAGCTGGGAAAATCATCTATAAATGGGAATTTCCGGAGGGCAACTCATATTATAATTTCCCATCCCACACATAAACACACCCTAAATGGTCCCAAATACATTATGTATATAAATCATTGTAAGTCCCCTACTTGGGGGAAAGATTAGATTCTTCGTGATGATACCAACCCCCAATGAGTATCAAAAAACTCGAACAGTACTTTTCCACTTTAGTTTTGTGAGATTATTTTTGTCCCTTTCTTTTGATTGCTATAATATGCTTGTAGTCACCTCATGACAATGTCACCATAGATTGATCAAGAAAGAACCAGCTAAGCAGCTAACCAGCCGTTCTGATTTGCGAACTGCAAAAGTTTGAATATGATATAATATGATTATATAACAGTTATAATATAACATCTGATAACATGGATTCATCACGAAGGATGCCCAGATTCCATCCATGATCATCCGGCCCTGGAGGCCTCTTCCTTCCAAAGCCTTGGTCATCGAGGACGGGCGGTGGCCATGGGGTCATGCTCCCCTTTTGAGCTCGTTGCGACTCCGATGCAAATCCCTTGGAACATAGCTAGATGCAGCTAGATTCCCCAAATGTGGATGATGGTGAAAATCGGAACCGGAATACCTGGAACCTCCGATCATGGACAATTCACCCTAGCACAGGACCTGCAGAATGCCTTGCCACAGTTCAACAGCGTGCCCGGTGTGGTGGTGCAGGGTTGCCTAGGGATGTGGGCCTAGAGGCACCTGCAGACCTCCACTCCGGGCTGGGCCATCACTGAGGCGAAGTCAGCCTGGACAACTGGCACAGGATATCGTGGGGGCAGCCCTGCTGGCAGATCTGGAGGGCATCATGGGTGGTTGCGTTTACTTTGCCATCTGGTAGTCCCGGTAATCAAACATGGAATGGGACATCTCCATGACAAATGGGCATTGAACTTGGAGAATCATCTATAAATGGGAGATATCCCATTGCCATGTTTGAATACCAGAAGGTATTCGGGAGAAGGATTGAGGGGGGAGATCACCAAGCAGAGGATGATCCCCCTTGACTATCCAGTGGTGAGGGAGCTAAGAAGCTAGGGGCCATCTATATTCCCATATATATATACATAATATTATAATATTCATTATTTAATATTCCCTATTAATTAAAGGGGGAGCCACTAAATAGTTGAAGCCAAAATCATTGTATTTCAACTAGTAGTCGGTTCCCAACATCAATTACGCTTCAACTATCATGCACTAAGAGTTGCTTACCAAGGCTTTGAAGCTTCGCATCGCCAACGGCATCCACACTGCCATGGTCTACGTCTGGAACCAAACACTGTGGGGGAATACCACAGGCATCTCACTATTATGCGACAACTCATTGATTTATATACTATATAATCTATATATTACGATATTAAGATTAATCCATAATTATACTATACTATATATATATACCCTCCATGTATGGATAGTATGGCATGTTCACGCCTTTTTGCCAGCATTTAGGCGTTTTTGGCTGTAAATATAATTTATATTGATGGCATATTGCATATATAAAAGGAAGTGTGCCATACATGGATGAGAATTGAGAATTTTACCCTCCGGAAAACCTGACTTAAGAACATCACCCACGTGCTGACTTAATTAGGGCTCATGAGCATAGGATTTGAGATATGACAACTTGGCCATCATGGCATCATGCATTTTTTGGAAGGACTCTTGCGAATTGATGATCCAAACAATTCGCAAACTCTTGAACCCCAACAAGATCAAGATCCTACCCTCTGGTAATTTGTTACATAGCTATTGAAAATGGTGATTTATAGCGGATTTTCCCATTAAAAATGGTGGATCTTTCCATAGTTATGTTAGTTTACCAGAGGGTACACCAGGCCTAGGAGGGTGCAGTCCTTTGCCCACAAAACTCAGCCTGCGAGGCAATGGCTTTAGAGGGGCTCTTTAAGACCGACGACTGCATCGGACATCCACATGTGCCTAAAAGGGTTGGCCGCGGGGCACGTGTGAACCCAATGTACTGAAAAATGTGGTAACCAGATGGTAAACCCATGTAAACCCAATATATTACTAATTCTATAATATGTTAATATACCATCCCCAATAGAGGTTTATTATTGGGTATATACCTATTTGGAAAAATTGAATGTAAAATTACCACACATCGTTGGTTAATGGGATGGTTTATTATCGGGCTTACCACATTACACATTTTTATACATTCTTCAATGCACAGTGCTACTACTACGAGTATATGCAAAACGATCGCTGAGGTCTTTATACATTTCAAGGATGCTCAAGTTCAACTGATGTTCAGCAGATCTAGAAAATTTCCCCAGTTGTAGATCAATCATAGATGATAATAGATCCTTTTACCTCATCAAGATGGACAAACGTGGAGATTTTCAACAAGTGCCAAGCTTGTCCGTTGAAGCCGAACACCCCACCTCTTTAAGGATGTCAACAGCCCATGGCCCATAGCTTCGGCTCAGGTGTTGCCATATTTGGAGCAACTATTTGAGCAGCTGTGCTGATTTGTCAGCGGGGAAGTTGGCCAATCAACAAGGAAAAAATTGGGTTCCAGTTGATTTGTACACTCACTAATATGAAATACATGATGCACATACAAACATCTACACACGTACACATATGTAATCACAAGTGCATACACATACACACACACATATTATGTGTATATACGTGTATATATATATATATTTATAGATATACAGTATACACAGTATAAACAGACTAAAAAAATCCTTTTACAAGACCAATGTGTTCTGCAGTTGCTCATGGCATACGCTTGATTGAATTGAGCAGATTCATAGGTCTCCTGTGTTTGATGCTACAGTTTGCTCAAGCCCGCTGAGCCTACCAGAGTCACTACGGGGTGTGATTACAACATATTGCAACCATCGATCCCCAAGTTCAAGGGTTTAAGACCTTCTGGTAAAGACCTGTAATGACCTTCAACCATGCAGCAAACCCAGCAATAAACCTCCAATTCTGGTCATGTTGGGGATGGTTTATGGCATTGGGTTCATCATGTCAATATCAGTAATCGGCATCATCAACCATAATTTACCGGATATTGCCACATTTGGCGTATATAACCACATTATATATATATGCACCAGGCCCTGCCACCCCCCCCCTCCCCCCACCCCCCATGGGATGGGTCCCATATACTGGCCCCATATGAGATCTTCCCCCTCCCCCCCTGTGGTGTGGTGGCGGTGTGGCGCTGTCCCCCTCCCCCCCCTGTGGTGTGGTGGGGGTGTGGTATGGTATGTTGGGTATGTATGGTGTGTATGGTCGGTCTGGTATGGCATGTTTGGAAAGTATGGTATGTTTGGTAGGTATGGTATGTATGGCATGAGTGGTTGGTATTGTATGGATGGTAGGTATGGTATGTAAGTCTGTTGGGTATGGTATGTTGGATATGACAGTATGTATGGTCTGTATGGTATGTATGATTACTATGATGGTATGGCATATTTCCTATGTAAGGTATGTATGGTATGTATGGCATGTATGTTTGCTATTGTATGTATCGTAGGTGTGGTAATTACATTTCATATGTATGGTATGTATGGTGTGTATGATAGATATGATAGGTATGATAGGCATGATAGGTATGATAGGTATGGTATGCATGGCATCATTGATTGATTGTTCGGTACGGTATATGTTAAACACAGGTGGTGTTGTGAGAGTACACAGGTAGTAAATAGGAAGTAGATACAGTAGATACATAGCACATGTATATATGACTATAGGTAGCACGTAGGTACTTTCAAGGAGTATATGTGCTACGTAGGTCGCCTAAAAGGTAGCATGTAGCTAGTAAATGCGAGGCTGGTAGTCAGAAATACTGCAAAGACCTAGCAAATACGAAGCTGGACCTCAGAAATGCTGCCAATAGCTTGCAAATAGAAGGGAAGGGGGGCTGCTACCTGGGGACCCAACCCATGGGGGGGGGAGGGGGGGGGGTGGAGAGACGGAGGACGGGACCATATATACACATAAAAACAGTATATATATATACACATACATCTATACCCTACAAACCAGATCGCTACAGACCATGGTCTTATTCCTTCCACTGAGGCGCGACATCTCCCATTGCTGCAGCGAGCTGAAGCTGCCACGCATCGCCGTGACGTGTGGGGCTGAAACTTGTAATGCTGCAAGTTGCCGTTGGGATGGTTTTTAGATAATGTGTTTACATGTTTTTACATCCAAATTTCTGGACTATTTCTATTTTAGGGAACAGCCCTGGCCATGACATAGCTCAGGCCAGTGTTCTCGGAGTGCGGGACCTCATTTCAATCAACTCTGGGTGTGGCGGAAGGGTTTCTAGTCGCCCCAATGTCACCCCTTGAATGGTATGATTTAGTGTAGTGTACCATTAGGATTGCCACATTTTGATGCAGTTTGGGTGCAGCTGTCAGACCAAGGGGTTCATTTTCCTTGTTTGTTGGGGCTATTCCACCATCAACATATGCAATTAGGATCAATTTGGGATTGGTGCCGGTGCCAAACAGTGACAGGCAGCCCGAGTGAAAAACATCAGGGCAAAAACTGCTCGTCGGTGATTTTGAACATTTGTCATTCTTTGATTTTGTTTCAATCCCTCTCCGGGATGATTACGCCCCCCGTTGTATCTGGTTTTGGGGCACTGGAAAAATGATGAAAAAACCACCAACGAGATCATCAAAGAGGAGCCCGTCCTTCGTTTCAAAGCTACATAGCTAGGGCAGCTAGGGCAGCTAGGGGCCATCGCTAGGTGGATGGCGCGCATTCAGCATCCTCACTTCGGTCTGGAGCGCCTTGGCTTTCTGGGCCCGGCCTCGCGGGGACGATGATGTTCCTCACGAAAAAAATGGCGAGCAACAGGGAATAACACGGCTAAAACATGTTCCAGGTTAACTACTGTAATTAGGTTCAGGAGTGCAATTGTGTTTTTCAAGACGCAGCTGACAGTCTTATAGTATATTATATATGCTTTTATATGCTTTATACTCTGAATGTTTCATGAAGTGTCTTGATTTGGATGGCATGCGCACGCAAGTGAGGCAGCAACATGCCCAGTGAAGTGTCCTTGGTGGGTGGCCAGGGCCCACCTTGAATCCCATAGACCCCGCTCAAATGCTCGCGCGAATTGGATAGACCAATGATGGCTGCCAGGTGCTTCTTTGTATGCCAGAATGCCTCACAAAAGCCCGGCGGCTGAGTCCAATGCAAATGGTCCACGCGCGGAAATCCACGGTTCACGTTTGTTTATTCTTGTTTATTGATGCTTATTGATTTTTCTTGGGGGTGATCACATCCATAGCTATTTCACATACATACATGTATAATTCACGTATATATATATATATATAGAATTATATATAATTATAATATTATATAATTATATATATATAGATATCTATCGAATATGTCTGTCAGGATTTATGTGGATTCCTGTCTAGGGACTTGCACTGTCAAGGGCCTTAGGAGATCCTTAAGATGGGATGACATCCCATAGTGCCCCCATGCAGAAGTCCTCCAAAAGTCAAGACCCAGGCACCAAGGTAAAGGAACGAATGGTGGAGGTTTCGAAAAGGGACCCTTTTTTTTGCGCCTGGTGGGAGGAGAGATTGAATTGATGACGTTTCTTCCTTGGATCTGTGCCAGTATATATTGCTATTTGTCTGTCTTAAGTCAATACTAAGAATAGATATAGAAATGGAATCTGTCGAAATCAACCGATACAGAATATATACACGGAAGCCGTCTAAAACTACATTTCTGTGTGTTTCAAACCATCTCTTGACTTTCTGTAATACAAAAAACCTTATGGAGAGTTATACAGCAGACACATGGATACACACAGATAAAACATTTTATAGTCGATAGTATACATTACATTTACATATACACACACATACACATATATATATATATATAGCTAATATATATATATATGTGTGTATATATAATGCATATAAGCCACTAAAGATAGGAATCCCGGTCATGTTGGCCATGTTGAGGATGAGCATCCGTCTTCTACCCAGCATCCGTTCGACCTTGGCCTCTGAAGAGGTCCAACATAGTTGCTGATTTGATCCGAAGTCCGTGCCTGGTCCAGATGTTGTTTAAGTTCCACCTTTTTTGCTTGTGGTTTCACACAGACTTATTCACTTATTCGATCTTATTCGTTTTTTGAACAAAATCACGCGTTCTTTTTGGGGCAGATTCTTCCAGAACTCCCAACTGATGAAGATCCTGTGAGCCCCTCAGCCGCCTTGCAGACACCCTCGGATTTTATGATTTTTTCGTTGGCCGCCGGAAGCTGAGATCTTAGCGGATGATTCCAATGGACATTCCTATGTTTCAAGGCGGTTAAAGCGATTAAAACGACCAAGCAGCTAGCTGTCTTAGTATGTCTTAGCTGCTGACCTGGGCTGGAAGGTGAGGCATGGTGAGGCACATCCATTTTTTTTTTGGGGAGCTAGACCTCAGTACGCCCAGTACCCCCTATGAAAATCTATGAAATGCAATCCACATGTCAATCCTTCAAGTGATTTACCAAAGTTTACCAACACTTTCGGATCCCCTTGATGGCCGATCAAAGCAATGGTCTCACTCCCCAATTGCCTTGCTAAAGCTTCCGGCAAATGTGCATTCAAAGTCATTGAAAGACTTCTGCCAGATCATGGCACTAGTTTCCGCGTTTGAAACGGGCTCCAAATATGGTCAATTTTGTGACATTTTGCGATGGTGGTAGCTTTGCAAGACAAATGCCCGTGGGAACATGCGGGCACCATGAACATCGGTTGAGATTGAGGGGACATACGAACACTATCCTCTCCAAGGTTACCGTCAAAGTGGTTGGGGTGTCGGGTCTTCTGTAATGGTTCATGTTTTTTTTCCTTCAACCAATCCATTTGAGCTTGGATCGAGAATTCCTCACCAGACCTCAAAGGTGATCCTTCGCTTCCTGACGCCCATCGGTGACGGGGGAACCCAGAGGTGACTCAGGGCAGCCAATTGACCCTGCACGATTGAGCCAATAGTATTGGGGATATAGATGGATATAGAACGATAAAGCTACAACAACTGTAGAACTGAAAATACATTGAACTAATTACTGGAATTGTGCCCTGGCTCAACCAAGCATAGCCGCTATCCCAAGGCCAATCATGTGCACCCAGAATGGACCATGTGGGGTGCCAAAGGTAGCAACATGTGATGATATGATATGTTTTCGGTATGTGCAGTGTATATTATACATGATATCAATGATATCATATAATCCCCTATAGATCTTTATAGTGGGTCTGTGTCCATTTTGGGTTGTCTGCAACAAACATGAACAATCAGGAACATGACCTTCCCCGGGAACCCTGTTCTCCCCACCATCCATTGATTACAACCTTGGCTCATTATCAACCATGGTTCAGAAAGATCATTTGCAATGTGCTTCCATTGACCTTAGTGAACATGGGGATCATTGGGAATATTATGAATAAACAATGAAAATATCAATCCCATTTCCAGGTTAGCGGGTGCCCGCCAAGGATCAGCCCAGAGTGGGCGAATCCCCGCCGGTCTTTGTGCAGCCCTCAAGAGCGATTTGGAAGTTGGGTCCAGCAATGGATCAAGGTGACCAGTGTGGAATGAAGCTATGGAACATCACCACCATGTAAAATCACGTTTTTTTCGTAGGTAAATCAACGAACGAAATTGCCTAACTGTCCATTTTCAATAGCTATGTTAAAGTATGTTGCATTATTTGGAGATATTTAGGGTGATCTCAAATCTTGGCAATGTTCTTCCATACCTGGATGATGACATATGATGACCAACCATGACCCATGACCCATGACCCATGAGGAATGTTGCATAGATTTCAGGAGGCTTGGGACAAGCTGTGCCCTGAGGTGGGTCGTTTGGATGTTGCTGGTGGTACAGCAGAGGATTTCAGCTATGTTAGTGGACTCCATGTGAGGAAGAGCGGGGAGCCCAACCATCGGGTGGATGTGGATATCCTTTGGGAATCTGACAGGGCAATCTTTACAGTTGAATCATCTATACATGGCGAATTGTTCATTGCCATGTTCGATTACCAGAGACCAGAGGGTAGTTCACAGGTATATATATAATTATAATTATATATATATAATAGATATATAGATATATATATAGAGATATCACACACACACATATATATACACATACAACAAGACAAAATAGAAGAAGGAGAAGAAGACGACGAAGAAACGAGAGGCCACCTTTCAAAGGTGATAAGAAGAACGTATCTCAGAAGATTCTCATTTAGAAGTTTCACAAGAGTAACTCAGAAGTTTCTCACTGGGAAGTTGTGTTGTCCCATGGCCCCCACTGCTAAGAAAAGCCAAGTAATATCAAATACCCCCTAAATGGTCCCAAATATATTCATCTATAATAATATAAATGGGAAATGTTCATTGCTAGATCAGATTCACAGAGGGTGCCTTTCTTGGTTCAAAACTTGCGGGTTTACGAAGGCCCATGGGTCATGGCCAAAGATACTATGGTGCTGCAACATAATATAGCCCATATATTACAGATACATATATATATATATTATGTATATAATTGATTATAATTGTATATATATATACACATGGTGACGTTCTATATTATTCTAACATATCCTACCATGTAGAGATGCAGAGGCCATAAAATCCATGTACTTGCAGTCTATCATAATCTATCATATATAAATGTCATGATGGATACATTTTTTGATCCTCAGATTGACGCTGGGTCTACCGTATACCTTGGCCTTGTTAGGCGATGGCAGCTACGAGTTCCGCGACGGCGATGGCATTGTGCCTTTGCTTCTTCGACCGCTAGGCCGGTGCATCCGGGTCGACCGGGCCCGGAGTTGACAAACTGTGGGAGTTGAATCATTTTCCAAGCGACAAACCCTTGTGTTCCCTATGGTTTGTTTATGTTTGCTGCATTTTGTGTGGGATCGTTCTTGCCAACATTACTGTTTCGTTTCGTTTTTTCTCTCTGTCAATGTCCAACGTGCAGCCGCTGGTGAACAAACATGCTGTTTTGGAAGCTTTGCTGGTTTCTTGATTATGTAAAGCTTTGGGATACCTCTGGAATATAGGGACTTCCCTTGCCAAGTTATAACACGGAACGTCCCGATTTTCATGTTGTAATGTGGCGCATCCGGTCTGATTGCACATGGCCTAGCTCGACACATCCAACAAGTTCCGGCCCATCTACACGTGATTTCTGATGTTTGGTTGGCAACTTGTATGTCCGAATTATTTCAAGCAGTTGATGCGGATCGTATCCCAAGCATTCACGGAGAAATATTACCAGGAAAAGACATGAAAAATCATGAGCAGATTGTTTACAATGGCTTAGATTCAAATGCAAGCCCTTCAGGACGACCTGGTGGCTGCAGCAGCACAGCAGCCAGCTTTCTGGCCGGGCTGGAAGGATTTGATGATTTTAAGGGCTGGGATGGGAAGCTTTTTGGATACACCCCAAGAATGTTGTTGTTGTGGTTGTGGTTGTGGTTGTGGTTGTGGTTGTTGTTGTTGTTGTTGTTGTTGTTGAATGATGTTGAATGATGTTGAATGATGTTGAATGATGTTGAATTAAATGAAATATGAATCTGAAGGTGGAAAGCAACAAACTGCTTCAGCGTCAGGCAAACGAGCTGAATATTTAAGAAATCCTCTCTGGATAATTCGTATATATATAATATATATACATATATACATACATATATGTATATACATATATATATATACATATATATACACATACATATATATATATATACACACATACATACATATATATATATATATATCATCCGTGGTTAGTTGAATTACATGACTCTTGGTCAAAACCCTCGTACCCTGGTGAACATCATGAAATAGCTGATAAATTGCAAGATATCACCCCGCAGATGGTGTCATAGGTTTTAACCCCTGGTAAGCTAACATAGAACCCAATCATTTGCAGATCATTTTCCTACTAAAAAAACATTGGTTTTCCACATCTATGCTAGTTTACCCTAGGGAAATACATGGGTACGGGTCAAAATTAAAGACCCGGGGGACCATAGATTTTCTTAGTGTTGCAGTAGTATTAACCATCCATTTTTCCAGTTACCAGGCTGGTGAAGTCCTATCGCGGCTGGAGGCCTTCGATTTCCGAGGACCGGTGCTACGGATATCATGGGGGGATCTGATTGGGTGGGATTTGGGCGCCATGTGAGGGATCAATTTTGCCATGTTTTGCAGGCCGGGATCCAAAGATTATTAATTATATATGCAGTCATATCGTTCTGGAACTGATCCTACTGTTACAGGGTCTTTTTTCGAAAGCAAATCACCCAAAATTCAAAGGAAACCATCCATGGTGATTTCCGGATATCCATTTGCCTGGATTGGAGTGGGGTTCATTTTGGAAGATTGACGCAAGAAATGACCATAAATGACAATTTACCTGAGTTGCAAGGTGGTGTCCCTCAGTTATGAGCTAGTGCTAGTTAGTTTATCAACATTTATAAACTATAAACCCCACTAAGTGTGTGTATATATATATACAATTGTACACACAGTATATCTCTCTAAAGGGAGGGGGATAGATATTTATCTACCATAAAGATCCATAAAACATGGTTGACCTTAGCTATCCAGGGGACTCCCTGTGGTGATTGCTCTCTTGCTCCAGCCATTTTGGGCAGGCAACCCCGATCATCACTTGATTGCGGAGAGGGTCGGAGCCATGTTGAGCCACACTCAGACTCAGTTGCCAGCTGGTCGTCACAATGGGACGCAAGGGGCAAACACGGCATCTATGGTCATAACGACATAGTGAAACTACATATCAAAAGGGGGACAACTAAGAAGAATGGAACACTTATCTCAATGGATTAAGGGAAAATCCACAGGACAACCGTGCTTTCCCCGCTAATTATAGGGGGTTCATGTAAATATTCCCATCATCCACTAATATTTGGATGTATTTGGTACAACTTTTGCGGATAATTTCTTCCTGAGTCATCCCATGGACTGATGTGCTCCCTGCGGTAGTTTCAGACATCGATCAGTTTCTCCGCTACGTCGGCTCTGCTGGGGCTCAAGCGTGGTCTGATTGAGGGCCAGAAAGGCCCATAGTCGGTGAGTTTCACAAAGCCACAGAGCCAATGTTGAATCAGTTCTTTGAGGCATTGCAAGCCGGAAGTCCAAAGTCCGGGTCAAATGACAAGTTTTGACGCTAATCAGTGAGGATCTGTCATGATATGGTATGATAGTTCCAACGGAAACGGCATCTGAAATGGGTTCCGAGACCTCAGACGCCTCAAGCTCCGCGTATCAATGCGAGGAGGTGCCACAGAGTGGAGCATTTGGGTTTGGGTCAGGAGACTCCAGAGCATGGTGATAGAATCAGGGAAGGTTTTTAGAAACAAGGGTAATTACTAGGAAACCATAGGAAACCTGTAGGAGTGACGATTTCCTGCATGCTTGCCCACCTGACTGGACATAGCATATCCGCCCAAGTGCGTAGCTTTTTGCCGCCGCTTGCTCTTAGCGTTGAAGATGTGAAACTCTGGGTGTGGTTCCCCCAGGATGGAAAAGGTATGATGTTGTATGATGCCTTCTGAAAATGCTTACTCACGGTCACGAAACCCTGCAGGAACAGTGGAGCCTTAAAATGCCTTAAAGTTACCCTCACTGCCCTTTTGATCCTTTTGGCGCCACATGCAATTGAAGAGCCTTGTTTCCTTTTGGAACACGTATGCAGTAACTGACAAAGACTCTATCCTTCAAAGGTTCAACCGTTCGCCCCATGTCGGGCCACTGGACTGTCGAGAAGAATGCTTCTGGCCCAGTGGCCCGCTACGAACATGTCGCAGCCTGGGATGCGGGCCCGGAAATGGGTCATAGACTTCTTTGGCTACACGGAGGATGGGATGGTCAGAGAGCTTTCAGAGACCTCTGGAAGTTTGACGTGCGAAGTCGAGCATGGAACTTGGTCAGCAGCGGTTCCTTGTCCCAAGAATTTTGAATAATTTTGATGACCCATCAGGGTGCCAATACTATTGTAAGATGCTGTGCTAATGGGTCACTTGTAATTACCCATCAGTAGTGATAATTTTGACCCATATGCAAAACTCAGCATTCACTACTGTCCCGATCAGGCGATGCATATGTATCATATGTACGTCAAACAGTTTGAGTAGACTCCAACTCGCTCCACACACATGAAAACATCAGTTATATTCAGTTATCATCATTAATGATTTAACACGCTGTAATAGGTGATTCATATTGCCATATTATGCCATATTTATGCTTTATATGGTAAGATATTTCAATATTGGGAGTGTTCGATAGATCCCGGAGCAGGCCCGAAAAATGGCCCCGTGGCCCTCAGGTAGCGCAGGACCAAGTGAACGCTGGGCACACGTTTGCGCATCCCTGCTGAACAGCTCAGGGTGTTTGGGGGGTTTTTGGCGGTACTCTCACCTCACTGGCTGGGAAATCATGGAAATCATCAGCCCAAATGGGTCCAAATGGGGGCTTCGATTGTGTATTATAGTATAATTATATATATATATATTATATATTATTAATATTATAATATTAAATATAATTTGTTGCGGCACAGGGCCAACACCACTGGTTTAGATGGCGGATTGAATAGATAGGGATAATCCCAACAGAATGCGAGAGAGAGAGAGAGGGCCAGATCCAGTCGACAATGGTGGGCTCCCCAAATTCATCAGAGGGAAGCCAACTAAGATTTCCCCATGGAGAAAATAGTGCAACAGTGGATACCCCAGGCCTGGGACCCGAAGACACGACAACTCTGGGTGCACGGTGGAATCTCGGTTTCGTGCGTGCGCACGATGTGGCACTGCCGGAGGGCCGGAGAGTGGGCCAAAGGTATGTACTATCCGATAATAACCACACGTGGCTTGCTGGAAAATTAACCAATTAATCCTAATTTATCCTGTAATATTTAATATATTTTTTTTTCCTCTTCCCCCTCTCTATTTATATATATATATAAATAATAGTTTACATATATATATATATTATATTTATATACTTATATTATTTTACATTTATATTTATAGATGATTTTCATTGATTTTCCCATTCAAACCACCATCTGCAGGAGATTTTCCATTGCCATTGCCCAAGTACCGCATTTTTCTTAGGTTCAAAGGATTTCAAAGGGCTCTGTAGAAATATTCATTGGATGTGAACTTGTCAGGCCATTCAGCGGTTCTTCATTAGCGTTGGTGGGGACACCTGAAGGCGCAAATTAGTTTGCAGGAAACTCCGCCTGAAGTCTTGTTAAAACAGATTTTCCCTCAAACCAATCCATTGACCTCAGAGTTACGGGGTTCGGCCTTGCTTCAGGATGGAATTCCAGAAGTAACCTCCAGGACCTCTGGATGTTCCATGCCGCCACCGAGCGCTGGTTGCACCTCAGTTTGGATGTCAGTCCTACGGCACGTGACCCGCCGGCAGGTGGCAGGTGGTCAAGGCTTCGGGTATGAGCCAACTTAAGACCGTTAAGAGCCATGGGGGCAGCAGATTTTGGCAACTTTTTTGTTTGAGCCATATAGGGCATGGCTCAACTGGAGCAGCCCTCCAGGTTGCATATGGAAAGTTCATGCAAAACACAACGCGCATGGGGTGTCTGACGTTTAATCCTTTGGCAGACCGACATGAAAAAACATGAAAAAAACCAGATGCAGCCAAAGAGTTGCATGGTCTTTTCAGCGGACAATGGTATTGCGAGCTTTCCACTCCTCACACTGTTGCTAAGAAGTGATTCCATTTTGAATCCCCATGTCCTGTTGTTTCCTTCCCGCCATTCTTCTTTGTCAACTCCCCCGTAGTTTTTTGATGTTTTTTGTTTCACTCCGCTATTCTTGCTGCTGAACTCCCCAAGTTTGGTATTTGTTGCTGAATGATTATGTAAATTGATGCGCTAGCATCCCTCCAACTAACATAGAAATAGTGGCTTGGAAGACTACCTTGGTACAACCGCCCATGATGGACCTGACCAGCTGTCGCACATCCCTCAGGTCATGATCACGTTGCGGCCTTCGATGACACCGGTCGAAGCCTGTTGATTCACGGCGGTGACGCGGCGCTGAATGGGCCGGGATGAAACAGGCAGATCTTCCGACTTGTAGTTTTTTGAGGCTAATCCTGTGCCAAACATATCCAAAAATAGAAGGTAACATGCGGTGACTATCTCTAATCGCAATAACATTTATAACACACACATATATATATATATATATAATGATGCCTTATAATGTCTCCAAAGCCATCATCAGGTTTCCATTTCTGCACAGGGAAAGCCATATTGTGGACCACTTTTTGTGTAGTCAGTTGGTAGCTGAAATCACCCACCAGTTCTATCAAACATATTGGTAGGCTCCCCATATTGGCTGGTTAAAATCATCATCTTCGCTGGTCCTATCCTCATTTATCAGAGTAAGTACCGGTTTTGCTGGTGATACTATGTAATACCATCTCCGTACACATGTCCATTTGTTGGCTACACCCAAGTTCCGTTCTCATTTTTCTGGTCATCTTCCCATTACTTCAGTCCCACATATCATATGATTAACTGTTATATTGGCTTATGTCATGGTATATCATGGTTATAACCAACCCATTTCGGCACCATACGCTCCAGGTTGGGACGGCTTTCGCGTCTTTCGCGACCTTTGGACCTTTGACGTCGACGCTCAGCGCTGGAGCCTCCTTGACACGGGGAACAGTGGGCCCTCGGCCCGCCACGACCACGTGGCTGTTTTTGATCCAACAAAGAGGCGGGTGCCCAAAAACAAATCGAACCGTGTTTCCAGGTAAATTATAGATGATATTTGATGATTATTATATAGATGATATTTACCTATTTCATCCTATTTCCTGGTTTCCAACTTGTCTATCTATTTGGGGGGTTGCTGTAAACTGGTTGATCGTAGGGGAGTTCGGAGTTTACTGACCAAACATGGGGATATAGTCATCACAAATGGCGATTCTGCCACACAAGCGAGCACAGCCACTAGTCAAGGCTGCCTCATGTGAATAGACCTTAAGGGCTGCACACTTCTATTCGCAGCTTTATTTTTTTTCCGAAATAAATACCATATGTCCATCCTGTTTGGGAATGGGTATGATTCCCGATGAGGTTCACATTATTCAGGGCTGAAACATGCTGAAACCATCATTTACGCATTTCCAGCGGACGGGCCTGGCTTTCTGCCAGCACAGCTCGTGTATCTGCGGGATGTGAAGCTCCGCACACGAAGATCCGAGTTTTTTTGGGCAGTTGTAGTGTCTCCTCATCCAGTGATGGGTTGAAACCACCAACCAGGGGATAGTGTCATTCCAAGGAACTGTTAGATGGATGCGGTAGCCTGGTAGACCCCATGGATTGTCCTAGCCATGGCAGTCTGTAGATGGCTTTTGCCACCTTGTGGCCTTGGGGAAGGGGAATAATTAATGGAGCACCCCAATATTCAGAATGTTTGGGCATGCGGCATGATAAAGTAATCAAAGTAATCCCTAAATTGTAAAATTGGGCATGGATCCATATGGCGATTAGTCGCATCCAATATTGACACGATTTAGCACTGGATTTGTTCATTTTGTCACGACAAGTAGCCTTTGTTCTTTCAACAAGAGCCCGGCAGCAGCGTAGTGGCCAAGCAGCACATGAACAAAAATCAGCTGCACAGCAAAGGTTATTCATCAATATTCATCATGGGGGCTCAAGCCAGCCTGCCGTCCCGGCTGTCTTAGGAGATGTAGGAGACAGACGTTTGCCATGGCATCCAGCCATATTTCACAACATCCTGAAGAATCCAGGCAGCCTCCATCCATCTCCATCCCAGTTTGCCCCATCGCCTGTGGTTTCAGGCGGTTGTGGATTCATGGTGGCGGAGTCATTTCGGAGGAAGGTTTCAACGATCTCTGGACCTTTGATGTTCCAAGACTCCAATGGTCCCAAGTGGCCAGCGGCAGTGGTCCCTCCCGCTGTTGGGGACATGTGGCGGCATGGGACGGTACCTTGGCCGGGTTGGACCAAGAGGGTGAGAAGCCATTGCTGTCGTCATGGCTGTCACTGTTGAGGTAAACCACGCAGTCAAAAAAAGGGTGGCTATTGATTGGAGATGTCAAGATGATTCAAGCTTGACATTATAGAGAAGGAACAACCTTCTTTGACAGACCTGAGGAATGGTGCAGAGGTGACGATATAGGTTTAGAGTTGAGACCCATGGATAATTTCGTACACCCCACGGACGCTGCCTAGTTAGGGCCTAGTATGTGCAGCACTTGCCCATCCCCAGTACGGGGTGTGCAACAAGGCAGCCAGCCTCAAAGAAATACTCTTCAAGAACCAGGCACAAGTATCCACAAGTACTCAAAAGTCAGTAGGATGATTCAGACAAGACTTACATAAAGCCATTGCAGATAGATCTTAAATGATTTTTAAGCAGGTCCCTGTGTGATCTCATTCCATATCCGAGGCAGCCATGGAGAAGTTTGGGTCCACGGCGGCTGGTCGAGCGGTGAGCTCTGGAAATTCAACGTGGCGAACAATCACTGGAGCCTGCAGGGACGAAGCCCTACACAGATGTGGGAGCATGTGGGGGCATTCGTTGCAACAAATGCCACTTGACCGGGCGAGAATGGTCAGAATGATTCAGAATGGACACTGTCAGCGATTTTACACCTGGAAAATGCTTGCGGGATTGACAAAGTCCCAAGTTCATCCAAGTTCCGGATTGTGGTGATCCTGGGTTCGGCCATAGGGATTCCAAACCCACTACATATATTTGTGGACATGTCCATCTCTACTTGCCGAGATGATCTATCATTTCCTTTTTGTATCCTTTTTGTACTGTTTGCTTTTTGTACTGTCTTCCGCTGCATCTTTCCAATATTTGTCAGAATCTGTGCATTCTGTCTGCGTGAAGTTTAAGAGCATTTTTTCATATTGAATCTGGGCCAGGAAGCCCTTTCATATCAAAACAACTCTCCTGCAGTCAAGTCTTCTCAGCTCACCTTGATCCCAGAATTTTCGATTAGGAAGGCCGAATTTGATGCTGAAAACAGCAAAAGACATCAAAATACGCATTTCAAGAAATTTAGGACATGACAAAGGCCCATTATTTTCGGCTGCTAGAAAGCTCGGGTTTCCTATCGATGTTCCCATCGCTGGAGAGTTACCCCACATCCCAAGGCCACCCCGATCCTATGGCTGCATGGCGGCCGAAACCTGGGGGGCGTCTCCTCGGCGGAGTTGTGGCAATTTCAATCGCTAGAAGTGGAGTGTCTTGGAGGTAGGGGATGGAAATGTATGGAAATGAATGGAAATGGATTGGATGGAAATGGATTGGATGGAACCAAATGGATGGACATTGGTTATGGAAATGGCTGGTTTCTTGAATTTTGGGAGAAATGTTGAGGTTCAGAACAGTGTTGCATCGACATGCATCGACAAATGCTTCCTTTTTCCCGAATACCATCCGGTAATCAAACATGGCTTGTTGGAAGGCCACCCATTTATAGATATTTATATAAGTATAGAACATGTCATTTTCTCAGCTATAAACCTCCATTTAGTTCGGGGATTTCCCAGCTAGCCATCTTTCATGACACCAGAGGTTGCTCTCCCTGCAAGGCCAGGAGCTGTTCTCTTGGAATGCCATCTCCTCTTTGCGAACAGGCGCCAGCTATTCAGTGAACATGTTTAACCCATGTGAATACACAATAAAACCAACTGGGGGTGGTTTAAGACCACAGACCTGATATAATTTCTGGAAGAATCGGACATGGTTTCTCATTGGCTTTGTAACATTAGTTTCCACGGGTGTGCCAAAGAATGGTTGTAGTTGTTGCTCTTTTTTTTGTCTTGGTTAGGGCCGACATAATGGCGTACTCACGGCTGCTTTTTTTTTTGGGGGGGGGACGCGACCCACAAACTTAAACTCAGGTTTTGTCTGTGCAACATATTATACATTACATGATTATCATATATATATATATTACTGTATCATAATGCATCGGTGAAGTGTGTATACATGCTATATTAGCGTATGTGTTCGCACCATGTCCTGAAAGCTTTGAAAGTGCTCGAGGGCTAACAACATCCGTCGCCAGTTGATTGGTGGTCCTCCGGTGCTGGGATGACCTTCTTTTCAGTAGCTGGGCACCGTGCTGCGCGAACCATCATGGGGGCAGACCCATTTGAACGCCTTGGGAAGTTTGGTGGCACCAACAAAGCTTGGTATTCAAACCATCTCAAAACTAGGCCTTGGAACCCAATGACAGTTTTCAACAGCAACGTTTTTTTCTCCATGTTTGTCTTCACGGGTGACTGACACAATATAAGTTGTCATCATGAATTTGGAGAGATGAAGCAACCAGCATGGAAAACTAAGCAGAAGAATGAGGATCCTTTTTTCGTGCCTGGTGAAGTTTTTATGTTTTTCCCGCTGGGTTTTCTATTTTGGGCGGGAAACACCACCCCGATTTGCTGAGTCGGCGCATTTTGATTGTCCCAATGGGATATCCGCTAGCAATGGGGAATCTAGGGAACTTGGGAATCGAAATGGGAATAGAAACAGAAAGAACTGGGGAATCGAAATGGGAATATCATATTTGTTTGAGTCAAACATCAAGCAAATCCCATCAAATCCTGATTCTATTGTAGATTCGCTATATAAATTTCCCATAATTTCCCAAGATTTCCTCATAGATTTCCAGTGGACCAGGTTCTCTGCCTGATGCTGGTGGCCTTGATCAGCTCCTGTGTGACGGATCGCATGCTGTGGCAGCGCCTCAGAACTGCACAGCTGGATGGACGGTGGGCGCCGCCGAAGGAGACGGGGTGAGCTGCTGGAAGTTGATGGGGTCCTTGGATCATCCAATCGAAGCATATAGAAAATGAATGAACATGATAGAAACTATAGATGAAACTAGATGGAACATATGATTTTGGGATTTCAACACCATCGAATTTTTGGATAGTCTTGGGAATCGGGATTTTAGCTGAATATGATGAAAACAAGTAAGCAGAGACCTCTGGCAAGCTGGCGATGGAAACTCATGAGAAGCCATCATTTTTTAGAGTACAATGGCTTTTTTGAATTGAATGCTATCTCCCAACAGACATGATTTCATCCGAACGAAGACGGATGTTAACCTGCAATACTGGTAGCAGGTGCCCTCCAGTGATCTGCAACGTTTCTAGATGAATTCGATCATCCAGTAGAGTGTTAGATTCTCACCGCCATGAAATATATGAAGTCAGATCTTCGTCAGCATCAATGTGGGTTTAAAATGGTTTAAGCGGCAAAGATGGGAAGATACCTCATTTCCATGGAGTGGTGGAGGCCAAAGTACTGCATCAGTGGTAGATTGCTATGGAAGATAAGCTGGGATTTTGGGATGTTGACTTGCTGGCTGTCAGATCCAGCAATATCAATATCCCAACGTTGTTTGGTTCACATCCCCATGATATCTACCGTACCTCACTGAACCATGTACATGTTATATGATTATATGTATAATGTATAATATATATACATTATATATTATTTATTGTGTATATTATTTTTTTTGTATATATGTATAATATATATATAATTTATATATATATATATGTACACACACACACACCCATATATATATACACCATGTTTGTGTCCATATTTAGCATAGTAATATATAGAAATCATATGCATAGTTCTTACATGCATGCAAACAAAGTATATGCAAATCTACATTTGCAGATCTCCCCATTTGATCCAATCATGGTCGAATGGTCGCATCCATGACCATCTGACCATATCTGACCGATCCGAAAATCCTCCAGGACGGATCCAAGACGAAGCGCAGCACAGCCGAGGTCCAGGTGGGTTTCCTTGGCTTCGTGGCGCACAGCGCTCACCAGATCTTAGGGCACGTGCAGGCGGCGCAGCTGCGTGCCATGGCTGTTTCGATGGATGGCGATTCGTAAAATTCGTAGAAAAACCCGTGGGGATTTAGGTGATATAAGAGTGGTATATGGGGAATGGGGATTTAATTAAGTGGACATGTCATGACATGTCAATATTTTCAATGGAATTCACCGTAGATTTGGATGATTTGACGATATTTAATATATTTGAGGCTTCAAAAAGTGCAGCTTATCATAGCTCAATTTGTGGCCATTCAGCGATGAAAATGATGATCATCCATGGGACCCAGCCTCAGGTGTTTTGCCAGCTGACTTGCAGAAGGTCATTGACTATGTCCCTTGGCTGTTTCGATGGTCCCAATGGTGGAAGTGGTGACAGTGCTGCAGACGACTCTCATTGTGGGATGATTAATGTGGTAGACCATTGTAAAGCTACCATTTGGGAGGGTTTAGACCACCTGTTCTTTGATAAAATTGGGGATGTTTGATTGCTTTACTGTACCACATTAATGGTGATGGTGATTCAATGGTGATCTACGAATTCAACTTGCAACCAAGTCATCATTTGAATTCTCAGGGCTTGCACTGGAGCTTTATCAATCCCAGGTTGAATTTGCCAATCTGCCCAGAGGTTTCTGTAAAAACCTGTAGGACACCCTTCAACACGCAAGCTTTTGTCACGCGCAAAATTAGGGCAAACGTTGGCTAGGTCAGTGTGTGAATTTTGCCAGTCAGACATGCAGACATGATGTTAGAATCCAAGCAACCTTTTTGTGCACAAGATAGTTGCCTTGCTAGATCTTGCGCCGGTCAGGGATGTCAGGGGCTTGGGGCTTTTGGCATTACCCTTGGGTAAGCTTCTCAGATATTTGAGGTCTTTGACGCATCGACTCGCAAAGGCTGGGACACCTGCAGGGTTTGTACTCCAGTTCTAGTAGGGGGATGCAGGGGGCATGGCGGGGCTGCATTAGTATGTATTGGCATGCATTCTCATTAGCTGCTATGGGCTCTAAATCTAAAATGGGGGGCCCACAAAGTTGGGGTTTCATTCCACTCAACTATGCAGCATGGGGTCAAAGCCCTGCAAATCAGCAAAGACATGGAAAACATTGGAAAACAATGGAAACCAGACAAATTGTGGAAAACAGACAAATTGTAGATCATTTTCCTTGGGACACATTTCTTTTCCCACCTTTTCCCCCATCTCAGAATCATTCGGAATCGATTGTGCTGCCAAGGAGCTGAGGCTGTTTTTTCTTGTGAACTTTTGTTGGACAGGCTCTTGCAAATCTCAGCAATCCAGGATCAAATACTTCTTTCATGTTCTTTCTGTGTAAATCTAGTGTAAACATGTTTTGGATATCATATTAGTATATATTAGTTATATTTAAACAATAGAATCAGACATTGAAAGGAATTCAATGGGATCCCACGAGCCCAGCTGACAGACTTGACCGTGAACGACAGGCAAGGAGGGCGAGTTTCTAGAGAAGGACATGGGGTAGCCGCCAAAGCGGTACTGTATCTGAAAATGGGCTGAAGCGTCCACTTTTGGACATTTGTTTGGGGTTGCCGATGTTGACCCATACCCATTTAAGATCCCATTTGTGTATCCATCAATCGGAAGACCAACCTACTCCCTGTTGGCTCAGTATGGCTCAGAACGTATACAGTTGATATCAGTTGATAATGTTCTTGAAGCAGAATGTCCATCTGGAACACGACAAGAGACAATTGATCCAACCATGATCACGGAGGCCGAGATGTACAGATAGATGGATGGAGTTCTTGATCAATGATTAGTCGATTGCTGGCAAGTAGATGTTGATGGATGAATCCATTGGGTAGATACGGGGATGATCGGGGATGTATGGATAGCAAAGATCAGACAGATAAAGATAAAGGAGGGTAGAAAAGATAGCTCTTGGTTGGGTTTGTTTGAAAATTGGGTGCCCTTGCTGTAAATCTATCCCTCAGATGGCAATGGAGAAAGAACTGGAGAAAGACATGGAGAAAGCGAGAGAGAAAGAGAGAGAGAGAGAGAGAGAAAGAAAACGAAAAAGAGCGAAAGAGGGAAAGAGAGAAAGAGAGAAAGAGAGAAAGAGAGAGAGAGAGAGAGAGAGAAAGAGAGAGAGAAAGAGGGAAACAACTCCAAAGATCAATTATCATATGCCCCTTTAAACCTGCAATTTTGCGGGCATAGCCCATTATCAGACACCTAGGTACGTCTTGCCCTTCAGGAGTTGGGTAACCGTGCCTCACGGCAGAAGTACAACCAACTGGCAGAGGAGAATGCTGCGTATGGAGTGTTTGAATGATTACTGCAGTATATCTCCCCAAATTATGGTCAGTTTAATAATGCAATTGACGATCCACCATGGATTTAGGGATAGGTAGTCTTTTTTGAGACAAACTCAAATGGCACAGGAAGGGTGATCCTTGCCGGGTAAGGAAAAAACATGGAAAACAACGATACATAAACTTCACATTTTATGTTGCGGAGACCTCTGATAAACAAATCCAGAGTCTTTTTTTGGAGTGGGGGATGGCATGGGTATGGGCCATATTTGTCCTAACAAAAATATGTACTCAGGATTTTAGGATATTGTATGCCATTGTATGCAATGTTTTTGGTAACCTTCCAATGTCCAATATGGCAATTTGTGTGCATAAATCTTTCACTATTTTTTTACCAAATAGTCTGGACCAAAACTCCAGGGCTTGAGTAAAGTCAGTAAACATCGGGTCAAAAGTTAAGGCCCAGAACACCACCGGTCCAAGGCATTTTTGCTAGCAAACCAAACCATTTTGGGGATTTACTTCACCCGATTGTGAAGTTACAGCGCAGCCATAGAGCCATAGGAATGAATTGTAGCCGCTGTAGCCCGTGTCTTACTTAGGGCTTGATTGTGGCTTGTGCTGCACCTGGTTGCGCGATGTTGCGTTAATTTTCCCCTTTTTCCCAGCAGTTTGGCTGAAAAAGCTTGTTTTGTCTGGCACTTTTGACGTAGCTTGGCCCGGCTTTTTGATGGTGTTTGGGCAGCTTGCGGTCTTGTCGACACTTTGGTGCAATTCCTACGCTATGAAGATTCTGGCCGAGCAAGATGCAGCCGACGCGGATGCCGTTGCCAAGTGCTACAGAGGTCCGGATCAAAGTGTGTGGGAGCTGGTCATGGGGAAGCAGATCGACATTGGCGGAGCATCTTCCACCTTAGAGCTAGCTCACAGGGCTCAAGTGGGGCCAGGGATGAAGGGAGTTGAGCTGAACAGCAACAATGGTGGAGGCATGCGTGCCTTGGTCCGCCTCGCAAGCGTGGACTCCATGATCGGAGTGGAACTCACTAAGTCCGTGGTGGAGACTGGCAGGAAGAGGACAGAGGAGGAGGGGCTCAGTGACAAGATCAAGTTCATCAACAAGAACTCTTTGGTGAATGGGCTCCCGGATCCTTGTCCAGATTGGCTGCCTGGGGTTGGGCCATTGTGGCATCCATGACAGTCTTGCACTTTCAATATATAATTTCAATATATACTTGTAATCGCAGTGGATAGTTTGGGCATGTTTTGACAAGACTATCAGGGTCTGGAGGCCTATTGCAACCCACCTGCCATTTTTTGTTGGTCGGACGTGGGGCTGTGTTCTCCGCAATGTCTCTTGTGAAGAAAAGTGTTCTCTTCACTTCTCTTTACTTGTTGCGGTGTGAACACCAGTCAGCCCATTTTGGAAGATGTTGCGGACAAAGGTATACAGACAAAGATGGACTAAAGAGGACCAAAAAAAAACATGTCTCGGCAAAGTGTCTTGAAAAGTGCAGGGATGTCTTCTACTGGTTGTGGATTGAAAGGACATCAACTCAGCTCATTTTTTAAGATGTTGCAGTTTGTCATAAATTGGCCAAGAACATTTCTGGATAGGAACCCAGGCCTCCAAGTAAGCCAGAAAGGCCTGCCTGCTGGTGATGATATGATGGAGCTGATGGGGTATCTAAGGATGTCTCAGGGATAGTTGTATATTCCACTGCTGCCTTTTCTGAGTCTTTTTGCCCCCTCCAATAGCCACCAACCCCAGTGAGACATCACAGCACGAAGGATGCCTCTGCTGATTTTGTGTACAGCAAGGATGCTTGGTGCTACATGCCTGACAAACAACAGATCATTGACCAAGCGGCTCGCATCGTAAAGCCCGGAGGGAAAGTCATGTTTACCGACTGGATCGAGGGTGAAGGTCTATCAGACCCTGAGGCGCAGAGATTCTTGAGCCTGATGACATTCCCTGCCATCCCCACTGTGGAGGAGTATGCGCAAATGCTGAAGAAGGCAGGCTTTGAGGTTGAGATCGCGGAGAACAGTGGTCGCTACTCACCTGCTATGGACAGCTATGTGCACATGCTCAAGCGGCAAGCAGTGTACGACGCCAAGAAATTGTTGGGATGGGATGAAGAGGCATACGATAAATTGATCTCTGACTTCGAGTTCATGGCGAATCTGGCTCAAGAAGGCAAGATCATTCAAGGAATGTTTGTGGGCCGCAAGGCGGATGTACAGCGCGAGATGTGACTGGTTGTGGCTCAAGGGTTTGTTCCTGCACAGGCCGGGCACTTTCCGCAGAGTTCCTCCTTGTAAGGGCACATATATCATATCTTTTGTGGATAAGTTGATCCTGAAGTGCCCTAACGAAATATTTGTTTGATTTAACTTAGGACAGGAGGAACTCTTGCAGATTGACAGGGAGTGCTTTCGAGCATGCTCGCACATTTGGGGCGACCTGACTATGTATAGCAATGGGTTTGAGACCCATTTTTGGCGTTGAGACAATTCCGCTGGAGTGAGAGGAAAGGAAACGGCGTTTCACCTCAGAAACAATGAGAAACAATGAACAGCGCAACGAAATGACGTCTCCTTCCGTCAACTCCATCTTAAAGTCGGAACCGGTTCGGCGTCGCACATTATTCATACGTGTGATTGTGATGCGCTTCTAGATTGAAGCTATTGAAGCTTCACTTCACAGATGAAGTGTGCAGTGTGTAGACAACAAGCAGGAAGTTCTGCGAAAAAGAAAGCGCGGCCAGACCGATGTTGGAAGCACATGCCTTTCAGCCCGTGACTGTGGGGCAATGACTACAGGTAAGTTGATGGAAACCATCGATGTTGGGTGGACTGGTGATGGAAGGTTTGTGACTTCTTGGAATTGAACCGGAACTGAAGCAGCGGATCAGACTGGTCTAAAAGGGGCTGGGCCTGGCTGGGCCAAGATCCATCAAGATCCCAGATTCCTCGGTGTGATGCCTGAAGTATCCTGAAATTAGCTTTAGATAGATGCTTAGTAAGAGGGGCATATCATATTTCAACAAATCCCATTGATAAATGTCTTATCTCACTCATCTCAAAGACAATTTCCGGGAGTTGTCCGTCCATTTGTGCCATGGTAGTTGGGTCCAAGATGTTTGGTACTTTTCGCTCGTATTGCTTCAGTTCAAACCAGTTCAACACTACTACGCCGTGTTGAACCAGGATCAATAAACATTAATAGGCACGTTTTGATGGTCTGTCGTTTGTTTTTTTTTTGGGGCTTCCCCCAAAAAAACAACGGGAGTTTGTTAATCCGGGATTGACGTCAGTCAAGTTTCCTTAGGGGGCCGGTCTTCAGCATATGTATTATAATATTATATATATAACCCCCTCCTCCAGAATGAATTTTTGGACATCTACGTCCAGAGTCTAGACATGTCTAGACCCATTTCCTCCACCCCAAGCAGAATCCAGCGCCAAAGAGGACTTTTTGCAAAGAGGCTGCTTTGTTTTTCTATGGTGACTTGCCATCGCGTGTCATGCAGCGAGCAGAGCCTATTGATTGATCTGAATCGACAAGATTTTCATTTCCGGTCAGATTTCGCAGAATGGAAAGCACCTAGCAGTGATCTTAGTGAAAGAAACTAGGAATATCAACAAAATTCAAGAAATCTATCAGAATCTATCATGCTCACTCCTGCACCTGCATTCCTATGAGGCGATGGATGATCCTGTTCGGATCTATCCACCCTTGGAACAAAGCCTGCTGCTTGAGTTTCTACATCTCCCACGCTTCTCGAGTTGCCTTAGCTGCGTCCCCGCAGCATTTGGGAATATGATTGCGCATTGTAAGCCGTCCCCTCAAATGGGGTTTATTGTTCTATAAGTTCAACGGCTTAGTGACTTAGTGTATGATGATTTTGTTGTTTGGGTTGACACAGGGTGAAAAACATCCAGGACCAGCCCATATAATGACATATAATTAATGACCATGATGGTCGGATGGCAATCCAACATACACAGCATTATTACGTTGTTGCCATCTGTTACATGTTTCCCCGCATAACTGCAAAGCTAATCCAATTTCACCCTTTGTCAGTTGCTTCTCCATTTGAAACAATTTGTTTCATTTCAATATAGCTATTTCTTAGATCCCCACAGTTTGTGTAGCTGTGGGCAGACATTATCCACCCCAAAAAAAACATAAAACACTATCTTTATAATATATATATACTATACATATGTGTGTGTGTGTCTCTCTCTCTCTGTCTGTGTGTGTGTTATGTATTGGCTCAAAACATCTCAAAACCCTCTTGTTTTCGAGTGCCTGGAATGATTCGCTTTCTGAGGTGAATCAATTGCTGACTGCTTCCGCCCTAACTGCCGCTTGACAGCAAGCGAGTTTTCTCAGGTGACATTGAATTTCATGATCTCATTAACTATATTATGATTATCATGCCTTGTTGATGGTAAATTAACTGGTAATTAGATGTAACTAGTACTTGTAGTTTTTCAATTTGGAGAGGGCGATGTAGAGAGAGAGAGAGAGAGAGAGAAAGAGAGAGAGAGAGAGTGTTGTTCTATTTGTTTTTCTATGCTTTTCCCTGAGCCATCCTGAAATTTACCATGGAACCCCAAGGAATGGCTCTTGAACAGTCTTTTTCCCTTGGAAATGGCAGTTTGTGGGGTTCCATGAACAATCGGTAGGTTGCGACTGTGGGCTAGATTGGCCTAGCACGCCCTCTTTCTGACTCACTGTGCTTGGAGTATCTTAGAGTATTTTCCCATACATACCATATTAGGTATATGTTTACCTGTGTTCCCCTGCGTTTGGGTGATATCCTTTGGGGATTTGGACTGTGGCTCGGACACTCAGGTAGCAGCCTATGCCTCATCCTCCTTCCACCGGAGTCTGCATGAGGGCTGCATTTCCAGCCGGAGTCTGCAGGACAAAATCCTGGCCGGGACCTATATGGGACTTCTGCACCTGGGCGATGATATGATTCACCCCGGATTTTACCCTGGACGTTTGCCCAATAGAAGGTTGAACATGGTTGAGTAGATTTGGATCATGAGGTATACAGTATATATACATGATACAATCCTACACTACAAGGATATGAGTTATATAATTATATAAATTATATACAATTATATGTATATATACAGTATCACTATTTTGGGCCTCATTGGGTCCCCAAATGAGTCGTCAAAAACGTCAGGTCTTGGCTAGTGATGCTGCTACCGGTGATCAGATGCTCGACCCGCAAGCGATCAGGCTATTGGAGTTTCGATGTTTAGTAACTCCCCCAAAAAATGCCAAAAATGGTGGGAAAGTATGGCAAACCTGGACATATCTATGAAATAGTATGAACTAGCATCTATATTAATCTAACCTTCCGGAAACACGTTTCGGCATCTTTTTGTGGGGTTGCTATACGGTAAACAATCCTACCAGCTGGTAACACATGCACTGGCTGCTGGTCTCAAAGGTACATTCTCTTCACCGCCTAGTTGGAAAGGTGAGTCACAATTGGCATCATTTGAGCTATATGTAACATTCCTTAAGATGAGTTGGGCACACCATCCGACTTGGCAATGACCATCAATGACCCACCGGAAGCAGCAAAGCTCAAGTAGATCTCTGACGGATTGTGAGCTTATGCATATCATCATCCAGCATCACCCATGGGGACCTTTTTTTGTCACATCAGTTTCCTTATCTTTCAAAAGTTGGTGTACAATTCCCATTAAATCCCATCAACTCCCATTGAATCCCATCAACTCGCATTGCCTGATCCTCAGGGGAAGCATCCCATATTGGGGGATGGCCGAAGAGGTCAAAAATATCCCAGTTGAAACGGTTGAAATGCCACATCCACAAGACCATGATGCCCCAATTTGATTGATGATTTTTACGGCACTTTGGTTTCTGGAACACATATTCAGACATTTAGACTCATGATGACTCATGTATACAATGGTTTACAGATGTGTACAGCTACAAACCCGGTGCCTTCAGCTTCCAGGACAACCTGGGCTGGATGGTCGCTGTGTTATGCTGTCTCTGGTGATTTTTGCGATCCTGCAGCTGTTTCTCAGCACCTCGGAAAGAGGTGCTTGGAAAACGGAGCCCTCTTGAGAAATGACAACATACAGAAGAACAATAGACATTAGCAAGGTCAATGTAGAGTGCATATATATATAGAGTTATTTATTATATATATATAAAAGACATATCACAGTATATTCACATTATATATATATAGATGCCACATACACATATGCAATTTTATACATGTATGTGAATACTATATATATATATACAAATACTAATATATACTATATGTATATACAACTATATATACAATGCATACACACATATACATATACGCATGTATATATATATATATTTACACATACGTATACATACATATATACATGTATATTTATATGTATACATGTTATCTATATGCATACAGATACACACACATATATATATACACATATGTGTACATATATATATATATATACATGTGCAGAATGATACGTAGTGTATATATATATATTTATAATACACAAAATTATTGGACAACACCTTTCAAATACATACGTTACACTTATACATTACACCATCCTATCCCGTTCCATTTCGTTCCATCACCTGGTTTGGGACGGTATTTCGGCCACCTTTCGCCCATGGATTTTCGGTTGTTTCCCCATTGACCATCATTTTCTCCATGGTTCATCAGAATTTCCCCAATAAAAAAATATGCAAGTTGGATTAATTTATGGGGCACGACTTTGCCGCAAATCACGTGGTTCATCGTTTTAGATTCCTGATTAAATGGCCATTTAGATTGGGTATCCTATATGATCTATATGATATTCCCCTCAGTATAGTATGCTGTCAAATGCCATTGCATTCTCCTAACAACGTTAAGACCAATGGCCTGCTAACCAGGGTTGCTCGAACCCATTATAGATAGCCGCAAGCGGGTACTTTTTAGTCATTTTGCCTCTATCTTTAGCCAATTAATTGCCAATTGATCCTATATATTTTGGTTGGGGTGTTGGGAGCAACCCTGTTAACCAAGGCCTGTTTTGCATTTACCTCACGGTGATATTTTTGGGCAACGTGAGCCAAATCGATGCTGGCGATTGGCTGTTCACTTGGATTGTGGCTCTGATCGTCGCGCTGATGATCGGACCCCTCCTTCTGGCATTGAGCCGCTTGGTGTCGTGTAAACCACCAGTTTGGACAACCAATTATTCGGATAGTAATTTGATGTAATTTGTTACTATTTTTGGGATGACCCTAAGGCTTAAGGAATCCATGGCGCTCGTGGATCCCGGGTCAACCCTACTGCGGCAGAAGTGGTATACACAGGTTTGAGCGAGCAAATATGATAGTAGATAATCAGATTTAGATATGGATGTGTGAGTATGTAGGGAAGAAGGGACATTTACCAATAGATATGATATGCATATATTATTTGACGGTAAGTCTATGCAATCAAGATCATTCGAGGCTATTTATCATGATATATCAAACGACACGCAACTGTCCCAGTTTGCTAGTGGGCATTGCCCACCATACAGTTTGAACATGGAGTGAAACTTGGTTGAAGTGATCAAACTGGCAATGTCAGGAAGGCTTCGGTTCGTTTAGGTTCGTTTCGGTTCGTGGAAACCTCAAATAGGGGCGGTTCGGTTCATCAGCAGGCCGGTTCGTTTCGGTTCGCGTGACATGGCGGTTCGGTTCGGTTCGGTTCGTGTGACATGGCGGTTCGGTTCGGTTCGGTTCGGTTCGTGTTGTGTAATGTTGCAGGACGAGAGGTCTTTGACAGAGTGGGTGTGGATGAATATCAAATAGTAATGTTATGTTGCAGCAGAGGGATTTGGTTTTTGAATGTTTGAAACGGGCAGAGAGGCTAGTAATAGAGGTAGCAATATAATATACAACAGTAGTGGTGGTGATAGCAACAGTAATAGTAGTAGTCGCAGCAGTAGTAGTCTAGCCGTACTAGGACGAATACTATTAGATGTTTTCCTTAACTTGATTTTCACTGCGCGAAAATCATTTTCGGAGTTGTTTTGGCAAAAAGTGGAAAAAAGTAGTAGTAGTAGTAGTAGTAGTAGCAGTAGTAGTAGTAGCAGTAGTAGTAGTAGCAGTAGCAGTAGCAGTAGCAGTAGCAGTAGCAGTAGCAGTAGCAGCAATATGAGTAGAATTAGTAATAATAGTAGTAAAGAAGTAATACTAGTTCTAGTAAGACTACGAGTAAGAAAAATAGTAGCCTCTCGTAAGCGGTTCCCCAGCAGGTATGGGTCCCGACAGGGCTTTGCCGAACAGGAACGGGCAGAGAGGCTAGTAATAGAGGTAGATAATATACAACAGTAGGGGTGGTGATAGCAACAGTAATAGTAATAGTAGCAGCAGTAAAAGTCTAGCCGTACTAGGACGAATACTATTAGATGTTTTCCTTAACTTGATTTTCACTGCGCGAAAATCATTTTCGGAGTTGTTTTGGCAAAAAGTGGAAAAAAGTAGTAGTAGTAGTAGTTGTTGTTGTAGTTGTTGTTGTTGTTGTTGTTGTTTTAGTAGTAGTAGTAGTAGTAGCAGTAGTAGCAGTAGTAGCAGTAGTAGCAGTAGTAGCAGTAGTAGCAGTAGTAGCAGTAGCAGTAGCAGTAGCAGTAGCAGCAGCAGTAGCAGCAGCAGTAGCAGTAGCAGCAATATAAGTAGAATTAGTAATAATAGTAGTAAAGAAGTAATACTAGTTCTAGTAAGACTGGGTCCCGACCGGGCTTTGCCTCACAGGAACGGGCAGAGAGGCTAGTAATAGAGGTAGATAATATACAACAGTAGGGGTCGTGATAGCAACAGTAATAGTAATAGTCGCAGCAGTAGTAGTCTAGCCGTACTAGGACGAATACTGTTAGATGCTTTCCTTAATTGATTTTCACTGCGCGAAAATCATTTTCGGAGTTGTTTTGGCAAAAAGTGGAAAAAGTAGTAGTAGTAGTAGTAGTAGTAGTAGTAGTAGTAGTTGTAGTAGCAGTAGTAAGCAGTAGTAGCAGTAGCAGTAGCAGTAGCAGTAGCAGCAATATAAGTAGAATTAGTAATAATAGTAAAGAAGTAATACTAGTTCTAGTAAGACTACGAGTAAGAAAAATAGTAGCCTCTCGTAAGCGGTTCCCCAGCAGGTATGGGTCCCGACAGGGCTTTGCCGAACAGGAACGGGCAGAGAAGCTAGTAATAGAGGTAGCAATATAATATACAACAGTAGTGGTGGTGATAGCAACAGTAATAGTAATAGCAACAGTTGTTAGTAGCAGTAGTAGCAGTAGTAGCAGTAGTTTCAGTAGTTTCAGTAGTAGCAGTAGTAGCAGTAGTTTCAGTAGTTTCAGTAGTAGCAGTAGTAGCAGTAGTAGCAGTAGTAGCAGCCAGCACTGATCATTTGCAATTCCTGCAGCGCTTTGGCAGATTATGTTGCGCAGGAATCCATTCATTACAGTTGATTCCTCTTTCCAATTTGATTTTCAATTCGCGAAAATCATTTTCGGAACCCCCGGAAGCTGACAAAATAATTTTTTTGAGAATGTGGAACCGGTTCGGTTCCATTCGGTTTGCGTAAGAATAATTGGCGGTTCGGTTCGTGCCCATTCGGTTTGCGTAAGAATAATTGGCGGTTCGGTTCGTGCCGGTTCTTAGCCTGCTGGTTCCTGAACGGTTCGGTTCCCGGTTCACGGTTCGTTTCCTAAGCCATACTGCAATGTTGGAAGTAACCCCCGTCACATTTTGCCAAGGCCTAGATGCCTTCCTTGGTGTTTTTGTGATGCAAAACCCTGCAAGTACTCAGCAAATCAAGATGCTGCTTGCCTTGATGGGATTGGGGAAGGGTGGTGGGAGCAAGTCAGTTTTTTGCCTGAACAGAAAGAAGAGGAGCCAGGAGGGCAAGGTGAAAGACTAAAGAGAGCCAAAATTAACCCAAGTGTCATCCATCGCCTTGCCGGAAGCTAAACACCAACGAGGTGGAGACAACAAAGTGGGCAAGAAAATCATCAATTTACCCAGCTGACGGATATTTGTTCAACGTGGAGTTGTTGAGACCACGGTCATGAACCGACTGCAGGGCATAAATGCTATGTATTTCTATGTATTTCTTACTTGCTATGTTCCATCATGTTCCATCCCTGTTGGAAAATGCGGGATCCGAGCAGGCCAAAGTGTGCTAGTCAGACAGGTTCTGGAATGTTCTGGAGACTAATCAAGATATCAAGATTGAGCCAGCTTCGGTTTGTTGACACATCCTTCATTTATGGCAGTTTAAACCAAGGACCCCGGACCCATCATTCACCCTTTGCGTCCAGGATGCGGCAGGTCAACCCGACGGACGCGGTTGCCAGCATTTGGGATGGAGACATCCTGGATCTGGCACCCATCCGATCTTTGTCGTGGAACCCCTGAAACCGAAACTGACAGAAACTGACAGAAATTCTTGATTGATTTGTTCACTGAAGTACCATTGACTCATGACCATTTTCCATTTGAACAATTTTGAACTGGACAAGGAGGCGTGAAAACCCAGTCATCCCAATATCCTGTGAACTCAACCTGCCCTTCAAAGGAGAGCTCTGGGCATGGGCATGCATGGGGTAATTATACTTGCTGAATTTTGCTGAGGGTCACACCAAAATTGGGGGTTTACAGTGTATAAATTGTATGTTCAATACATTTTCATATCCCCTTAGTCACCATGGATTCGGATCCACGGTTTTTGGTCCACCCAAAAAACCATCAACATACGGGCCTAGGACTTGGTCGCGAAGTGCAGAGGCATCTGGATCCAGTTTGCAGTTTACAAGAGGGTAGATCTGAAACAACATATGGATGTACTGGTATGCAGATAATATAGACAATAAATGCAGATGTTCAACTTTTTAAATACATGAATGAAAATCCATTTGCACGCATATAGGGGCATTGCTTCATGTTTGCACAATTTTGCACACATATACAGATGTATATAGATGCATGCAGGCACAGGTCAAGCATATGCAAGGCAAGTTAGCAAGGTTGAAACTTCAATGATGGAGACTGCTCGTTTGGGGCTCCCATGGGGCATACAGCACATTCCGATTTACCTCGCAAACATATGAACGACAAGTGATTAAAGTGATGATGATCCGGCTTAAGTGCTTCACTTAAATGACGCATGGTGACGCGTAGGCCTCCAACCACGGGTCCAACCACGCAGCATGCCATGTCCGTCAGCGAGCTGCCGGTAGAGGATGAGGAGGAACCGGGTCAGTGCGAAGTGGCTGCTACTTGGGATAAACAGGATCAACTCAAAAGACTGGGTAAACTGGTAAATATCGTAAGATATACCTTCCTGCTTACTGTGATGGCTTCAAATCTTTTGCTGTTTATTGAATTTCTTGATGGAAAACACAGGAAAAACTCTCTTGGTTCATCATGTTGTCATTTAGCTTCCATTCCTACTTGGAACTCTGATTCGATGATCCGACACGAACGATTATTTTGGAAACTGGGTTAAACCACCAATCAGTGAGGTGCTGTTTGATGCGGTTTTTTCCGTCGTTCCCAGCTATGGGAGGTGCAACCTTAAAGTTGGGACAACTAACTCAACTGGTTAACCTTCTCGACTTTGCATCCCTGTTTGGGATGACAGTCTGAGTATTATATTATATCTTATATTTTATATATAATAATGATATATATATATAATATACATGCAATCATGTATCCAAATCAACAATTTCTTTGTGGGATGGGTTGAATCCAACAAACAGACGGCCATGGCGCTGAGGCCTCTATGGTGGAGGTGACCCTGTGTCCCCAACTGTCGTGTTGGGAAGCAGCTGCGCCTCAACAGCGGGTGCGTGTGCATTTCGCTTCATCTGACTAGGCTAAGCGGCGTTATGCCGCTTAGCCGCTGTGCTGTTAAAACATGTTCGCTGCAACCCTGACGTTGCGCCGCATCTGACTTCAGGTGGCTATGAAGATAAAGTTGATGTTATTACCCCAGTCAACATATTGTTCAGAGGGGGTGGCGAATTTTAATGTGATGATGATCATGATGATCATGATGTGATGATGTGATGATGTGATGATGTGATGATGTGATGATGTGATGATGATGATGATGATGATGATGATGATGATGATGATGATGATGATGGTGATTGTGATGGTGATGGTGATGGTGATGGTGATGATGATGCTCATGACGATTGTAAGTGTGGAGCAACGTCCGGGTTGCGGGTTGGGGCGAACATGTTTAAACTTTTTGAACGTTGCATATATATATATATAATAGCAATAATAATCTAATGATATATATTTATGTATATATATATTAAAACTGATTGAAAGTTGTATATATCTATATGGTATAATAGAACACACATATATATATAATATTGTGTGTCTGTGTATTATACGTATAGATAGAGTTAACCCTTGGCCTAGTGAGGAAGGGTCCCGTCGAAGCTGCGCCTGAATTTGCGCCAGACATCCGGAGGATTCTGTGGCAAGGCGCCCTTTTCCTTGAACCAAATCCACAGCGGTTTCACCAGGCGGTCGTGGACATTTGCCGCAATGCCAGTGGAAAGGAACTCAGGGATGACTTCGGGGGAGGCTCGATCCTACCAGATGGGTTTAAACGGATGTTTAAGGAAAAACCATGGAAGAAAACCATGGGTTTTATACCGGATACTTGCCTGGAAAAATCCATCCTTTCCTGTGCTGTAATTAAGTTTCCTTTGAACCAACTCGGTGAAATCCAGACGAATGGGCTAATAGATAATATAGGTTGAGAAATCTAGTTAGGTACAGGGTGAGATGGTCAACGTAGACCAACAGATGACCATTTGGATGTGGGTTCCATTTCTTATGTTTCATCCTGCCCGGGATGAGAATCCCAATTGAAGGGTTGATACCTCTAGGAGAACATCAACGAATAGAGATGAATAGAGCATAGAACATCAAAAACAGAACGCCTTTATATATATATATATGATATAATAGACATATGCATACTACAGCATCAACATTTGACATGTGATAGTCTGATAATAGACCATCAATTGGTATAATAGAACATCGACATTAGTAGAACACCAATAGAACGTGACAGCAACAGTTCCAGATCACCACTGGCTGTGGCAAAGCCTACGGCATGTTTTAGTGTCGCCGAAGAGTCAGTGCGGGTGTTTATGGCCTTTGGGGATGAAATCGCAAAGAGTGGTAGTTCGAAACAGGCGCCCGGGATCAAAGAACTTTGTTTTGTTCCATCACTATGCGCCAGTGAAAATGACATTTATGTACACCATGATCTATTTAAAACAATTGAATTGACAATAGCGTTCCTTATTACAATCAATGATTTGCTCCTTTTTGTTTGGGGAGTTCAGCTGGCGTTCTGGCAAGGTAGCATGGGTCACCCATTGCTATCTTTCACGATATGGACTCATATGGAAACCCGCCATTGCTAGGTTCTCACTTACCCTATTGCCAGACCAGACGCGATCATCAGCCAACTGCCGGGTACGCCCTCTAGTTGCCAGCGTGTGCAAGAGGCACCAATCCATGCAACGCTTCTGAATCTGGAAACTGTTTGGATTGACTGCCTCCAAACAGTTGGCCGTCAACTCAGTACAAGGGACAAGGGGGTGAGCACTCCTAGTCCACAGGACACCTTTCCTGCAATCAGATTCATGTTTGCAAGTTTCAATGCTTTTAGATTTTTTTTTGTTGGGTTTTAATGTTTTATGGCTGTGAATTTCAAATATGTTTAACCTTTGGGATGATGATCCCAACTTACTGTTTGGATCTGGATAGTTTCAGTCCACACACCAATCCCCGCCAAAAAGTCATGCTTGGGAAGTAGGCGCAGCGCGGCGCTTCTAGCGAATTTCTTCGCAAGCGAATGTTTGCGGAGAGACGTCTCCATGTGGGATGCCGGCGCGCAACAAAGAAACATAGATCTATCATAGAACCATGGTCAGTGGCCACGATGGGCTTAGGGGAGTTGGTGACCGAGGCCAAAAGTGTCCTGAAAAAGGTCCTTGCTACACAGAACTAAATCCTGGATGAATAAACCCTGGGATCTCAGAGATTGGGTGTTGTTTTGGGCATGTTTGATTTGTGTCTATGTTTTTGATGCATGTGCTGTTCATCAACCAGGGATTTAGGCAGTTCTGGTATGACCCTGCGGTTGTGAGATGGTGCTTCACCCACTTGGAAGGGTGGAGTATTGAAGCTGCACTCACGCAACTATATGAAACCACATAAAACATATGGCCATCCAACCCTCACTTGCCTGCCTTCCCCAACTATATTCAAGATGCAGCGTCGTATGATGATGACTTATTTCTTATGTGCAGATGGCAAATTCGCAACTCCCGGTGGCTGCCCTTCGACATGACGACCCCACAGGAATTCCTGAAGGAATCCAGAGCAGTAGAAGCGATACAGCGCGAGGAAAGTGAGACGTGCTTGGAGCTGCTGTGTACTGTCTAGAGATATCTAGAGTCTAGAGTGCAGAACGTGTTTTTTTTTTCTCTCTGTGAATTGACAGTGAAACATTGGGATTCAGCAATGATGATAATGATAATGATATATTATATATATATATATGTATTATATACATAATGATATGTAATTATATATATATATATATATTTACTGTACATTATATATAATGATGGGAATCCAAGCAATTGGGACCACTGGGAACCGCCAGGTCATGGCGGCCATGGAGATCTGAGGGGCATCCCATTTTTAAAAGGCAGCGGCTGGATCCTTTTAGGATCCCGCTGATATTAGGTTGTGCAAGTAGTTAAACCAGTTAAATGCCAGTTAAATGCCAGTTAAATGCCAGTTAAATGCCAGTTAAACCATGTATAAACCATGTATAAACCATGTTAAACCTGAATTTGGGATGTTTATGGAATGAGGAACAAAAGGAGGAACGCGAATCTTTTGTGATTCATGATCCATGTGTTTCACACTGCACACTGCGCACTTGTTTAGTTGTTCTTTATTTATTATGATTTATTCTTGCTGAGTGCCTAAGGGTTGCAGCCACCCAAGACTTTCATGGGATTCCATTGCCTCATCTCTCCATGAATATCTTCCAATTGGTTGCGGTCTAAGGATGGCTTCAGTCAGATGTTCCCCAGCATGCGCACAGAAAAAAACCAGTGCTTTGGTTGCTAAGGCGACTCAGGACTTGCCAGCCATAGTGAATACCTTGCGGGTTCAAAAAATGCTGGGCTCAGAGGTTCATGGACTGCAAAGCTCAAAAGCGGCCAACTTAGACCAATGTTTTTGATGGTGTGTCCAAAACTTTTGTTGTTTCCTTCCATGATTCGTTCCACTGATGGATTTTCCAACGAAATCTGCGATTTTCTGGTGTATACCACCCCCAGAAGATTGAAACATAACATCATTCCAAAATAATATAAGTATACTACTGTAATCATTCATTGGTCAAAATCTTATTGTATGTGGTTGAATCCCTATGTGATGACTGAATCATGATAAGTCCCTACGTTTGATGCTTGCATCCACTTTTTTGTACGGCTCAAATCCCCCATTCTGTGACAAACCATGACAATCCGAAAGGTCATAGTGCTGGCATGTGCTGGCGATATACCCGCATGATATACCGTGTGTAAATTACGGTTCTTTTTTTTGTGCCTTATAGCAACCCCCGAAATAGATATTTTATAGAAATATGAAAAATTGAACACCTTGCAATTATGAAGGAAATATGTCATCGAACTAACATCCTGGAAACACTTTTCGGCATCTTTTTGGAAACCCCTCTGCGTCCAAACGCCCTGAGGAAGAGGATGCTGTCCGGGGAGAGCGCGTTAACCTTGCTGGTCCCTGGCTTGTGCGGGCTGCGCTATGGGACAGCTGGTGAACACTGGGGAAGACCAAAATGAGTGGTAAATAGGATGGTCATCCCCCAAAATATGGTATACATAGGTTTTAACCCATCCTAATATGTATATCACATATATATAATATGTAAATATGCCATATATCAATGCAGAGGTATCTTTATCCTGCATATATATATATACACATTTAAAAAAACAAACAAACATAACTATGTATGAATATTACATGTATTCATATATGTATACGTATGCAGGCAGTGGCCAGTAATTCAGGCCGGCAGCCGGTGCGGCGACCAACCGCAGAGGTTTTCCTGGATTGATGGCTTCCATTCATTGATGTAGCAGCAGGGATGTCCTTTTACCATTGGTTGGTTGATTAATAGAGGGGTTTGAAGAAACCCCTTAAACAACATGTCAATGATGATAGATGGGATTAACCAAACCGGCCCCCTCTATTTACCAAAAGGACATCATTATTGGTGATGTATCCATTTGCTCAAACACATCGAAAGTACTGTATACAAATAATATCAAATGTATATCAAATGAATCAAATATATATTATAATGTATATGTATTCGTAATATCCATCACACATAGCTATATAATGCTATTATATATATATACACCTTTACATCATTTCGAACCTAAGGTCCTTCCCAGGGAATAGCCAGTGCTTCAGATCGGTCCCCGGGCCAAGATCTGAGGCATCATTGGACCCCAAGCAGCCACTGCTACTGGAGGACTGTTCCATGTGATTTCCATGTGATTTCCATGTGAAATCATGGGCTCTATGGCTTGCTCAGGGATTTCACTTTTTGAATCAAAACGTGGACCCTTCATCTCGGATGTAATTGCCAAGGCCACGAGGATTGCAGCGGTGCTCGAGTGTTACATGGCGCCAATACTTGGCAACGTACAACTCAATAGATTCGTTTAAGCGAAAGGCTACCAGAAACCATGGTTTTTACCTCCGCCCTGTGCCTGTAATTTTTTCCCTGATCCAATTCTCGGAACAATACGTGACCTCGCCATAAATGGTTGTCAACAAAAGGACGCCACCCCAAAAAACTTTCGGTGAGGAGCGGCACTTGGCTGAAGCGGTACAGCAAGAGGTGCAGCAGAGATGGGGTGTATATATAGGTTAGAGATCTTCACCATAAGAAATATAAGAAATGATGGTTGAACAGGACCTGCTAGAATCCATTTTTCAGTTTGGTGACCTATAATTGTTGCACACACAATTACACGTATATATATATATATATATATTATATAATTCGACCAGATATCTGCGACTCACATATATTTGGGATACACGTGTTAGATCACAACGGCCAGAAGAATTGACTGGCCTTTATCAGCTTTTCAAAACTCTTTTGTTGCAAATGTGGGGGACCTTTTTCTTTGGTTGATTTTGAATGTGTCTTTCACAGATTCTCAGTTCAAGTGGAAAACTGCTTCAAGACTTCAAGCCATGTGTACCAAAACACCTTGATCCATTGCTGGGAGTAGGAACCCAATGGCCACAGAGGCTGTGAGGCTGTGCAAATTTTACTGAAATCAGGACGGACTCATGGATTGATGCGTTGAAACACTGATATGATATATACAACATATATATATATATATATTACAGTTGATACACACATGCATGCATATATATATATATGTATATTGCATACATACATATATATATATATACACCGATATATATATATATAATGATTATGTATACGTATTCATCGTATATCGTATCATGTCTATATGATACATTATGAATCATCTATTATTCATGTTATGCAATTGTACTTGATATGATTCAACTTATCGATGCTAGCATTCAAGAACAAGCGACATTTTATTGGACATATATTGATGCAATGGATACTACCCTCTGGTAATTTAACATAGCTATTGAAAATCACCATTTTTAATGGGAAAATCCACTATTAATGGTCATTTTCAATAGTTACGTTAAATTACCAGAGGGTATAATATATGGATATATGGTATTTCTGTCGATATTTACCCTCCGGTAATCAAACATGGCTTTCATGACAATCCCCCATTCAGTTCGATGATTTTCCCATTAAGCCTCTTGATTACCGGAGGGCATTCCCATTAATATCCCCATTTTTGTTGTTGCCATGTTAAATCCCTGTTAAATCAGGGTTAAATCCTCTTAAACCCCTGTCTATCACCATAAAATACCATTCATCCCTATCCCCATCGAATCGATCGTGAAGGTGGAGGCTGCCGAGGCCATCGATGTGAGGTAGCTCAGGCTTGTTTGTTTCACATATAATTTATCTAAGCATTTTTTTCTAGGCAAATATATATATATATATATATATTATATAATTATACATATATATAATATTATACATGCATTTTTTAATGTGTATCTTTCCATTTGTATAAATATAAACGAATATGTTTATATTTACATATTTAAATATACATATACATATAAACATAAATAAATGTGAATAGATAAACATATACATGCACTTAGATATATATATTTATACAACATACATATATATAATTTCTAATAATAAATTACAAACATAAATATAACTATATATATAAACATGAATAGATAAATAGATAAATAGATAAATACTATATTATATATATATGTTTTTATTGTATATACATATATATATATATACACATACATTACATATATGTATATATATTTATATATATATGTGACAAAAAATGTTTTCTTGACCTTAGACCAACAGTTCAACAGACAAACATCACCCCCAAGAACGTTGGGCCAAAGGCAATGTATTCTTTTCGATTTTCAACACTTTCAACGCATTTTTGAGTTTCACAATCACTTTGAGTTTAGATCTTTGCTTTTCCACCCCATAAGCTGTCTTTAAACACGTCCGAACAATTGTGGCCCTTGCGTTCTTGAGGGATTAGAATTGCGAACTTTTGAGATGCGGGGGCAAGATGGCAATGGGCCCACAGAGTTTTGGCCCTATGGGGTATAAATTACCCCGGGCAAAGGCATTGCTAGGGCTATATTTATCTACCATTACCTTCAGTTCAGCTCGGTCAGTCAGACACACTTTCACAGAAGGGGCTGAAGTCACATAGAATCCCAACGCCTGTTAAACTTCATCCATTGAAGACTATCAAAAAGAGGTTAAAAAGAGGGTACACTGCTTACCTTCACACGAGCACACCATTTGCGGTAAACTTCACATTAAAATACATTAAGCATGTTTTTTTCTTGAAAGAACAGGGTGCACTACAGGGAATAACGAGTACATGAACAGCGCAGGTCCCTTGGTCACCCGACTCAGGGAGATGAATGGCGCAGACCCGTCTTACAAGTGCTGGGCGATGTGAAAAAACTGCGGTGGAATAACCACGAAATAATCATGAAATAACCATGAAAGAACCAGACAAACAAGGACAAACAACACATAAGTCACTCAGAACTAGTGGAGATCATCCATCGCCATGCTGCCGTGCTCCAATCCGCAACTCCTTGACCTGCCGCTTGGGTCAAAGTTGAAGACTGCCCGCGGATATGTGATGTTTGATATTAACTACGCATTTAACATTGGGTGCCCAATTTTGTCCCATCCCCACATCTGCCCTCAAATTGAGTTGATGATAGTGTTTTGTTTTTCTGTGCGACATCTTGCGTTGGTCGGTAAATTATGGTTTGGTTGCAGTAATTAATAATGAGTTGAATGTCATTGACATAATTGGTTGTTTCCTTTTTGGTACCATAAATGTGCTTTCCTCCGAAATGGTCTTTGCATCCTACCAGGTTGCCTGAGATATCCTGAGATCCGAGGCTCCTTGGTGGTTGGTCTTTGCGTCGGAGCTGTTGGGAAGCACGGCTCCAGCGCCGCTGCGGCAAGGCTTCCCACGTTCCGCGCCGCGTCGCTGCAGTGCTGTGTGGAGCGGCGACGGTGCGCGCATGTCGAGGGGCAGGGCGGTGCGCTGAACCGCGGGAAAGTGGCCAAGAGGCAGAAGAGACTTGGGATGCCTTGCGTGCATGATTTTAGTACCAGTATAATACTGATAATGGGAAATGCACCATGTTTCATCCTGTTTCATATGTGTGTTAGTTTTGCACTGGGAAACGATATGTTTGGGCGAATCTATGCGGAACAAGTTGGCCCTCGAAGCAAATCTAAGGAGCAGTTGCAGCACTTGTTGAGTTGTCACTTGGCTTTGTTAGTCCATGTGAGGCTCTCCCAGCTGCTGGATTTCTGCACATTGACTGGAAGCAGCGACTACCCCAAACCGAGACTACTGTGGTAACCCAATAACAATATATGATAGTATATAATAGTGGTATAACAAGTGAAATTACAGGATAACTCTAGACATCTCGAGAATAAAGCATCCCCAATAGAGGTTTACGATTGAGTCTCGCTCTATTTGGGATGTAAAATGACCCCCAGTGGCTCATGGCAAACAATGGACTGCCAAGGTCATCCTGATGATATTCTTGGGGATGGCAGCGTTATGAAGAGCATCATTGAAGAGGGAGAGGAGCCTGCAGTGTATCCCATCTTCGGGGATGAGTGTATCACTCACTTTGTTGGAAGCCTACCTGATGGTAGTGTCTTCAACGACACCATGAAGAGAGACCAGCCTTTCAAGTGATTTGGAGGCACCTTTTGTCTGTCTCAAACAGCAAGGCTACTGCAATTTATGGCCATTGAAAACTGTTAAACAATGGGGAACACAATTTTCAAAATTCCCATTTGTTGCTGCTGAATCAAACCATCTATATATAACTACCGTTTTGTTGATTGCTGATGTTTTTCCATGGTCTAATGATGAAACTATGTATAACACCGCTGACGATTTCGCATGATTTCATGGTTAAATTACCTTAGTGACTTATTTTACCTTGTGAATTGGTGTGATTTTGATGATAAAATGATGTAACATGATGTAATTAACATATCTATTTTACCTTGTGAATTTGCCATCATGTGTCAGAATTTCCCTTTTACCTGCTGATTTTCCCATCGTTTCCCCAATCTTTGGGTGGTTTGCTGCAGCCGAATGGGGCCTTGGCGGCCTTGGGTGCCTAGGTTCACCCTGGGCGCCGAGCATGTCTTGGAAGGCTTCGATGAGGGCGTGGCCACCATGCGCCAGGGCGAGAGAGCGCTGCTGAAACTGGCGCCAGACGTGGCATATGGCGCCATGGGAGCGAGAGATGAGAAGCTGCGATGAATTCTGCCGGGGTTGAAGTGGTTACTTAGTTGGTTAATTAATAGAAACCAATTTGTTGAGTAATATTAACCACCTACTAACATCTACTAACCATAGGTTTAAGTGGTTAATATTAAACCATATGTTAACAGCTGATTAATTAATGTTAACAACGAACCATAGGTGTAAGTGGTGAATAGGTTGTTGACCACTTACATTGAAAATGATTAATGTTGGCATAGTTCGTAATGGAAACTCAAATAAGATAACAGACAACATAAATTTTAATAGCACCATCAGCCCACTTAGAAAGCGGTTCATAGTCATAGATAAGTGGTTAATATGTGGTGGTTAGTAAGTTGTTAGAATTTCTTTGATTAGTACTATAATATCAGCAACTGTGATTTACATATGTACATACAATATTATATGGTACTATCGTGATCATCCTGTGTAGTTAGTACATGTTAGTACCCTGGAACAAACTAACATAAAATAACATAGATTGGTACCCTACGAGAAACTAACACAGATTAGATCCCACTCAGTAAGTGGTTAATAACCATAGATATCCATAGATAAAACTGATATAACCCGTATTTATAGATGAGATGACCCACGAAATGGGGACTTGCTAACCCGGGTTATTAACCAGTTACGAAGTTGGATGATCCTCGAAGTAGTTGGTACCCGAGTAATCCTTCAGTAAACTAACATAGACACCATAGACTATGGAAATTCCTCAGTTGCAAAAGGAAACCCTTGGAATTCCACAGCTATGTTAGTCTACTGGAGGATATCTACCCCATGTACCAAGCAGTCACTAAGTGGGGGTGATCCTCCAAGAAGGGCTGGGGGGTTGACCAACAAAAATGAGAATGGGAACAAAGATGTGTATATATATATACATATTTAGTTTATATAATTATATAAATGTGCACATGAGCCAGGTTCTAAACTCTTGTGTTCATGTTAAGCAAGGGGCCCCTTGTAAGGGTGTGGCGTAAGCAAAACTGTGGTGCGAGTAAGCCAGCGTAAGCTCCGCGTAAGAAAAGATATGCGCGTAAGAAAAGATATGCGCGTAAGCAAAACCTGCGCGCGCGTAAGCAAAACGTAAGCAATGGCGTAAGCATTTCCTTATTTGGTGCCAGGATGTAAGACATTTAGAACATGGCTCACATGATTTAATTTAATATTTATAACTAACCGGCAACAACACGGTGAAACCACTTACCAAATTTTACACATACGTATGTTTTATGCCCTCATCAGAAGATGTGTAGTAAATATCCCATGTTGATTTCAGTTTGTTTTCAACTTGGTGGCGCAGACCCCCAATTTGAAAACTCTCGGACGCAGACCTGGCAGTTCCAGCTTTGTTTACCGAAAGATGCGTAGCCAACCCCTTCCCGCTATATAGTATGAATTGCCCCCAAGAAGTTGCAAGAAGTCTGGTTCAGTATCAGTAATCAGATGTGTTCATTTTGAGGTGGCCATGAAGTTCCCCACACTTATATCGATGATACGTGATATGCATGTATGTTTGCAGCATAGAGGAGCCCCTTTGTAACATCATTTGTAGGCTGCTTATCTTTACCGTGGAGAAAGAGCCAGCCCCAACACCTGCAGGAAGGGATGGCAAGTGCCTCCCAACACACCTGTGACCTTCGATGTTCGACTGCTGGAGGCCAGGAAAGGTTCAAAGAGGAGAACCCGTTGAGCGGGATGTTGGTTGATGGTTGCCCTACTTGAAGCAAGGTTTTTGGTTTTCATGATGTTCCTGTTGAATTTGGGATTCTTTTCCCATTTCTGAATTCTTGTCTCGCATTTATTTCAAGTGGACAGGCGGGCTACACTGCTAATTACCAAGTTTGCTGGGTTCTGGGGGTCCCAACTGCATGGTGGGCTGTTATGACCGCTGGATGATCAAAGGCCTTGTTGGTCAATGCATTCTTTCAAGCATTTTCAGAAGGATAAACGCTTTAGCCATTCAATGCATTGTTTTTGATATTTTCTCATCGATGCTTTACATCCCATCAATTACATGAATATCAATATGTTTTGTAAGATTTATATGTGTAAAATGTGCAGCAATGTGCATGTATGTGCTTGCGTGTGAATTGCGTGCAGAAGCCTGTCAGTTGTTTTTTTGGGGGTGTAAAGACATGTCGCCAAGCCAATGGCTCTCTTGTATTGCTTTCCAAAGGGGAGGTATGAAAGTAATTATGAGGTATCTCCAGCCTCCAGCTGCTGGTTTCTTTCACACATCCTTGAATTCTCCAGCTTCAAAATTGGAGATTGAAATATAGCCCAATTGATCCAAATTCATATCATTCATCCCCAAAGGCGAAAAAAACAGCAACATAAATCCAAAGATCCCAAAGTGCATCATATTTTTTTTTGGGGGGGGGCCATTGCGGGCGACAAAAACAGCAAACGTCTTGCCAGGTCCTCAAGCCCGGAGCTGAGGCCTTTGGACGATCGATCACGGCGCAGGAGGTGGGAGATGAAGTAGTTGATTTAGATATCGCACGGGTATAAGGACATATAAATATACATATATTTATACATATAAATACAAATTATATATATATATATATATATATTTATAATCATACATACAGTATTGTATGCATATATAAATATATACATACTGTAACTGAAACAAGCTTCTCTGCACAGTATCTAAGGTTTGCCATGACAAATTGGGTGTAAGAGATGGGACCTTTGATGACCCAAACGACCAAGCAGCATGACATGTTGGTGGAGGAAACCATTTGGACACGCGGCGCCAATTCCACCTAGGCTAAGCAAAAAGTTGGTTTCAATGAATTTCACACGAGCCCGCAAAAAATGATTGCCCACATCAGTGGCCCTCCTGTCGATGTTCCCTTACACCAATCCAGCTACCGTAAGCTATGAGGCCAGCAGTTATGTTGATTAATTCATGTTGAATTTATGCCTGTCGCTGTCCGCATTCTTTAAACGTCATGCTTGCTGTGATTTTGCTATAGTTTGCTTGAAACATCTATAGTGAAAAATGGAACACCCTGACCCCTTCAGCGTCCATCATGCTTGTGTCGCCCCCTGGAGGCAGCGAGGCCACATATCGATGGGAGCGCCGCGGGGCAGAAGTGCTGGTGACGCTGCCGGTGCCGGAAGATGTGCAAAGCAAAGTGGCTCAGACCGCGGATCGCGAAATTTGTGTGAGTTCAATTGATAACGATTTTGAACTGCACAAGATTGGGCACAGATCATGAGGTCAGTTGTCATTTATGACCGCTCAGACTTTAGTTGCATGCAAGATTTTGGTGGTGAACGGAATGTGTGGCGTCTGGCCAAGGATATCTCTCACATCTTTCGCGAAACAAAGATGTCACTGTCAGTGCGAGGGGAGATGATGCTAGAAGGCCGGCTGGTGCAAGGCTGATGTAGGGCTGGGTTGCCAGAAACTAATTGGGATTTAACCAGCCAATACACGCCCAAAAATGGAAACATTGGATTTAAGCCAGCATAGGAGAGAGAGATTTGAAATCAAATTATAGATAGACAGATAGATAGGTAGGTAGATAGAATATGTGATATGGCTTTGTGATGATTGTCAAAAATCGGATAGTTACTGTATAATAAATTGCAATTTCAGTTGGACCATTGGAAAGATTATATTCCAATGGATTGGGGGCACCCCCATGTTCAGACACGGCCAAAAGGAGTCTGGAATCGAATTGCCGCATATAGGCTTTCATGATCAATTCTGGCTGTAGCTGCCAGGGCTCAGCATGAGCATGTCAAGGACATAGGATGGACAAAGGCTGGTCTCTTGCATGATCAAAGGCCTAACAAGTGGATGGTGCCCGGGCAATGTCTTGGGTTCAGACCATCCTTGGTTGGTGGCACGTTTCCAACGATGAATTGTATTGATTTATTTTTATTTTGATATATTTGGTTACTTTGTGGTGCTGGGTTTCCAGAGGTTTAACCAATATCAATGAGGGAAAATCTATGGGCATCCGCTGAGAAGCCTTGGGTGGTGAAAAACTGGGCCCATACCAGGTGTGCCAGGCTGTGATTTGGAGCCTGAGGAGTGTTATTGGGAACTGGCCCAAAATGCGGATGGGAAATCTGTGCTGATCCACTTGCAAAAGACCCTTGGCACTGCTTGGCCAAGGCGAAGAGTCTGGAAGGGAAATTGGGCACAGGAATTTCGACTCAGAAGTTGGGTTGGACCTTTCAATATTGGGGGAGGGCTCCTGGCATTTTTTCCTGCACCATTTGATCGAGAGAGCTGGTTTGCCAGGTTCTGTTCATTCTCGGTTCTTGCTCCTGCCATCCCCTTCCTTTGCAACTCATATCGACCAACGTCACCTCATGACTGACCAAGGCACGCACACACGCATTTTTTTCATATGAAAGTTGAAAAGAGATGAACAGAGATGAACAGAGATGAACAGAGATGAAAAGAGATGAAAAGAGATGAACAGAGATGAACAGAGATGAAAAGAGATGAAAAGAGATGAAAAGAGTATATACAAACCGTTTGAAATGGTTGACGGCTAGGAACACATCATTTCAAGGAACTCAGGACCTTTTGCATCTGCGAGTTTCTATGGCCATGTTGGTTTGATATGGTTTGATACTGAATCCTTCGGTCTGATGCGTTGCAGCCAAGGAAGGGCTCTGTGACAGCACGATGGCCGCAGAGCTTGTTCAAGGAAGGCTGATTGGCGTGGCACTTCAGCTATATCCTTGCAGCCTGTAGCAGTGAGAAAAAGGATGGCTTTCTTGGGGTTCCAGTGTGGACGAGCACTGAGGAAAGTCGGCAAACGATCACAACTATTGGTGCAACATGGTACAACTATTGTGGGGACCATGAAACAAGATTGAAGATGCTGCAAACAAGTTGGGTTGCTACAAGCCCACCAATGCTCTTGGTGTCAGAAGACGGTCCAAACTGCAACTTGGGAGGATAAGATGAATGTATAACGTTGGTTGTTACATACCCTATGAGACTCGGGTAATCAAACTTGGCAATGGACAATGGCCCAATGATAGATGATGTTTCAATGAAAACCTTCATTTAGACTTTAGACATGATTTTCCATTAAAACTTCATAAAACCTATAAGTTTGGCATTTCCCCCATGTTTGATTCCAACAAAAACTGCCTGCCAGCCTTCGCCGAGGTTCACACGCACCTGTTCCCGACCAGCCTGAAACTCAAGATTGGAATCGCGACTGGTTCTCCAAGTGCTGGATTTAATGGGGATCGGTAAGTGCTAATATACTGAGATATCATGAGGATATGATGGAGCTCAATGGGGACTAAAAGGGATTTTATGGGAGTTACCCTGTGGTGATCTCCGTGTTTCATAGGTAAATCATCGAACTAACTGGGCCATGGATCGCATAGCAATGTTCAAATACTGGAGTCCGGGTAACCCACCTGGTCACACACAGATATACATATACGTGTGTATATATATACATGATAAATGCATGCACATATATATAATTATATATATATACATATGCATGGAAATTGATGCCTGGCAAATTTTGATGTATATCAATGCAATGCTTGGGGGATGTATGTCACCAAGCGGACAGACATTCGCAACAGGTCATGGGGAGCGATTGATGCAGTATGGCATTGACGCACTGCTGCCCGGGCCCAGATTTTGACAATCCTTCCTTTGGAGCAAGTGGTGTGGCAACTTTTGTCCTGTTACCTAGCTCATAGTTGACTTGTTGGTGCTCGTAGATGGTAAGTATATACCCTCAGGGTAATTAAACATGGCAATGGGAAATCCCCGAACAGAATGGAGGTTTTCTGGCTGGGACCATCTATAGAAGGGGGACTTTCAAGTGCAACATTTAAATATGTGATTGCCGGATGGTATCTGCTGGTCAGAACTACGTAATAACTATGGCACCTTGGTGGCAGCTGTCGCAGGCAGCTGCTTTCCTCAGGACTTATCACTATTTGGTCTCCGAGTACTTGGCCAGTAGCTGTTTCAAGTCCCAGGGGGGACGGGGATGGGGGGTCTGGGAAGCCAAAGGCGAACATGGGATGAGATGCCATATTTGAAAGCTATATATAGGGGAATGTAGAGGAATATGATTAGAAATCTTGCTGGAGATAAACCATTTTTCGCAGTGCATCGCATTTTTTTCCCCAGGAACCAGCCAGTGAGACAGTTGGCAGAATCACTGGCAGTCTTTATTATCCGGTCACTATCCACTCAACAAAAGCTTCAGTTTCTGCTTTGAAGAGGCAGTAGCATTTGGTAATCAAACATGGTAGTTGGAAAATCCTCAAACTAAACGGAGGCTGGGGAGATATTCGAACTAAATCTGGGATTTGCCGGCAAACTATGTTTGATTACATTCCCACTATTCCCCCATGCTTGTTGGTTGATGTTGAATCCCTTTCAATCACCCTAAAATCCCATGACATGGTGGGTGGAAGAAATCCTGCACCACCTCGGATGGTTGAAACCCTATCAATCATGGGATAAACGGATAAACCACCTATCAACTGGTGCAGGATTTCTTCCATCAGTATTTCCCATGATATCCCCATGAAAAGTCCATCAATTCCCATGAGTTCTCGCTTCAGGCGAAGCCCCGGAGGAGTTCTATGCATCGTCCGGGCCCAGAAGGATGTAAATTTGGGCAGCATCTGGCCCCATGCTGTCATGGCACATGAAAGTTGGATGGAATCTTAGGGATGAAGCCAATGACTTTGGAAAAATTGGACAATTCTGGGCCAACAAAAAAACCATTCGATTTTCAATGGGAATACTGGAAACTCGAGCTCTACGCTCCTGATGTACCATGCTAGCTTCAGGTCAACCAGTGAACAAGCTGACCGAGTTTGGGAGGGACTTTTTGTTCAGCGCTCAGAATGTGATGTGTGGATCTGGCCGAGTCGCCAATCGCCATACGTTCAAACTACAAAAGACAACACGCACAATAATGATAATACAACAAAAGTATTACAAAAGTAATAATATACAATAACATCCAATAATCATACAATAATGCAATAATCACGTTTCATGTTCCAACTTACTATGTGTCAATCAATGTCCTTATATATATATTATAATTATAATTATATATATATATGTCATATGTAGAGTCGCCAGTAATGAGCCCAGCTCCTCGCTTGTAGACATTGTGGAACAGCTGGAGGGATGGCAAGTAGGCAGGACAGGAATGAAGTTCTGCTGTCCAACCGTTGATGGTCTTTGAGAGTAGGCGATTGACAATGTTAATTTACATCACCCGTGACCTTTGCTATGGTGGTCTTGGCCTCGCTTGTGACAAGCATAATTGACACCATTGTAGGGCATCCTGGATCTCACCCCTAACATACTTGTGTTCAAACCATTTCAAAGGTTTCAATTTCCCAAAAGCATGGCTTACGAGGTGATACACTTACCCATCTCTGTTGCTCATGTTACCATATCTCTTAGGAATGCCAGATGACTCGATTTACTCGCCATTGAGTCATAGAGAGATGACTCGATGAGTGTGTGTTTATGCATACCGCCCATACATTACATTACGTTAGGTTACATTACATTACCATTACCATTACATTACAGGCATACAGACATACAGACATACAGACATACAGACATACAGACAGACAGACGTACATACAGTACAGTGTAAATATGTAGCATACACTTAGTTAGAATATGATATAATCACATTGTGCAAATGATGCGCTGGTCTCGAAAGATTTCTCCCACTGCACTCACAAGCTTGTTTATAATATTACATATACCTCTATATATACATAATATTTTATAACCCCACCTGACTCTATATATATATAATATAATATATACGTATGTATATATATTATATATATATATATTGTTTTCCTATAAAATCTAGTTATTGTAGTAGCCACGTTTGCTATCGTTTGAAAACCCATGCCTGGCTTGAGGTGAATTCTACTCCCATGTCAGAGCCTTGCCCTGGCCTCAAGGGTGATGTTCCGACAAAAAGCATCTCGTTCTGTATCGGATATGCGTGAACATACGTTATATTATATATATACATGTTTGTATGATCTTTATGTAAGTGTCTTATAGTGTTTCTGTATTAATATGCATTTATAATTATTTTTACCTGCTGTATACAGGCTCATGCCAGTTTATCACCCTGTCTCAAGTTCAGTTTCTTGTTGTTTTTTCTTGCTGAGTGCACATGTACACAGTAGATAGATAGATAGATGGATAGATAGATGGATGGATGGATGGATGAGGATGGATGGATACACAGATAGATATGTAGGTAGGTAGATAGATCATAAACAGAGAGCCAGCCCAACCTGAATCACGACTATGTTTTGTGGTCACGTTGGTATAGGCATATTTCACACCGTTGGGAGGCGGTCGTTTTTGTCCCCTCTCCCTAAGAGACCCTAAGAGTGGGGCTCGCTTAAACCAGGCTTTCTGACGTGCTGTTTATCGGGGGAAGGGAATCTTTCTTAATGTCTCTTTCAGCTTATTTATATATAAATATAGATATGCACATGTCTGATGTATGTTTGAAAAAACGGGAACACACGCACACTCACACTCACACACACATATATATATATATATACACAGTATAATACAGTATACAGTATACATATATAGATATACATTTTAGTATTATATAGGTGTATTTGAAAAATATTATGTATAGCCTGTATCCTATATAGGGCGTAGAATGTATTATATCAGTTTATTCATTTTGCTCGTAGAACTACATACGTGCAAGCAAATGCTGCTTCCTCATTCGCCCAATTGTTCAGGCCGCGGCGTTTTGACGACGCAAGCGGCTCAAGCTGTTCACTTTCCTGGAGAATCCCAATAGAATTATGGCATAATTATGGCAAACATATATGGATAATCATCAATTTAAATATGAGTGATGATCCCGCCAGCGACGTGTATATAATTATTGTAGGGTGGGTCTAGAGTTTGTGTAATTCACATATTAGTAATTAAGTCTCGGTTTAGTAATGTGATAGTTGATATATATATATAGATGTTGATAGATTACAGGATGTGAGCCATAGATGCAGGAGAGAGATATGGAAACATCAGGTAACTGTCCATTCCCTCAAGCAAAACATGGATTTGTTTGAACATAGATTTACAGTTTGCTAAAAACATGTTCCCTAAAAAATGGCCATAGATTCACATGGGTATCTACTTGGTGGATCATCCAACTTAACTGGGTCATCCCATCTAATTATATATACTGTAAATGGTTTGTATCAGTCATATATGGTTATTACTCACTTACTAACTATTTTTGATAATCACATAAATAAGTATATACATTTTTTTACATATAGATGATGTTTGATCACTTCTTAATCTGCACTTCTCAACCACTTATCAGATATATCTATGGTTAGAACTATTTTTTAACCCCATACAACACACCCCTGGGTTGGTCCTGTTGGCCGATCGACTCGAGGTTGTCGGCCTTGGGCTTGACGAAGGAAGTGGCGTCACGAGATCTTCCAGCCATCCGACGTTGGTGACCTGAAGAAAGTCATGGGAGTTTCCTAAGTCATGGAGGTACCCCAAAATAGATGGTCTACAATGGTAAAGCCTATTAAAATGGATGATTTTCCCCAAAATCATCCATTTATAGATGGGTTTACCAATGTTTACCATCAACAAAAAGCATCTAGCTAATGGGATACCCCCATAAAAATGGAAACCACATATTCATAAGGAAATGAAGCCACCGGCTTTGCAAATATAGACAAGGTTATCTACCTGTTCCATTGAGTTGTGAACCCATTGGTAACTAGGGTCTCTTCATGGTCATTGTTGGCGCCTGCAAGTTAGAGTTGAGTACCAGGTATGCTGGCCAAGATGCCATGATGTTCAATGAGAAGATGATGCGACTTGCAAGGTGCTGGGGTGGGATGCAGCAGCCCTGCCGGCGTTTCAACACGGTGACATTAATGAAATCGGCAGCATTTAGGCTTGAAATGGGGTGAACCCTTCATTCATGGCCACTTTAGAAGATGATAAACAGACACGTTCTTCTTTCCCCTTTAGACAAGTATTTTAAAAAAGGTATATCATATCTTCTGAATGAAGCATGTTCTCTGAACTTTGACTTGAAAGACTGAAGTGGAGTGACACCTGAGCAAACGGAACCAACATATGGGCCACAGGGATCATAAGCTCAACTATGACCTATGTTTTTAGTTTGTTTGAGTGTAAGAGCGCCATGTATATAGATTTGGTAGAAAGCCAGAGGTAGGACAACCACAGGGTGCAATCTACTGACTCTCGACCTGGCTTGAGTTTTGGATTTGGTTTAAATCATTTTATCATTGTGATCATGATGGTGATGACGATGATGACGATGATGATGATGATGATCATCATCATCATCATCATCATTCCATTCAATAATAACCATGGATAGCTTGCATTTGTTTATGAAAAAAGCTTAATTTTACATCCCAATTCTCGCATTCTTTGATGCGCTGGTCACGTTCCCGTTTGAATCGGCTGAGAGGCTTCGCTACATAATCACCAGTGTGACACCCAGCGGACTGTTGACCGGTGATGGTAGTAGCAGTAAGACATAGTAAGACAATTTGAATGTGGACAACCCAGTAATGAGCCATCCCAAAAAGAGGTCCATTATTGGGTATCCCCTTATTTGGGATGATGTACCCCCAAATGGTTTGTGAATGGGATGGTTTGTTATTGGGTTTACCACATTGTGAGATATAATGGATGGGATTAAGAGATAAAATGGTATTGAATGGTATTGATAGCCAACTTGATAATATGATTTACCATCCCTCCAACTAACATAGACCCTGAGAATCATTTTTTGGGGTTCATAGCTAACTCTCAAGATCTGGAGGTTTCCTAAGTCATGGGGGTACCACCACTTATCATCCAGTCATTCGACCCATGATGAGTTGCTGACCTGACTTAGGAACCCGGAACCCTCTATATATGGTTAATGCTGGTCAATAATCACACACACACATATATATATATATATTGTATTATATACTATTATATGCATATTAAAACCTTATTCACTAACGTAGTTGAGAATCATCACTACAATAGACAAATCAACTATAAATGGCCAATTTTCCATGGATATCTTAGTTCACCAGAGGCAAATTCTCAAGATTTCCGTGAAGTTTTTCTATGGCCACGGCACCTCTACTAGGTCACGACCCCTTTGATTCGGAGCAGCTGCACTTGTGCCTTGAGTCGGGGCCGATGGGCCGATGTCGATTGGTTTCCCATGGTGGATCCGGGCGTGGACCAATTCTGGTGTAACTATGAATAACTCTATCGAGGTTCAACAGAATTCGGATTTACTGTAAGTCACGCAATAATATGTGTTGATTCTCCATAAAAGGCTGCATTTTCAATGATGACGGTTCTTGGACTTGGGGAAATGTATGGAAAGTCCTTGTGCAGTCTCCGAAGGTATTCCAACTGCTTCAGAACGGAATTGCCAAGATTTACCAGAATTTACGAGCAGTTACCTGCATTATACATCATTATACAAAATTTGGGTCGGTATATCCAATTGCGATCCAAATGTAAACCACATTAAACCACAATTTGGATAGTAATGGAAGCAGTTACCCTACATCAATCTATATCATGCCTATCTCTTTGACCCACACCAACGTAGCCTGAGCTTCGCAAGGCCTCCCTATGAGATGCCACGCTACAAGAGCGCTTTGGTGCGGGCACCCGATGATCCCAGCGACCAGAATCATGAGAACCACCAGTATTTAGAGGTATCTTCAACGTCCCTATTATTTGGGTCTATGTCAATCGGGAGATTGTGAAAAATTATAGGGGTTATGTGCAACCTGTTGCAAGAATCTTCAAGATTCATTCTGGAAAATCGGTCAAGTTTGCAGAAGGGGTGACAAAACGTGGGCTTTTGCGGCGCTTCGATGTTGGACCCATCAGTTTGAGGTAGCTGGTGGGCTACCCCTTTCTTGAGCACCATGTGCCACTGGTAAACGGGGCGATGAACCTTATATCTGGGGCCCTATGGGTGTCACATTAGAGACTTATATAGGGAAATCGTCAATTTTATTTTTTGCATATTTTTGCAATTTTGGCAGCAGACCGGGGTAGACTTACAATGACATGAGCACCACAAGTCTCGCTGGCATCACAATCATGCCTCCATCGCCAGGCTAGGTTCTACATCTATAACTTTTCTACATATAAAATCACGTAAGCAATCCATAGTTGTGGCCGGCTGGTTATATAATACGAGCAGGTCCGCTTTGTGTCAAATCCAAACTTTGCTTAGTGGTTGCTTCAGCCCCCGACCCCAATTTTCGCCCATGGCTAGTCCAGAGCTTGCTGCCTCAGGCCCTAGACGCCTTGCTGGAGGGACGTTGGGACGAAGTCACCAAAACTCTGGAGCAATGTGGTAAGCCTGGCCCTAAGCTGCGACTGCTTTTATGTGTCAACTTCTGTCCATAGATGGGTCTGAAGAATTGGGTTTCTGCCCTATGTTCCACCGCTTTTAATAGGAACATCGGAACATCATCATTGATGAAAAAAGGTCAGTGAATGGAATGGGGCACCGTGGGGTACATTATTTTCAGACAAACCCATGGGATGACGCTCCAGGCCCAAGACTTTGCGCCAGATGCTCAGCATGGAGACAGAGGACCACCTGATCCAACAACTGACACCATGGCAAGTGGCAAGTGGGTTTGTTCAAAGCGTACCTGAAATTTGATGGTTTGTGAATGTTTGTGATATGATGTTTCCCCCTGGGCAAACCCAAGTCGAAGTCAGCAGATTGGTGGAATCATGTGGATTTGGATGATCCAACTGGTCCAAATCCAATGGGCAATCAGTGAACCCCTACCCGTTGGCAATCCAACCAGGCAATGCAAAAACCAACCTTCAGAAATATGGCCTCAATATAGCTCAAGATCCCTCTAAAGATTCTTTGTTTCATCAGAAGAATGGCCAGCCATTGGTCGATACTCATTTTTTCAAGTCACAAGCAGATTGGCTGGTAATTGCGTATGCAATTGCTCAGATGTGGGGGATCGATTTTTAATTGGTTAGAACCTACATGAGACGTCATGAGACCATTATTATATATATATATGTAATACTAATATATTGTATATAATATGTTATTATAATATATATATATATAAACCTTATATAAAATATGACATATTATGTATGTATTATATATGAAATATCTTATGTATATCTCATATATTATCATACCATATTTAGGGGTGGATGAACATCCATAAGTATCGCTCTTTGGCACTCAGGCGGTGCCTATGAGTTGGTGGCCGATTGCGCTCGGCGGCTTAAGTTTTAGATGTTTTAGTCATGGAATGGGATATATGCACATGAAATAGAATCATTGTGTGCATAATATATATATATACATAACATAATTATACAATAAAGGATTATATAGACATATATATATATATATGTTTATTGACATATACATATACATACATATATATATACATATATATGTAACCAACACCTTATGGATGAATTCGACGTCACTGAAGTGATGGGAATTGGGTCAGGGTATGACCCAAAATGGACGCTCTTTTCTCACAATATTTTATATGTCACAAGTATTTGGTCAAAATGAGGGAAAAACCGAACAAGAGAATTTCCCTTGCGAAGGTCCACTTGACGATGGCTCAGCCTTGACATCTCAGCTTTATCCGTTTCACCCAGCAAGACTACAGTACCTTCAATCCCAGTCGAAGACGAAGTGACTGCCATCCGGTTTCATCAAGCGTGGCAATTGAACATCCTATCTAAATGAGGTAGTCAATACAAAAATGGGAAAACCATCTATAAATTCCAGTATGAATGGTGGACAATCCAAAAAGTGGAGGTTTATAGCGGTCATCATAATGGATGTTCCCAGGTCCGCGCACTGCAGCCAGTCCGGGTCCTGGGGCTGGGTCAGGCTGGGATGCTGCTATATAAGCATCTGAAAAAATGAGGAACACAGGTGGTGATGATCTCCAAATGATGTTCCAAATGGTTTCACGGGATGAATCCCACCAAAACAAACATATTATGTAAGCGTATTAAATTATTTCACCGTAGATTCTTAGAGTAATTATGAGTATTCACAACCCATGATTATACTCCTGGTAGTGCCTAATATCAATACCAGGGGGGATATTCATTATATACTAATCATTGGTCCAAATCCTTTGCCATAATTGACACCATTGTTAACCAACGAACATAGACCAATGTTGCCAATGATTATATATACCTTGATTCCCAATTGTTCACCATTATCATTGCAACATTTATGAATTATTAACCATCACCATTATATTTATCATTAACCGTTAGCCAATGACTGTACCAACGGCAAAATAGCATCATTAACCATAGATTAATTGAACATTAACCATCATTCATTCACCATGATTAACCATCATCAAGAGATTTTGATGTCAAACCACTAATCAACCATGGATTATTAATCATTGATTAACCATTCAACCATTATTAAGTAACCATCATTCCTCATAGATTTTGTCAAAAAACGTGGCTCCTGCACCTTAGGTCTTCATCACCTGCGGCACCTCTGAGAGCTTCAGCTACTGCCGGGGCGTGGTGAGGCCACCGTCGGGGGCCGCAGCTCGCTGCGGCGGGACGCGGTGGACACGTGACGAAGCCAGGCGGAGAGCGAAAAAACAGGGGATCTTCCCAGTTTTTTCGGGATGTTCCATGATTTTCCCTTGGGTAATTTTTCTAGGACCTGCAACATTTCTAAAAATTCTAAGGCCTTAACTTAACATCATGATTTCTTGCGGGGTGAAATTAGAGGCGTCGTATTTGATGGAGATCCGACCCCAAATGTATACAGTTTAAGGCTGCCCAGGGTAAGACTGGCTGGTGGAAGTGGATTTCGGGTTGCCATGTTCCCTATGGCCCAACTCTTCGCATGTATAATAATAGATGTTTGTTCATCAGGGGTCGGGCCGAGTTACTTTTCTTGGCATCGATGACTACTGTTGACTGGAGTTGCTGATGTTTTTTGCGTGGGATATCAAAGTCCCAACTGTTGCGTGACAAGGTCCGCTGACATCTTGGATGCAGACCTCAGCGAGTCAGTCTTCGTACCGAGCCCACAGCAGGCCCTCTGGGAATTCCATTGGGTGGAAGCCTGGACCCCCGTGGTGGCATGCCCTGCTGTCCAATTTGAGCCATGCCGCCATGCCCAATATCCCGGGGGATTCATGGTTACTTGGTATTAGACCGGCTGGCGGCTGGTTCCAGGGGGGAACCCTTGAGCCTCACTGACAAGCCGATGCTCAGATGGCCTTTAAGTGTCAATATCGGGGTCTCTGAGAATTGGGGTTCTACAATTTCCAGAAAATGCGGTACTAGCCCCGATTTTTCTGTTGTTTCAGTTTAGTTGTGTTCGTTTTGTTGATCATATCCATTTGTGTCCCCAAGATTCCCAAATTGTCAGCCATACCTGCGATTTCTGATTTCTCTTGATAAACACCCTTCAGTTCAGTCAGCTTAGTAATTATTGGATCCATTCATTAAATTGGGATCGGAATATGTCTTAATCAGAGGGTTTATACAAGTTTACACATCATATATATAATCATGTATTATCAATGCCGCAGTCTCGGGATATCATCTGGGTAAACTATAACGACCTCACTGTTCCCCCTCACTGGAAGCATGGCTCATGTAGGGGGAAGTATTCCCACATCAATCCAAATCAGTTTATTTCAGGTTAGTGAATTATTGTAATTTACCCAATATATGTATATATATATCTATATCTATATCTCTAGCTCTGTCTCTCTATCTATCTCTCTATATCTCTATCTCTCCATCTATTTGTCTATCTCTCCATCTATTTGTCTATTTGTCTATCTATCTATCTATCTATCTATCTATCTATCTATCATTATCTATCTATCTATCTATCTACCTACCTACCTATCTATATACCTATCTATCTATCTATCTACCTATCTATCTAACTAACTAACTGACGGACTAACTAACTAACTAATCTATTTGTCTATCTATCTATCTATCTATCTATATATCTATTTATCTATCTATCTATGTTTCGTTCTATCTTTCTTTCTTTCCATCTTTCTATCTTTCTATCTATCTATGTATCTATCAATCTATCAATCTATCAATCTATCAATCTATCAATCTATCAATCTATCTCTCTATCTGTCTATCTGTCTATCAATCGATCTATCTATCTATCTATCTATTTATCTATCTATCTATCTATCTACTTATCTATCTATCTATCTACTTATCTATCTATCTACTTATCTATCTATCTACTTATCTATCTATCTACTTATCTATCTATCTACTTATCTATGTATCTATCTATCTATCCATCCATCCATCCATCGATCTATCGATCTATCTATCTATCTATCTACCTATCTATCTATCTATCTACCTATCTACTTATCTATCTATCTACTTATCTATCTACTTATCTATCTACTTATCTATCTGCTTATCTATCCACTTATCTATCTACGTATCTATCATATCATATCTATCATATCTATCTATCTATCTATCTTTCTATCTATCTATCTATCTATCTATTTCTATCTATTTCTATCTATCTATCTATCTATCTCTATCTATCTATGCCTTTCTATCTATGCCTATCTATCTATGCTTATCTATCTATTTCTATCTATTTCTATCTATTTCTATCTATTTCTATCTATTTCTATCTATCTATGTATCTATCTATCTATCTATCTATTTCTATCTATCTATGTCTATCTATCTATGTCTATCTATCTATCTATCTGTCTGTCTATCTATCTATCTATCTGTCTATCTATCTATCTATCTCTCTATCTATCTATCTATCTGTCTATCTATCTATCCTATCTATCCTATCTATCCTATCTATCCTATCTATCCTATCTACCCTATCTATCCTATCTACCCTATCTATCCTATCTATCCTATCTATCCTATCTATCCTATCCATCTATCTATCTCTCTGTCTATCTATCTATCTATCTGTCTATCTATCTATATATCCTATCTATCCTATCTATCCTATCTATCCTATCTACCCTATCTACCCTATCTATCCTATCTACCCTATCTATCCTATCTATCCTATCTATCCTATCTATCCTATCTATCTATCTGTCTATCTGTCTATCTGTCTATCTGTCTATCTGTCTATCTGTCTATCTATCTATCTATCTATGTATCTATCTATCTATCTATCTATCTATCTATCTATATGGTTATATCACCATTAAGATCACCATTTTGGCAGGTTCATACCGCGTCATACGACCTTGGAGATACCTTGCCTAGATATCATGTTATCTCCAAAGAGGTCTTAGACGCCTTGCTTCTGCCCTTGTGTCGGGACTTCTCACTGGCCCTGTGGCGGCCTTATGGGACGAAGCGTTTGCTTGGCTGCAAGTGGGGCCTATGGAAAATGGACCATTTAAATATTCTGAATTAAATCTCACCACGTGATTTTCCGAACTAGAACTTTGAATTGCTGTTTTTCTTTTTTGACTGTTATTTCTTTAGCCATAGATATAGAGCCCACGTCAGCAAGCCACCAGAGCTCGAAACGCCGCAGATGTTGCTGAGGTCTTTGCGGATGGGCATGCGTCGGGCGGTGCGATGCCGATTGACCTGTCTTGAAATGGTGACTTTCTAGGTGAAAATGGCCAGGTCCGATCGAAAATCACTTGGATCTTCGGGCATTGACCTGGCAGTAATTACTATAAACATATATAAAAATGATCCATGGAACTGGGACAATCACTATAAAAATCGATCAAATGAATAGGAACGAAGGATTTCAATCGAGTTTTTTTAATCCCAGCCTTGGGCCGGGCTGGGTCACGAGGACGGGCCCGCGCAGGTGAATCCCAGCCTCAAACTGGCCGGTGATGCGGTACTTTGGCCGATGGCACCTACTGGGTGTTGGGAAATGGCTTTGCCGGGTGAAAATGATGATCAATCAGCAGATACAAACGATGATCAATGATTCATGATGATTAATGATGATTAACGATTCGTGATGGTTAATGATTAATCTGTTCGTGCTGGGATTTTTTGTTTAAAACTTCTTTGTGCGGTAAATATGTGTTTAACGGCTTTATAGACCTGTGTGACGTTGTAAGGCGATCCGTTTGCAGCCGGGTATTATCAGATAGCCATGCTTGGCGAGCAAACATGGCAATGCCAAGTAGACATGTTATATCAAGATCTACAGATTCTCTTATTCGGTCATTTTAGTGTTATCATATGTTTTCAGTTGTTTTTTTTCCGGAGGGTAGATGCTTTCATTTTTTGTTGCGCGTTACAGCCGGGCGCATTTGTTGGGGTTTATCAGCCATGACCGGGCAACTCTTTCCATGGTATCCATCTGGTTTTGCCATCCTCGCGGTTACAACAGCAAATTCCATTGTCGCATGTCAAAAGCCGAAAGCCACATATGCTTTTGCAAAAACACATTTATCTACGTCATATTACATGTTTGATAGATCTCATTGGATAGCTGACCTCATGCCTTTCACATGTTAATGTTTGTGGTCATGTACCTTGGCTGTACCTGAGGTGGGGGCTGCTGAACTTCGATCTTTAGGCCAGACGCGGGTGGCTTTCTAGAGCATGCAGACGAGGTTCAGAAAAGTTCAAAAGATGAGGAACAAGCAAGTGAACTGCCTATGGGGGGTTGTCTAGATCCAATTTTTGAAGCTTCCAATTTTGTACAGACTCAGGCACCGGCGAAATTCTTCAAATTATTCTCTGATACCGGCCAGACTTGCCCCGGATTATATAGTTGGTTCATTATATGTTTCACAGTGAAAAAACAATGATCTCCAACCGTGATGTATCGGAGCCTTCAACATTTGGCGTGTTTGCAACCAACTAATTATTCACGTCATCCTGAAAACCCACATGGTTTACCCTCAATTTTGCTTGTGAATTCTACGCTGTTCATTCTGAAATCCACATTCTTTCAAGTGTAATCATGTTCAATTTCAATCATCATAAAATTCCATGAATTCGCATGAATCCCCAGTAATCACTACTTGATCTACTTGTCTTGGTCTTCCGTTCCCTTTGGATCCTTTTGGTGACCCCAGGCGCCATGCCGGTTTTTGCTGTTTCGAGGCCACCTTTGTGAAGCCAATCCCACGGTGAAGTTCCTCTTCACCGTGCTGAGTCGCAACGACCAACATGAGGCCGTGGATCTCCATGGGCCATGGAGTTAACCAGTTAGAATTGGGATATGGTGGTTTATAATCTACTAATTACAATGGTTAGTAAATGGATTCTATATAATTGGGATGACTATAGTGGTTTACTAGATGTTTAAACAAAAAACATGCAAATGGATTCCAATTGGGATTTGTTGTGGTTTATAACCCAGTCTCTAACCAGGAATCGCTGATCCCATGGCTCATCTAAGTACCATTTCACAGGTGATTCCGAAAAGCAGGATGACATCATATATGACAGAACCACAGTCTCCGATGACAATTGTTTATTTTGGATCATCTCCAAAGAGCTATACAGGTAATACATGGTAATACACGGTACACATTTCCTGGTACTCGTAGTAGCACCATGGAGTTCTCCAAGGCCTTTGGGTAGATCTCAGCGCCGGAGGCGGCGGTTCTGTCATCCAAGTTCCGAAATTTGCATTTCTGGGGCTGCTGGTGGTACTGCAACAAGCCGCCCCTGGGCGTTGAGAAAGCTCCAGGCTCCTAAGGTGACCATGGATTTACTTTTGTTTGTTCGGGATCAATCAGCGGCTGGATCTTGCATGATCTTTATTGGGATTGTAAGCTTCAAAGCCATCAACATGAACATCAGAATCTGATAGCCTCTTGACACGTTTTGGCAGCTGTTCCTTAGCAACTTGACTTATATATATGATTGGAGGCCGGCTCCAACACCCTCCAACATCCTCCAACGCCATCCTGTAATATTCTACAACAAGTTGAGCATGTTTTGGGGTATCTATCCCGCTGCTTTCTGGTGATTTCCATTCATGTCGGAGAGTCAAACATGCTAATGGAACGTCGCACAGAATGGAACGATCCCCTATTTCCGTGGTGATGATCAGTGATGATAATCATTGCTAATCCAATTAATTAATCTATTGGTTCAGTCCAGATTACCTCTAACATCCTCCAACTATCCCAAAAGAAAGCGCCGCTGTAGCTCCTCCCAGGTCGGTGGTGACAGAGGTGACCAGTCTTCGTCTGGAGATGCTGGGGATGAATTTCACCTATCAGGCGAGCCCGGCAGCGAAAAAGTATGAAAACATGCTTGGAAGATGTTGGAATCATTGTAATTACATTGAATAATAATATTACATTTTAATGTAATGATTGATATTGATTGATATATCATTGTTCTAATTTATCATCAAATCCCATAATTGTACACACACATGCATACATACATATATAATCATATATAATAATATATATATATATACTTTAGTTTTCAGGTATGTTGCATGTATGCGCACAAATGCAGATGATGCTACTGTAGTATTTGGTAATCATGACTGAGTAGGCATACAAAATGCGGATGGTTGTGGCATGTAATGAAGTCACAGAGAGAGAGAGAGAGAGGCAGAGTACGTGCAGCTCATGATCCATGATCCAAACTCTGTCCACCCAGCAGATTATTCACAGAACCATGCTGTGAGTCTCACGCCTCTGGATTTGCTTGGATTTGTGTTTGCCATATCTTCATCAATGATGTTCAGTCAACAGCCCAGATTTGGCAGTGAGTCTGACATGTTCAGACTCAGACATTTTCCAGTGATTCGGAACATTTCGGAACCACGTAAGGGACCTGCCATGTAAAAGTCATGGATACTCAAATGCAACGGTTGTGGCTCAACGCCGTCAATGTTGGTGCCAGGCATCATCAGCCAGGGTCCACGACCAGCTGATCTACAAGTGGATCCATTCGCCGCTGAACCAAGGGGGAGTTACGGAGTTAGTGCAGTTTGGTTTCGCTGTGTGGTTGATGTGCTCACGATATAGGTGGTGAAACATTGTTAAACCCGAGTAACTATCAACCCAAAGTTAATTATTTCATATTATTTCCGACATGAGATTACGCGTCCCTTTTTTATGCAATCATCCAGATAGTGTTTTTCCATGTTTTTCCCCTGGGAGCTCCAATTTGTAGTCAGGCAAAGCCGGTCTTGAGAAATGTATTGATGGAAAGCTCTTGAACATTTGAGAGGATGTCGAGCGTTTGTTTCATATTTCAGGTTTCCACCAGAGAATCAAGAGAGAAAAGAAATAATAGATTGATTATATGCACATAACTGCCACATAACTACATAATACATCACAAATACAGACATTAACAAATGATCACACATACAGTAGTACACACCCACACACACATATATATATAGTACATCTATTAAGATTTCAAGATACCTCTCAAAAACATTAGAAAATTGGTGTACTTTATTTAGGACGGTGGCCTGCTCCAAGGTGAATATCATCACCTTAAGTTCATATAACTTCAAGGTGTACAACCATTTTAACCATTGTTGACTGGTTGACTATGATGATTGGGATTATTTTCGCCATGGCAATCTAAATTCTCCATCATGATTCTGATCTACATTATGAAAGTTGTTTAGTTAACCACTGCTCACCATTATTAGCTATTACTAACCACTATTAACCAGTATTAACCATTATTAACCATTATTAATCATGATTAAGCATTGATTAATCATTATTATAAGCATTATCAACCCGTATGAACCATTGTTAACTACATTCGATATTGTTTATGATGATTAACCAACAAATACTTGAATGGCTATGCTTCAGCAGGTGGCTTTGCATCACTTTTTTGCCACGAACAATATCGAACAATGAGGCGAAGCTTGCTCTCGAAGCTGCTGGTGGGAAAATACTCCGACCTTATGGCCGGACGAAGGGCACCGGCAGGGATGGGGGGATGGACGAGGGATCAACTGAAAAAACCTGTGGGTCATGGTGATTCTAATGCGGATTTAATCGGATTTACTGCGGATTTAATCGGATGTTATTCGGATTTCATGGGATCTAATGGGATTTAAAGGGATTTAATCAAATCAATGGGACGTCGGTTTACCCTCCGGTGTCATACAGTAGTGAGGTAAAGCCAATGCCATGAACCATCCTAGTGACCAAGCATGACTGCGGGTCATTTTAAATCATCCCATTGTTCGGGGTACTGTATATTATATATAATTATATATAATATATCCAAGAATAAACCGCAATTGAGGATGGTTCATTATTCGGTTTACCTCATTGGTCGGTTTAGTACAAGAACCATGGTAGGTTTCATGGTTCACTTGACCCGCCACCTCAATGACCTGAGATTCATTTGTTTTTATTTACTGATATACAATTACTATGTGCGATGGGCGTGTGCTTTTGATCGAGTATACCAAGTACGTGTAGTTGGTTGTGTTGGGTACAGGTTGCAGGCTAAGCCGCAAACTGTCCAAGTTTGGGTCCCACCTTTCGAAGCGCGCAAACTGCACAGGATTGATGAGTGTAAACATACGTATGTTTATTAAAAAAACCCTCGTTTCCCGCAGAACACGCTGGAAACGCACCAATATTTTTTGCACAACTCATGGCTTGTGCCCCATGTCCCAGTGTTGGCTGAAGTCAAACCTAGATTTTGGTTCCCCAAAAACATGGTTTGCTTGATTGGTGCTTTTTTTTCATATGTTTCATTGGATCCCTCCTAACTTTTGGGATGGACACCCCCATCACTGGATTGGTTTGCGTTTTTTTTTTTGGATGAGACCATTGTTTTTACGCCGAACTGAAGGGTTTTCTTGCAAGTTCTCCCCTCACATTATTGACAATCATTAACCATCATTGACCATCATCAACCATCATTGGCCATCATCGACCATCATTGACAATTACCAGTAGTCCCGCACAAGGCGGTGGCGGAAGTTTCAAAGATAGGACACTATAGGAGAGGTGAGTTGTTGTGATGCATTGATGGACCGAAAGGTGGTTGGAGTTGTGCTTTTTGGAGTGGCTGCAGTGGTCACCTCAGCCACAACTGCTGGATGTAGTGTGGTGTAGAGTGTAGAGCAAAGTATTATTTGTAGTTGCAGTTGCAGTTGTAGTCGTATTGTAGTGAAGTTGTAGCTGTAGTTGATGTAGTTGTAGTTGTAATGTTGCAGTTGTAGCTGTAACTGTAGTAGTCGCTGTAGTTGTAGTTGTAGTTGCAGTTGTAGTTGTAGTGTAGTGGTGGTGAAGCGTGGTGAAGTGGAGGGTATAGTCGTAGTGTAGAGGAGTTGTAGCTGTAGTTGTAGTTGCATTTGTATTGTGGTGTAGTTGAATTGCGCTGTGGTTGATGTTGTTGTAATTGCAATCTTGTAGTTGTAGCCGCTGTAGCTCTAGTAGTTGTAGTAGTAATTGTTGTTGGTGTAGTTGTTGTAGTTGTGGTTGTAGTGTGATGTAGTGGAGTGTAGTGTAGTGGGGTTGTAGTTGTAGTTATCGCTGTAGTTGTAGTGTAGTGGTATTTGTAGTCGTAGCTGTAGTTGTTGTAGTTGCAGTTGTAGTAGAAGGAGGAGTAGTAGTAGTGGTGGCAGTTGCTGCTGTTGTTGTTGTTGTAGTGGTAGTGGTAGTGCTAGTGGTAGTGTAAAGTGGTGAAGTGGTGCGTAGTGGAGTTGGAGTTGGAGCTGGAGTTGGAGTTGGAGTAGTAGTAGTAGTAGTAGTTGTTGTTGTTGTTGCTGTTGTTGCTGTTGTTGCTGTTGTTGTTGCTGTTGCTGTTGCCGTTGCCGTTGTAGATGTAAATGTATGTGCAGTAGGGTAGTAGTAAGTAGAGGTAGTAGTAGGTAGTAGTAAGAAGAAGTAGTAGTAGGAGAAGGAGTAGGGGCAGTAGTAGAAGTAGTAGTAGCAGCAGCAGCCGTCATCGTCGTCGTCGTCATTGTCCGTGGTGGTTGTTGTTGTTGTTGTGGTGGTGGTGGTGGTGGTGCTTGTCCGGACGTGGTGTGTTTTGCACATTTTGACTTCGAAATGTGCTTCGCACCACAGCGGCGTGCACTTTTTGAACATCTCAACTTCAAAATGTGATTCGCGCCCCAACGGCGTGCAATCTTTCATGTCTCATCTGGCCAGATGGCTCCGCACCCGCCGCTTTAGCAAGCCTATTTTTCGACCGGCCGGAGCGTACTTTTCTACCACCGTGAATTGCGACTTGTCTATTTTTCGCGCACCTGCATCCTCTTTCTTCTGACTCTTTCCTTTGATCTTCTCTCTTCTTCTCTTCTCTCCTCTGACTCTTCCCACCTCTGCTTTTCAATCTGTCCATATTGTCGGCAGGTTGACTTCTAAACTTCCTTCGATTAACTATACTGTGTTCCTTCAAACCTCCAAACACCGGGGCAGAATTTCCCACCAGGACCCACCCGTGACCCCCATGTCTTTGCAGGCCACCGGCTGGAAAGTGAGCCGTGGTGACATCCGCCGCGACGTGAGCGCCAGGGAATGTTTGATGAGAGCAGTTCGACATTCATCAGCGAATCTGTGACATACTGTGGATGGAAGAAATCCTGCACCAGGTTGGTAACTGGTAACTATAAGGCCACTATGAAACACTGTAAACAATTTGGTTTTCATGGGATGAAGCATCTACCATCTGGTGCAGGATTTCTTCCATCCACAGTATGTATCATTTGATGCCCTCCCTTTCCAATTTTTTTCATACCACACCCCCCCCACCAAAGAAAAAGCTTGGCTTTGTGGTCATCGATCTCTTATTTTTTTTGGGGGGGCTTGTAAAGGGGGGTAATTGTTCGATATTGGGGACAGCGGCAGGGTATTAAATAGCAAATTGAGATTCCCAAAAAAATCTAGGCAAGGTTGCTGGAGTTTCACTGGCCGCCTGGAGGATGATTCCAATTGACAAACATATATTTTCGGATGGTTTGAAACCACCAACCATCCACCAATGTTTAACACCGTGGCCACACCGCCAAGCACTTGGAGGACCGTCCCACTTGCTGTAGTGGTTAGATAGCGGCTAGTAATGGTTACCAACCATAGTTCTCACATGTTATAACTTGACTTAAGTAATTAGGGGACTTATATAGATGGACTTAGGACATTCAGGGTTACTAGCCATCTGTTTTTTTTACATAGATCCAGGTACATCGCCTATTGGGTGGCGCCTTTGAAGACTTCCTGCAGAAGCCCTTGTGAAGGACGAAAGGGACCTGGAATGGGGAGGCAAGGGCAACACGAAAACGGACAATTACTTGACCAATGTATGATACATTATGGATGAAGATGAGTAGTTTACATTTGGGATACCTTGGATTTCTTCCATTTATATGCAGAACGTGGTGAGAACGATTACCATGATAGATTCATGATATAATATTTACAATCGATACGTCATTGATGCAGGTTTCACTCTTCACTCACAACATGTGAGAATGTAACCACCAAAATGTTGGTCCGCGATGCTGCACATTTGATCCGTGAGGATATTCTGGCAACCTCTATAATATACTCATTATTCAAATGCCCACCGGCTAGTCGTACATGCGCTGCTCACATGACATGGGATAATATGAACATGTGCCCTGACTGCCTGACGTACTTCAGGCTCTTGGGACAGTGAATGGATGCGTTTTTGCTATTTTTTGCTGAGAGTTTGGGGGAAGACACAAGCAGCTAGCGGCATGCCTGAAGCCTCCCACGATTATCCTTTCTACGATTTTTGAATCCTTACCATGGTAGAAAACACAAGGTGTATTTCAGAGTTCCTGCTAATTCACGGGGAGTCGTTTGTGGGTGCTAGGTTTGCACCACCCCACTACTGGCATACTAGCATGTCAACATCATCCATACGATGCCGGAAATAGATAGGCAATCCAATAGGACATAGATGAACCTATCAAATAGACTCAGATAGACTATAAATATTATTTTTGGTTCTAGTTATTTCTGACGATTCGCTTCTATTCATGATTGATGAATTATATGTATTAGAGAATTCAATTTTGACCTTGAAGATCACTGGGGTTAATTGAGAAGGCCGCCGGTGCTTCAGAAGCACCACGAGCGAAACCGCCTGTGTGGCAGTTTTGCAGCTGTGCCCCCTGATTCAGACTGCAGGAATTCGCGGGGACTGCAGGGCTTTCCCCGATTCAGACTCCCTCTAAAATGACTAAACCTTGGGTGCAAGGCAAAATCAGTTTTCAGAAGACTCGAAAAAAAGAAAAAAATCAGGTCTTCGCCCTTCGCCACAGTTTTCCACAAAACAACATGGCAGGGGTGGGAAGTAGGGCGTCAGTTTCCATTGTTTTGCATCAAGACACAGTACTTTGACAGACTCAGAGCCGCAGCAGTTGGACAAAGGGGAGGATGCCGAAAGCTACCAAGTTGCGATGACCTCCAATGTGTTAGTAGTGATGCTGCTTGTGTTATTCGAAAACGGGAGGATACACAAGAATTACTTTAGCGAGTTTCCTGATTTGAATAGGTGACACTATATGAATTATAATACATGTATGTGTGTGTGTGTTGGGTTGCCGCATCTTTCAAGACCCCCAGTTCTTTGAATGATGAGTTGGTCGTACCGTTGATTGCTGACAGTGAACTCAACAACCCACAACACATCGCAAGACTACGGTCATTTGGGCCTTGTTGTTTTTCTTCCAGAATTGTTGATATACATTTACAGTACAGTCATTAATAAATTTATGGTGCATAGATTCTTATCATCCGTATCATTTCAAATTGCATTGGATTTGTTCCTTAAAGTGCAGTCTTATCGGGGGATTCTGCTCCCAGGCCTTAAGCGGCATTGTGACAACATCTTCCCGCAGCCTGAAGGCTAAGATTGACAGTGCAAACAAAACATTCGCCAAAGCTTTGACCCGTCCTCAAACCATTGGTTCAACGCTCATTATGTTAGATTACCATGAAGATTGATTGACATTGATTAAAATTGTTTGTCATTGATTAACATTGTCTAACATTGATTGGCATTGATTGTTTTTGATTTATGTTTGTGATTTTTTTGTGATTTGTCTATATATCTGTGTGATTTTGGACATCCCCAAGTTTGACGTTGCGGGCGCCCACCTTCCAATGGAGCGTCCTTGCTTCGCAAGCAGAGCCAGAGTCCATGGGAGAAGACACTTGGCGATGTCCAAGTTTAGGACCCTACCGTATGTACTGTATATATATATATATATGTATGTATTTATATATATATGTATGTATATATATGTATATATATATGTATGTATATATATGTATATATATATGTATATATATATGTATTTATATATATATATGTATATATATATATATGTATATATATATTTAAATGTGTATATATATATGTATATATATGTATATATATATATATTTAAATGTGTATATATATATATGTATATATATATATATGTGCATTTAAAAAATACATATGTATTCGCATATGCATTGTATTTACTATGTGTATACGTGTATATATATATATACATATGTATATATTGCATTATTGTATATATTTTTTAGTATAGATATATAATATACACCCCTGACTGGACACCTGGAAATTTATGATGAAAACATAGTCAATAACATCCTGGAAATACGTTCCTATTTTTTGGGGACTGCACTATGCATATATATCTCAAAACCAATCGCCCTCCCAGGGGCAAGAGCACGGGCGCCTTTTGCCGCTTGAGCGAAGGGTCCCTCTCGGTCATGCATCTGTTCCCCTGCTGGAGTATGCACTCATGGCTCTGCTTTCAACACCGGTTATAATCTTTAAAGTTTTGTGTGTTCCAGGAACTTCGCCAATGGAAATCTATAGAAACCGCCAGGTATATAGCAGACATGTGCAAACTGTCAAAAATGAATTTCATCAATCCAGCAGTACTCGAAGACGATCGGTGCCAGGGATGAAAGGTCCATCTGACTTGGATGAGCCATACTTCTGATTCTCAATACGTTGATATTCCACCAGAAAATCGGAGAGATCTTTGAGAAGGCCATCTGCTGAGCGGTTGCGCTGAATGCACCAATTCTTGTACTTGATACACTCGGGAGACTGGCTTCGGGCCAGATGCAAATAACTCATCTGATGACCCTCATACTTTCCAAAATCAATTCTGGTTTTGCTCCAAGTCTCAAGATCACTCACCCCTAATGGCAGCTTGATCTTGACATCACTGTCAGCTCGGTCGTGAGAAGAGGAAAGCTCCACACTGGTCTTGCTCTTGCGATTGCCATGTCCAGTACACTTGCTGTCCGAACCCTTGGGAACATGGGGTCGCTGAAGATCATCGATCTCCACAGAAGGGCGCCTTTTGGCTGCATCTGTCATAGACTCACCGGCACTGCTGATCAGAGAAAACTGGTAGGTGAATCACTTGAGATCACATGATGACCCTCAAACAGATCATGTAGGACTCCACATTCCTTGGCTTTGGACACAATCTGGCGGAAGGCCTCAGTGTCTTGCTTCGACCACGACATTCGGTGCAAGTGATGAAAACACTGCCGCTGGAAAACAACTCTGATATTCAGAGTCGTAAGGTTGAGAAAAAGTGGCTATTGGATCGCAAAAACTCTTCAAGATGCTGACTTCCGGGAGAGGCATTATGGATTATGCAGCAGCTATCGCAAAACAGACATGCAAGGAAAACTTGTGCTCAGATGTTCTCACCTGAGTCTATTCCAAACTATATGTGAAACCTGCACAACATGACATGAAAAAAACGTGAAGCTCAGTGATCTTTGCCGTCAAGGAAACAATTTGGCATTTATCCACAATTGATTTCTCGAAATCATGCCCATGGTGGGCCAAGTATTTCACAGGCAAAAACTGCTATACAAACAAAACTAACTTTTGGCTTCTTTCAACTTTCTGAGAACCCTGGTTGTTCTTCTGGCGCTCTTTTCGCAACTCTCGCTCAGCTGCTTGGCGTGCAAGTACGGTGGTTTCAGGGGCTATTTGATATACCCCACTGCGGACGCAACTGCGAAGCAGATCTTCGGGATCCAGCTTATCTTTTGTCAGTCCATCAGCAACCATTCTATCGGTTGGCAGCCATCTGATTATACCCTGCAAATCTTTTAGTGACTCTCTTATAATCACCACATCTATGCTGGTACGTCTGTCATCTATGGCTGTAGGTGAAGAAGGGCTTACCAAATGATCATACAGGGACTTACAATCGGTGGCGAGGAGAGGACATCTACGAGACAAAATGGCTCTGGCTTGTCTCAGCTGGAAGGGTCCATCAATTGCTTCACTCATCATGAGAGATAACCACTCAACTGTACCGCTGGCCACGCTCATGGCTTGACTTTCACCTGCCAATGTTGAGCTGACAGCTCTAGCGAGACGATAGCTCTTCCAAACCACCGGAACCCAAGGAGCTTCCTTGGCATCATGCAAACATTTGTCAGTGAAAGCTATTATGTATCCTGCTTGTGTATGTATTCCAACATTTGCCCATGCTGCGTCGCTGTGACACACTATCGTCAAGTCTTTAATGGGAATGCTTTGAAACACAATTTTCAACTGCTTATGCTGCTTGGCTCGTCTGACAGCATTATTTGCATCTCTCAGGTTCCGAATACAAGGATTTGGGAAGGCCTGCTGCGACATGCTCGTCTGACATGAAATGTCAGGCCGACTTTGGGAGGCAAGCCAATTCAGACTTCCGTTGATGGCTCGGAGAATCTTAATTTGGCTTTCGTTGAGAGGCTGGCTATTAAGGGCTCCTTTTGGGATATGAGCACATTTCAAAGAGTCAGCAAACGTCTGCATAGACATGGAGATGGCAAAACTATCTTTGTCTTGTTCATAAAAGGCTCCACAAAATTCACCAGAGGACACTCTCCACTTCCTATAGGGAAATCTTGCTTTCAGCTTTGCCACGGATTCTTGAAAAAGAGTGCCACAACCTGCAATGGCTGTGTCATCTACATGCACACCCATTATGCCGACGAGCTCGCCTGTATTTGAACGCAGGTAATAGAGACAAGAGTCGAATTTGGATCGACTCCACCCCAAAGAGATGACTTCTTGATCGAACGTACGATACCACATGACTGGCGCATCGTTCTGTCCATATACATTTCCAGTCACCTCAATTACTGCGTTACTTGGAAGTCCAGGCACCCCGCCCATGGGCTGCTTTGCAAACAGAGGGCGAAACTTCTCAGCAATTGGACCAGATTCGAGGAAAGCACCCTTGATGTCACCAAGTTGCAAAATCCAACGATTGCTGGCAATGATTTGCATCAGGAGATTCCTACCCATCTGGCTAAGTGTTGGGGATTGCAGCAAACCATCCTCGATTTTCTGGTCTAAGTCTGGGTCAAGATGTCCTTGCAGGCACCAGCGTGACTTAACACGAAACGTGTTGGGATCTTCAGGATTCACATGACCATTTTCCTCAAGAGGTTTGCGCGTGATCACATGTCTACTTCCGATGAAACGATCAGGATACTTTTCTCGGATACGCTGTGCATCTTTGCCAAAGTGAAAACGAATGGCATTCTTTTCTTTCAGGGTATCCCACTCAGTTCTTTTTGAGTCATCAACTGCTTCCTGAAGAGCTGGAGGATTACCAGTAGGTGGCAACTCTTTGGACATCTTCTTAGCTAAATACCCCGCTATTAACACCTCTATGTCCCCATGTTTATCCCAATCACTCAACAAGTCATTTACTTGGGACACCGTCAACACCTCATGGATTGGCTCTTCACACATGCTAGAAGTCTCATGAGCTACGGCTGACGCTGGGTGTTCTGCAGCGGACTCTGCAGTCTGGGCTGGCTCTGGAGAGCTAGTTCGAGGTCTACTGGCTGCTGGTTCAACAACTTCTTCAGTGCCTTCATTCTCATGGCTACGTTTCTGGCCTGTATGTGGTGCTTCAAAATTTTCTTGAAGAAGATGTGGAACGACCTCTCGCATGATCTCAGCAAAGTCTTCTTGTCGCATGGCCGGTGGTCTGTACATGGTTGCATCTCCAGACTTTCCAGTGACACGGCGACGAATTGGACCATACTGGCTACCAGACGCAGGAGCATTGTTGTCTATGGCAGGAGAAACATCCATATTTTGTGGTGCATCGGTGGCTGCAGCTTGAGGTGGCAAAACACTATCAGCAGGACTCTTATCAATCACTTCGGGCTGGACTGGCTCTCCTGCCTCTTGCATTGGGCTGTCACCGGATGCATCTGGTGCATGACTGGCAGTCGCAGGTTCAACAGTGGGATAGTGTCCAGGAACTAAATCTATGAATTGGTGACTCCTAAAAGTACCCCCTTCTATTAGGTCCTTTATCCCCAAAAGTTCCATTTGTGGAGACTCAATCAGAGTCCTTTCTTCGGTGGTGGCTGGTCTCACTTGTTCGGGTGCACATCGAAAGATCTGCTTCCTGTGTGCCAGGATGAGGTTCCTACCAACATATCCTATCACAACTGCAGTGCCATGCCAGCGTCCACCTTGTTGAACCTCACCTTGTTGCAACTTCTGTCGACGCCAGTACGCTACCAGGTTGCCAGGCTGAAACACTTGAGCCATTCGGGGTCTTGCTGCTAGTGCACGTCGCAGTGACTTATCGTCCTGCAACTGAATCACTGCCGAACGGGCTGACTGACGAATGGCTTGTGCTTTTGCTACAGCATCTTCAGTAAGGCCAGCTGTGGCTGGAACTATATGCAAAGGTTCACTCAAAAGATCACCAGGAATGCTAGGGTTAACTCCAAACACATGTTGATGTGGGGTATATCCATAGCTTTGTATCATGGTGTTCTTGACATGGGCATGCCGTACACATTCTTCCCATTCCTCACGGTTGGATGGTGCATGTTCATCAATTACTTTGGCTAGTACTCGAGCAAACCAACCACCATTATTTTCAGTTCGGCCAAGTTGCCAGTGTGCCTCTGCAGCGATCTGTCGCACTGTGGTTCCTTCAAACTCCAGTGGTCCTTGAAGATTCTCTCCAAGGTTGGTCTGAGCTGGATCAAGTATCAGTTCCTTAGGAGGTCCTGCCCAAGCAACCCAGTGGGTGGCATACAACTTACGTAACAGTGCTGATGTTTCGGTCTCATAAAAAGGAACAACTTGTTGAAAACAGCTTGACTGATCCACCATGTTAAGAGACTTGATCTTTTGATTAGGTCGCCAACCAGGAAGGTATTTTACATCGATGCCAACCTGTTCATTAAACTGTGTCACTCGGCTGGTCTGTGCTGGCAGTGGCACATGTGGCCGAATGCGCGCTTGGCAGAACTCGCAAGACAGCTCTTTGGCCAACCTAATCGCATCGTCACTTGCTTGTCCGTGTTTGAGAATTCGGACTAGGTCGTGATTTGCAGGGTGTCCCAGATTTCGATGCAGTTTGAACAAAGTCTTTTTGATCACCTCTTCATCAGTGCTCTGCAAATCGGCACGGGCAGCAAAAACTTCATTCTCAGCCTGTTGATCAGTGGGTGGAACTTCGATCACCTCCAGAGTCTCGGAACGCTCACGGTATGCTGGGACGGTGTCCAACACTGCTTCAACAAATCCGGGGGTGTATTGACCAGCGAATTGACTGACTGATCCTACAGCAGGATGGCTGCCTGCGATAGTGTCATGGCATTGGTGGTGGACACTCTGCTTTCCAGGGCATTCACGTCCTAGCACTTCCATGCTTGAGTCACTGACTAACAGGCGTGTTCCCTTACGAATGAAATTCTGGCTACCGGGCAGACGAAGGCCAAAACGGCACATGTGACATCTGACGGTGGTGAACTTGCGCAGCAGTCGCAGCATTTCTGGATAGGACCACAATTTGGAGCCCAGTGGGTGCTCAAACATAGCCAGTCCTCCTAGCTCAACCTGTTGTTGGAAAAGTTCACAACAAAATCGAATGAACAGTCGGCTCTGTGCTTTCTTTCTGAGAAACTCATCAGGCGACATGGTATATCGATTAAGGTTAAACCAACCACCCTCATGCGTACATGGTGGACAAAGGACTAGGAGTTCCGGTGGGTCTTCACGCAACTGCTGCTTCACTTGCTGTCGCACACTAGGCTTGGAAAAGTCATATCCATTTTTGAGGTCAAAAGACACAGCTCGCATTCCCTGTGATTGGACAACTGGCGCAAACCTTGGTGGAGAAAACACTTCAGCAATCATCAGTGGCTCTTTGGAGGAATTCTTACGTGCATCATGGAGAATTGTCTTATTGACCTGAGCATGCAATTGTCGGACATGACGTACACTCAGACACTCAGCTACAGCGGGGTGGTTCTCCTCAGGAATGAACATGAACTGTGACCTGGTGTGCAAAACATGTTTAGGCAAAGGTTGATGATATCTATTCTTGCCAATCCTATGATCAATCATTTCATCAAACAAAAACTTTACCCGTGTCCATGTCAGTGATGATGCGGCGTTTAACACTACTCCATTTGAGCCCTTGTTTTCCAGTGGTGAAGGCTTTGGGAATAAAAGAACATTCAACTGACCACTCTGACAAATTGTCTTCCGGTCCTGAAGAGGCTGCAAGATCTGAATCATTGGGCTGCTCAGCTTCTCCATCATCATGCATGGTTGAGGCATCAGGCTCAGGCAGCGGAGGCACAGGAGCACTAACCATGACTTCATCAAAGCTCTCAGAGGCGACATCGGTCTCCCCAAGCAAGGGAACTACATACTGGCCAGCATGGTTCACTTGAAGTGGTATCACGGCTTCTTCATCAAACACAGTAAGTTCACCTTTGGAAAAATCCAGCTTGGCATTCAGTGCTTGAAGAGCTTTACGTGACACCAACAGGGGAGCCTCACCTTTGACCAGAGCAACCTTGATAACACCTGTCTTTCCAGCTAGCACGACAGGCGCTTTGATGGACCATTCTGATGTTTCTTTTTCACCATTCCCAAAACGAAAATGATTCACCTCTTGATACGGCTCAGGCACTGGAATATTGTGGTCGCGCCACAACTGACAAAAAGACTGATAGGTCTGTTGTCCCATAATTGATTTGCCACACCCAGAGTCCAAAACTCCAAATCCAGGGCTTGATACCAAAAGAGCTTCATTCACCTGATTTGACAAAGAGACCTCATCAATCACTTTTCTCGCTGCAGTTGCACGCTGTCGTAACTGTGACAATATTGTGGGTTGTGCCATCACCGAGGCGACAAAGTTCTCCACATAGGCCATTCCTGTGTCTTTCCGACTAGATCCAGACCCTGATGCACCAGAGGTTGCAGTGTTTCCCTTCTGGTCAGTTCGAGGCATCTTGCATTCTCTGCTCCAATGGCCAATCCGGCCACAGCGATGACATCTTGTCTTTTTCTTGACTTCTTCAATCTCAACTCTGAACTGTCGCTTGAGGTCGGCCGCGGCCCCAAACTTCCTTGATCGCTGCATCTTGGAGATCTCCTTCCTTTTCTCGCGCCATGAAACAGCCATGATGTCGGCTACCTCATTTTCAGGATACACTTCTGGTTCTGCATCTTCGTCATGTGTGTCGTGTTGAGCCAGCAACTGTTCCACGTCATCAATCAAACTCCATGCTGGGGTCCATGACTTCGGTCTCATCGCCTAGCAGTTCAGGCGAACTGGAGTCTTCCACAAGACTCACTCCAACACGCCTTTTCGGCACAGTGTACTCTGGGTAGCATGACCTCATGGCTTTGCTCACTTCTTCACGTTTCAAAACTCCCAGGGATCTGGCCAGCACTACCGCCTGTTGTTCCTCGGAGAGGCCGGATCGTCGTAAAATGATCCAGCCACGAGCCTCTTCTGGAAAGGCTACATTGCATTTCCGTTGGCACCTGTCGAACATTTCAGAAGCTCGACTGATCCACGTTTTCAGTGTCTCTCCCTCAGCAGCACGTAGAGAGAAAACAGCACTCAGTGTTTCAGCCATCTCATCAGTATTGTCCTTCTGAGGAAAACGCTGATCCAACAGTTTGAATAGTACCTTTTCCCCGTCCTCCTTTTGGTAATCAGCTACCTCCAGATGTTCGACACATTCCAAGGCCTTGCCCTGCAGTAGTGTGTACACATAGGCACCCCTGGCTTCCTTAGAGATCTTATCTCCAAGGGTGAGGAGCTTGTTGATAGCCCAAGTCTTCCACCTGCGGTACTCTTTGGCATCCTCATCGTTTCCGCTGAACGTCCTATGGTTTCCAGTCGACTCACCTGGCGTCGACGCACTCATGGCTCTACCCTACATGCGGGAGCCAGGCCCTAATGGCCTGGCTCCGCTACCAATCTCAAAACCAATCGCCCTCCCAGGGGCAAGAGCACGGGCGCCTTTTGCCGCTTGAGCGAAGGGTCCCTCTCGGTCATGCATCTGTTCCCCTGCTGGAGTATGCACTCATGGCTCTGCTTTCAACATATATATATATATATATGCATGGGGGGGTTCCATACATGGAGTCCTCAAAATGGATGTCTATAATGGAAAATCCTAAAATATTTAGAGTCGTACCCCTATTTTTGAAAACTCAATACATGGAAATATTGAAAATTGACTATATATGAACACGTCATGAAACAAAATAGGGAAACATATGAAAAGATCATCAGTTATGCCAGATATGTATGGAAACATCATCAGTTCCTTGCACTATAATATATATATATATATATGTATACATGGTCAATGGATGTCAATGGTTTATAAATCATTTATATAGTACCTGGGATGCACCCCCAAGTAGACGGTTTGGTGTCATTCCTTACTCAGAATGGCCAGGGAAGGAGAAAAAGCGGGATTGAATCAGAAGATCCCTGTTGACATCATCTATTGTAGTGAGACGGATGTCGTGCATGCCGCTGCATGCCTGAGACCTTCAATGGATAGTCCAATTCAATCAAATTAAACCAAAAGTGGAATCAAATGGATACACTATTACTGAACACGTTCAGCTACCTGTATAATCCTCCGTAAATACATCGCATATCAAAGGAGAACACCTTTTGCCGGTCCAAGGCATTGGACTCTTTAGATATTTTTGTGTGTGAAGGTTGAACTAGGCGCCTGGCTGTCTTCTTGTCTTCATTTGCCGGAATCGGGAGGTATCATGACCAGAAACAAACATGGGGACATAAGCAACATCTGGCCTTTGGATGCCTTTGGGACAGGACAAAAAATACTGTATGCATGTTTTTCTTGTTTTGGGATCCCCAAGAACAGGATCAGATAGGCACACCAAGGATGCATGGTGTTGATGCGGGATTGTTTGACGTCAGAGAAATCCCACAAATGTTGCCACTAGAGCAGGTTGGTGCTACGCAATCACCGGTGGAGGTGCAAGGGTGGGTGGATTTGATCATGCGGGAATCATGGTTCAGTGGGGCCGATTGGAGATTTCATTGAGTCATTGAGGGATGGCGGGCATAACCATATTCGAAGATTAATGCAACTACGCAAATGATTGAAAATATGTGATACATTATGATACGTAAGGAGGTTTTGATCATCATTCCAAAGTTCATGATTCACATCACTCATCGCATGAGTTTTGGAGAGAAGCAACACATTTGCAAACAGCAAAAGGGTAGCCTTTGTTTGCGAAGTTCATTCCACAAAGTCCAACCAGGGATTTTTGGGGGAACCCTCACTCACTGTTGCTAGCCTAGAATATTTTTGGAAATCAAGAACTCTCTTTTGCCATTCTCTTCGCAAGTAAAAACGCTCGAGATGGCAGTTGCCAGTCATTTCAAAGGAGTTGCTAGTAGGATCTGGCCAAACATGGCTAAACCTTGGGTTCCTTGATGTTCCTTGGTGTTGTTGAAGAATCGGTATGTACGATCCCTTGGTAGGAAATGCCATACACAGGCACAACATGATACAGCTTCTTTGAAGGGTGCCTTTTTCTCGTTTAACAGGTTTGCCGGGGATGGTTAGACTATCTTATTACCCTTCGTTTTTTTTGGTCCTGAAACGCTGAAACGCTTAAATCTCTCCTTCTTTGATGGTTAAATCGTGTTGCATCATCTTAAGTAATCCAATTTTGTGATGGTTGAAACTTGAAACCCTAGTTTTTTAAAGGTTTTAGTTTATATAAACTTTAAACCATTAGATTTGATGGTCCAGCTATGATGCGACTAGTCATTGAATCACCATGAACTCACCATGGATCGCAGGTTGAGCCGCACTTTGCTTCGCCGGAGCCCCTTCAGCAGGACCCAGACTTTGCTTCGCTGGAGCCGGAGCCGTTGGAGCCGGTGCTGGAAGAGACAGAGACCTCAGAGTCTTGGATCGTTCGGAAACAGCTACGATTTCAGCAGCTAAAAACACGATGAAACTGATTGAAACTGGCCAGTTCATTGGCAGTTCATCTGGAAAAAGAATGAAAAAGATAACTTGGGACCCCTGAACTGTGTACAGTTCAGGATTGTTTTTGGATGTTTTTCTTACGGGGCACTGGAAGCGGTTGCCCAGGGGGGCCAATTGCCCAAGGAGATCGGGATAGATCCCGACACTGCAGAGGGGGACACCAATGACGACAATGCAGATCCTTATGATCCTTGGGCTTGGACTTGCTGAGCTGCATCCCAAAGATAGTTTTTGCAGAGACCATCTTTTTGTTGATCAACATTATATTGCATTTTATACTATATCGCGTCATGTCACGCGATACTATACTATACAATACTATATGCACTACGGACCAACTTTTCTGAAATCTTTACTGTCATGAATGCAGTACCTGAAGGGAGAAAGTGGACAGAAACGCCCAAGGGTTGCCACCACACATGAAGAAAGCCAACCAGGATTTCTGGTTCATCAGGTCACCAGGAGAAACAGATTATCCTGGAAGTGGATCCTGAGAAAAATTACAGGACACCCATGGAACCCTCTAACTGCTGGAAAAAAGATCATGGTTTTCCGCAGGTTTCCCTGAAGCCAATCCAGTGAGATAACTTATCCATTGTAAATTATACACCTAGTAACTTAGTAATATATATTATATTAAATTTACCGTGATTAAACACATATATATATGTACATACACATATATATATATATATGTACATACATAATATATATATATATATATACATAATATATATATAATATATATATTATATGTTAATTGTGGGAATTAAGAATTAGGCATGGCTATACTCCTATTTGTTTACAATGATTAACTATTGTGAAGCAATGTTAAACTATATAGGTTATGTTCTGTGGAATTAAATTAAACCCAAATTTTAACCATAGTTCACCATTAAGAATCTAATTCACCATAATTGAATATTATATAGTTGAAACTAATCCAACTAATCAACCACAATTAATCATAGTTAACTAATTAACCATAATTCACCACATTACCCTCTGGTGAACTAACATAGCAATGGAAAATGGCCATTTATAGTGGATTTTCCCATTAAAAATGGTGATTTTCCATTGCTATGTTAGTTCACCAGAGGGTACTTGAAACTAGGGCCACTTTTCCACTCCCAGGACACCGGGACCGAGCCCCATGCAGCGACCGTGGAGACTGTGGAGACCGTGGAGACGCTGGAGACGGAGACCCATGGCCGTACCGAGGACCGCTGGCGCTTCGTAATTTGGATGTGCTGGAAACATGTTGGTTGCCGGGATTTTGATGAGGATATACATGATTATATGATATATATATATATGATATATATATATGATATATTTAAATATAATTATAATTATATGTACAAGTGTATGTATATATTTATATGTATAAGTATATGCATGTATATGTATATGTCTATGCGTATATGTATATGTTACGAGAGAACGGGATATAACAAACGAACTATAGCGGAATTAGTATAAATATAGCATAATTTTCATTTGATAGTCATGTCGACATGGATGAGACACACATTTCCGGACCAACATCAACCAAGAACCGGGAAACAGCAGGATTCCAGTTTGCCCCACCGGAATAACATCAACAGAAATCTTAAAGACTTCAGAGTGTCCTTCAGGGGATGTTGCTGACCACTTCTTGTAGGTCGCCATGCCTGGTGAAACTGCAGAAACTCTACCCCTGGAGGTGCCTGCGAACGACGAACTGGAGACAGAAGCACCAGTTCCACCGGACGCTGTCAAGGAGGCGCCCGGCGTGATTCAGACAAGCCATAGCACATGATTTTGCTTCGTCGTATGCATTTAATATAAGATACATTCATCCTTATCAATATTTATCAATATGATGAATATGTGAATATAAATATAAATATATATATATATAATTATAAATATACACTATACATATATATATAGTAGTGTCCCCGAAGAGTCACCCACTGGTGGTTGTTGGCCTTCCTTTAATCAGCAAATGTCCAGGAAGCCCCGGAGGCTTCGGGCGAGTCTCTGAAGGAACCTTGGGTGCACCCTGCATAGCACCCACAAAACATATGGTGATATAGGGACAATGCAACAGTCATAGATCAATGCAAGCAATCCAAGGCAATGTGGCATTTGCGGACAGAAATGACAAAACGGATATGCCCATTTTATTCTGCCCCCTTTCCATTGCCGCCATTTTTGCCCAGGATGATGAGAAGTGCTCCGACGGCGGCATTGCCGCTGTAGCAGCTGTAGCGGCTCAGGATGCTGATGCCAATGGTGACTGGGACGGGTGTTGGGACTGGGAAGATCCTTACTGCCACTTGGCGGGCACAATTATATATACACCTCGGCAAGGTGTTGCATGACTGGGAAATCACCATTTTTGATAGTTGAATTCTGTGCAAACGGGCAATTTTTCGATAGCTACTGTAGACATGTTAAATGATCAATTATCAGAGGATAGGCAAAAATGTGAAATTTCCAATCACAATTCTTGTTCCTTAGAAGAATTAAAAATATTGCAAACACATATCATTGACATATCATAGCGTATGGGTTTGTCTAGAGTCTAGAGTTTCTCACCATTTTCCTGTTGATCCACTGTGCAACAGGGACAAATAGTGTCATGAATTCATTTATTTGTAGCTACCTCAAATGAAATCATCATGGATGATGGTCAATACTGCGGTCCAAACTACCCAGATTTTTATCTTGTCATTCCAGGAGGCTGTTTCGAAAGGGGCGATCGCTCAAATACCGACGCAATAAGAACCCCCCGTTTTGGGAGATAGTTTTTAATACCCTCAAATAATATTCCATGATTTCAATCCATATTCGATGATGCAAATCAAATTGGGCTAGGGTAGTAAAGCATATGGTATGCAAAAAATACCCATTCAACTCCCCATGGAAGCAAGTTCGTATAATCAAACGAAGCCACTCAGTATATCTATGGGTGATAGTTCATAAATAATAATCCCTTTCCTACTTGTAATCTCCATCTAATCTTACAAGGGTTTGCCCCCCGTTGCAGATTGGTTTATGGACCCCATTAACTATACCCCCTAAAGTGAAAAGACCTTGCTTTGGAGGGTCTTTCACCGAGGACCTGTTTTAGTAACAAAAGACATCACAAGGATTCAAAAAAGGTATATTTGGCATATGCCTCGAAAAGGACGATTTTCTGTCCCACTGGATTGCAAACTGGCACTCGGTGCAGCTATATGCGATATTTTTTTCTCCCTCGGACTGTCAGCTATATTACCAATGCAAAAAGGAAACATGAACGTAAATATATACACATTTCCAAGGTTTCGGGCACGATCCCACATTGACCCAACAGGCAATCCTGTACATTAGAATTTTATGGAATTTTGGTATCAATGCTGAGCACACAAGAAATATCAGTTTGGGATATTTGACCCCCGCGTCCACGACTTTTTTGTGTTTTTCCACGACTTTTTGATGTCGTTTCACGGTTTGTCCACGGTTTGTCCACGGGTTGGTCCGTCGCAAAAAAAAAACTATGTTTTGTTTTTGTTCCTCAGAGTGTTCACATGTCCAGGCGCAAAAAAACGAAGTGCAGAGGAAAAATAATATTTCAATCCCTGGAAACCACCAGTGGATCCTAATGGGGTCCTAAATTGGTGAGAAGCCCATGTTCGGTTCCTCAGCATCCCTTGGCACTTGGGTCCCAGATTCAGCAGTTTACCTTTTAAGGTCTTTCATATACCTTTTAGATCCTTTTAGGTCTTTTGCGAAAACGTAGCAAAAGACATTCCTTTGGAGAGTCTCAGACCCACAATAGGTATATTGTTAGAAACGCTAGTTATTCAATGGTCATTTCAGGTATCTAAACTGGAGGTGCCGTAGCATACAAAAAAAGCACATATTCTATATAGAATATATCCCCTTACAAAGCCGACAAAGCCCTTATACGGAACCTACATATGGTAGTTACCTCCAGTTTTGGTTCCGGAAATGGCCACTTAGTTGTTGGACTTAAGTTCACCAGCTATCATAAATCATCTATAAATGAGAATTCTGGTCGGTTAAATCCCCATTGTCCTTCATTTAAGATTGTTAGATCCTGTAGTGAAGGGGAGTCCCGCAAGCTGAGGCTCCGACACGGGTCCCTTGGACATCAGCGACGCGCAGACCCTGCTCTGCGAGGAGCTTCCGGCGCGAGAGACGACCGGAAGCGTTCTGGCGTCGGAGGTGCCACTGTGACTCTTTGGTGTTTCTGACAGCCCCCATTGCACCGAAAAGCTTAGTCTTGCAAAAAAGGGCCTTAGCATGCCACGTTCTTATGCTGGCACCATGGTTTTGTCAGGGATGTTGGGGTCATGAGGTTTCTGCATCATGGCCGGAAACAAGCTGTTTTGATATTTACGTGTTGCGCTCCTCTGGCGGAACTTGTGGCAGTGAAGTTTTCACGTTAGGTTTTGGTTTGCCGCCCCAGTTTCTTCTTCATTCTTCACTTATTAAGTGATCCCAGCTCCGCAGCCAGCCAGAATTCCTGGAGCACCGGAGCGTCTCAAATCCCTGGTCTCTCTTGGTGCATGGCTAGGTCTGTCTTGTATGTTGCTGGGCCTTGATATATTTTCTGCTCAAAACTGGCGTGCTTGAAGCTGTCTTGGCATTTGCTGTCGCACCTGCTGACCTACCCAATTACCGGAACTTGACGCCCGAAAACAGTGAGCAGCAGCAAACTGTCTTGACATGTAAGCGCCCTTTTTCCAGCAAGTGGATCTGCTTTCCCTTATTAGGAGTTTTGTCCATGGTGCCTAGTGTGCGAAACTGTTTTACGGTTTGGGCTATTTCTTGTCTACAATACTTTGACATCGGCCATATGGAAAGGTGAAGCAGCCTGATAGGCAATCTCACTGTCAAACTTTGCCCACGCTGAGACTCGTCTAACCACTTGAGCAGATACGATCACACACACAGGCATTTCAGAAAATGAGAAAAGAAAGAGAATGTGAACAAACACAACTATTTCAATACAGGTCAGGAACGCCATTAAACTGGAGTTCCACAATGTCCCTCAGTTGCATTTTTTTTAGTGGGTTTGCCACCTGAAATTGGCTGTAGATATCCTGCTGAATGTAGCTTGCAGATGCTTGCAGTATAAGGCCTATACATATACATTTACATTATTTCGAAAACTGTGGAGCAGGAGCCCTTGTAGCTACATGTTTAAAATAAGATGTATGTAGATGCTGGAACGTTGAACATAATCTTAATGATCTTGATGTAGAATATTTTTAGTTACTGTATCTGCGCATATTTATATTCCTTTCCTATACCAACTTGATACTGCACAGTGATGGAATGCAGGCAGCTGTCGACGCGGTGCACGCTGTGGAGTCTTCGGTGTCGAAGGCGTGGATTCGTGGATCATCCACAAATAGGCAATTGAAATCAACCAGACATCAGACATTTGTTTCACCAACGGATCTCTATGTAATCTTATAAACAATTACAATAAGATGATTTGAAATTGCTGTCCCGCCAAAAAGTGAGTTCTTTGAACGTTTTGTGTAAAGCCATTCTAAGTTTAGATCGCCGTGCCCCTCTTCAGGTTCAAAGCAACTAGATGTCTTGTAACAAGTGTAGGCAAACCGCTCCTTGGGACCAAGATAGCTGGTGTTTGGGTTGCTCGGGCCTCGAGACTTTGCAGACCGAGCTGTGTGCTAGCTGGAAGCACTCCGCCTTTCGAGTGGCAGCTCACGACGTGATCGTCAGTGCGGTACGCACCGTGCGAACGCTGAGAAATCTCTCGAGCAGTTGCCATAGCGCTGACAAAAGTCGAGCTGCTGTGGAGGCACGTCAGTCTGAAGTCTCTTCGTTGCCAGCCCGAGCTCCCAAGTCACCTGAGCGCAGCAGAAGTCGGCTGCCAACTCCTCCACCTCCACCAGACAGAGTAAAGGTACAGGAGGAGAGCTCAGAAGAAGATTCTGAGGAAGAGGAAGAGGAAGAGAAGGCAAACGACGAGGAGGTCACAGGTGCTTGTCCCAAACGAGACCCTTCACGTAGGCCCCCGGAGCCAGCTCATCCACCGCGTCCAGAACAAGTTCATCAAGAGAGGCCAGAGCTTCCAAGAAGTCATCACTCCTGGACACAAGGAACAAGGTCGCTCAGGTAAAAAGAAACGAAAAGGAGAGCATAGACGAGGTAGCAGAGGAGGATCAAAACATCAGCGTACATTCAGGCAGTTAGACGATCCATTGCTCCGAGTTCATCGTCGTCCCCCAGCTAGTTTTTGGGAGAGCGACAGACCCTTTGCTGGCCCCAGGCCTGGCAGTCGTGGTCGTTGAGATGTATTTGGAAGGTACCGAATATTCCCTTGAGGAGCCAAAAGAATGGGAAGGAATGATTTTGTCAAGAGGAGAAATTATCGAGGTGCATCTTCCGAGTTGCCCCAACTTGCATGTGCATGGACCACCAGACATTTGGGCAGGTTTCTGGATAAAGCAGGTACTGATTCTTGGCACAGGAGATTATGCGTGCGTGGTGAAAAGCCTTGGTTGCTCACATCAGGACTGGGTCAAATATTTTTCCAACTTGTTCAACCGGCGTGTTGGGAGGATACACTTGTGCACCGACAAAGAATGTGTTTTAGAGGAGGACGTCGCCCTGCATGTCACCCGCTTGAAGGTCTACAGTGTGGAAGGTTTCGAACGTCCATACATGACTCACTATGTCAAGCGACAGGTGTCAAAGTGGGAGCGAGACGAACCAGACGACTTGGACGATTCCGCATTGGATGTCTCTGGGATTCCCCGTCGAGACGTCGACAAAGGTGTTGGCAAGGAGGACGAGCAACGAGAGGAGCCCCATGGAACACCTTTGGTTTCCGGCAGAAAGGCGCGCTTGACACCGGCCCCAGAAGGGCCTGCAGAGAAGAAGAAGGAAAAGCCAGACAAGATGGGTGCAGACGAGAAGGCCAGATTAAGAGAACGTTTGGAGGCCGCCCGAGCGAAGATGATGAATACAAAGATACCGGCACCTGGGGATGCCAAGCCGGGTGCCGGGCCCGAGGAGGAGGAGCTGTCCAAGCACTCTTCAAGTCCAGGTTATTCACCCTCAGAGGGCTTCGAGGGTTGCCCATTGGAGTTGGAGGAGGCGGCACATCAGGAACAACAGAGAGCTCTGGTGGACCAAGGCAAGAAGAAGAAGAAAGAGAGGAAGAGAAAGGTGAAGGACACAGAGGAACAGCTGGTGGAATCCTCCTCAGAGGCCAAGAGACAGAAGAAAAAGAAGAAAAAGAAGAAGCAAGAGGAGGCTACAAGAGATTCTATTACAGCCAGTTGGCAGACCCAGTTGGTTATGAAGGCAAAGGAGACTGCAGCTGCAAAACGGGACAAAGCCCGAGAAGACAAGAAGAGAAAGCAGAAGAAGAATCCTGGGTTCCAGCTTGCCAAGATCCTTACCAACTTGGCGAGTGGACGCGATCGACGCCCCGACAAGGAGGATGGCCTGGACCTGACCCCCTTTGGGAAGAAGGAGAAGAAACAAAAGAAGGAGAAGAATGGCAGGAGGAAGAAGAAGGGTACAGGTCACCCTGGCAGTTCACCGGGGAGCTCTCCGACGGGGACTTCCGACGGGAGCTCCAACGGGGGCTCGGAGGAGGAGTCCTCGGAGAGCGATGGCAAGCGCCTCGAGGCGCCCCTGAAGCGCAAGTCGAAGGAGAAACCAGGGTCAGTTCTGGCCATGCTCCTGGAGCATGCACGGTCGAAGCTCGATCAGTCCGCGAAGGTCAGTGTGGAGTCCGGCAGCTTGAGTTCCATGACCCAAGGAGTGAAGATGTCGAGCTACTTCGCGATAGTGGTGAGGAGCCAAATTGGGAACTCCATGGCCCAAGCCAGGGAGCTTCATCACCTGGCGCAGGTCATAGACCTTTTGCGACAGGGGGACTTGGATGTGATGGGGGATGTTTTGGCATCCCGATTCATCTCCATTCACCAATCGGTGATAGACGGGTCATGGACGACAGCCCGTCATTTGGAGATGATGCCCTTAGAGGAGGGCACAGCAGCAGGGCCAGAGATCATCCTGAATGCCCGAAAGCAGGCCCGGCTAGCAGCAAAGCTTTCCCCAGGAGACAACTGGGGGTGGACGCAAGGAGCAAAAGGACGAGGAGGAGGAAGGGGCAAAGGCTCCGCTTGGCAAGACTATGGCCAAGAAGGCAAAGGCCGAGGCAAGAAGGGCAACAAAGGAAAAGGAAAGTCAAAGGGATGGCAAGGACAGGAGAAGGATGTGGACGCCAAGAACAAGGAGAGAGTTCCAGAGAAGTGAAGAGATGGAAGCTTGATGGCAAGGCGCTGGCATACGCCGTGCGGCCCATATCGTCAGGTGAGAGGCTTACAGTCGACCTCAGTGTTGAATCCTTAAAGGAGGCTATCAAAGAGTGCCGCTCTTTCGTAAAGACAGGTGTGGTATTGGCATGGTGGCTTATCACTGGGCATACAGCTTCTTTTCTTGATGGTATAGTAAAAGAATTTACACAACCTTGGTTGCAGGAATTCGCCAAGCACAAGTCATCCAGTGCGCAACGCCGCGGAGTGACTTTTCCTCTACGTTTGGGGGAGCTTCAGGAACTTGAGCAGATCTTTGCAGGTTACTCTCTGGCTGACATAGCCGTCGAGAGCGTGGCAAATCTATGGGGCAGTAAGGCGTGGGCCTACCTAACCATGGGAGCGTTGAACCGTTTGGCTGGACACGACGCTCGATTGAAGCCTGGTCGCTGGAGCGCTGCCGAGCGATCCGCTTTTGATTCCATAGTAGCTGCGGCAAGACGCCGATGCGCTGTGGATGTTGCGGAGCTTCAACCAGAGGAAGAGAAGTGGCAAAAAGAGGTCTATAGCAAGCGTGTGGGATACAATGGGGAAGAGTTATCAACATGTCATGAACTAACCTGGGAGCAGGTCCTACCTGCCCTGCCACCTGCGGAACATGGAGGTTGTATTAATAGTTTGGATTGGGTTGGTCCCCGAACAAGGGAATTTCTTTGCAATCCTAAACTGTTGTTAAAGGAACCCGAAGAGGTTGACCTTCCCAAACTTCCCGGGCGAGTTCATATTAAGGAAGATGATAAGATGAGAATTGCCTCTGAACTGGTGAGGAGAAACGTTTGCACCTGGATTCCACTGGAGAAAGTTTACAAAGTTAATGGTACTGCAATTTTAAACGGCATGTTTGGGGTGAGCAAACCAAATGTTTTGGCTGATGGAAGACCCATTTTAAGAGTCATTATGAATCTAACTGGGTCTAACGCAACGCAGATTCAGCTTGAGGGGGGCTGCAACTCACTTCCAAATATTTGTGCCTGGCAGAGCATTGTTCTGGACGGTGAGGAGCAGTTGACATTGCACCAAAGTGAAATGTGTAGCGCTTTTTATCTGTTTCGAATCCCCCCTCAATGGCAACGTCATCTTGCTTTCAATATTTTGGCACAAGGGACTTCGATTGGGATTCCTAACGAACAATGGTTTGCACTGGCGTGTTCTGTTATTCCCATGGGTTGGTTGAACTCGGTAGGAGTTATGCAGGAAATCTCTGAACGACTACTTTCAATTAGCCATCTTTCTGTTGAACATCGAATTTCCAGGGGGGCCACACTTCCGCCATGGATGAATAGTATTCTGGATCATGTGCGCGATACTGATAAACATTGGTGGCACGTTTGCCTGGACAATTTCGCTGGTGGAGAAAGAATTATGCCATCGGATGCCGGGGTCAGTGCGGTTTTGTGTCACCGGGCTGCAGAAGAAGCTTGGAGGGCAGCAGGGGTAGTTTCATCTGACAAAAAGCGAATAGCATCTGCAAAGCGAGTGACAGAGCTGGGGGCAGAAGTGGGTGGTGACCTCGGCACACTGGGAGTTTCTACATCTAAGCTGTTGCAAGTTATTCATGGTACGTTGTGGATGGTGGCTCAACGTTTTCTGGATAGGAAGTTAGTCCAAATTATGGCAGGCAGATGGGTTTTCATTTTGCAATTCAGGCGCCCGGCTATGAGTTGTTTGCAAAAGACTTGGGATTTCATTGGAGGTAAATCATCAATGGGAGAAAACTTGCGAAAGATGGTGAAGGCGGAGTTTTTATCACTGGTATTTTTGAGCCCTCTCTTACACTGCAATCTTAGGGCGAAGATCTGTCCACAAATGGTGTGCACGGATGCCTCAGAAAAAGGGGGATCAATTGATGTGAGCAGCAGCCTGACGGATATCGGGTGTGATTTTGTCCAGGCGTGTGAGAAGCTGGATCGAAGTAGGGGCCAAACGGTGGCTCCAATCCTTTTGGTTAGCCTCTTCAATGGCATTGGAGGATGTTTTCGATGTTATGACTTGATTGGAATCAATCCAATGGCGCGCATAGCAGTTGAATTGGATGATGCAGCAAACAGAGTCACGTTGCATTGTTGGCCTGGGACTACGGTAGTCAAAGATGTGAAGGATGTATCCAGGGAGTTGGTGCGAAGCTGGAGCATGAAATATTTAGGCGTGGAAGAAGTGCACTTGTGGGGAGGCTGGCCGTGTGTAGATCTTTCTTCAGTCAAGCACAATCGACAGAATCTAGCAGGTCCTCAAAGCAGTTTGTTTTGGGAGATCCCCAGAATTCGAAGTTTATTGGAAGAAGAATTTGGAAGTCATGTCACGGTCAAACACGTCTTAGAAAACGTGGCTTCAATGGATGAAGGCGCTGCCAGGGAGATTTCAGGTTACATGGAGAGTATACCATACAAACTTGACTGTGCCGATGCGGTGCCCATGAGGCGCCCCCGGTTTACTTGGACATCAGAAGCGCTGGAAAGTGTGTTGCCGGATGTTTCAGTTTCTAATCAGCGGTATTGGAAAGAGGTTTCAGCCCCAGCAGACTATCCCCTTACTGAACAGTGGCTCACACCTGGTTATACTTGGAAGGGGGAACAATGGGGTGCAATTTTTCCCACTTGTTTGAAAAGTATACCGCGGGATAGACCACCTCCTAGACCAGCAGGACTTGAGAAAGCAGACGAAGGAACGAGACAGAGATGGCGTTCAGACAGCTTCAGGTACCCACCATACCAATATGATGAGAAGTTTCTTATCACCTCTGAACATACTTGGCGGCTCTTGAACGCAACAGAAAAAGAATTACTGTTGGGATACGGATACAATCATACAGCAGTTGCATGGAGTGCGGGGAAGGCAAAGCAAAACCCTGTTGGTTTTTCTGACTGTAGACATAAATTATTGGGGGATTGTTTCAGCTGTTTCTCTTTTGTGGTATTGGCGGTTGCATGTTGTCGGAGATTTCTGCCCCAGTTGACTTATCAGCACTTAAGCAACAGAATGGGTATGGCACCGGGTTTTTGCAGTCACCTCCGCAGTATTGCACCACTTCAGCAGAAGCTTTGTTATGGTTCACTTTCAGGGGATGGAAATGTTTTGGATTCGGGGATGGCTTTGATGAATCGATTATTGCTACGGCGTACCAATCACACTGGCTCTGATGTTAGGGTCATCTCTGGAGAGATTTTTAATAATAAGGCATTCCCTCGCCATTCGGTGTCAGCTTCTTGGTGGACCTGGTCAAAAGGTTATACTACAACATGGAAGCAACGCAGCCATATCAATGTTCTGGAGTTGGAAACATTACTCTTGGGTGTTAGGTTTCAGATCCAGCGGTTCAAAGCTCATGACATGCGAATCTTTCAGTTGACTGATTCATATATTTGTATGAGTGTTGCTAGTAAGGGTCGTAGCAGCAGCAAGCAATTACAGAGAGTGTTAAACAAGTTGTCAGCACACTTGCTTGCCTATGGGTTGCAACTAGTTGTTGCACACGTGGATTCTCGTGAGAATCCCTCGGATGCGGGATCACGTGCCAAAGAGGCCGCGACTGCTCGCTGGCCGCTTCAGCCGGGCGGAACGCAGGCGCCAACGAGCGCATATACATTTGGATGATGCAGCGTTGACATACAAAACACAGGTTCGTTACTATGGGGCATTGAAAAAGATGGTTCGCTTTGTCGAACTCGCTAAAAGCGAGGACCATTTAGATGTTCTACTTTGTCAATGGATCAGAAAAATGTGGCGCTCAGGAGAACCCCTTTTAACTATTGGAGATGGACTGAGTGCTCTTCACTTCTTTCAACCTTGGACACGTCGAAAGATCCCCCATAGCTGGAAACTGTTTGCAGTCTGGCGAAAGATAGAAGTGCCGGCAAGGGCACCACCTCTTACATGGTCACTGGTTGGGAGCATGGCATCCTATGAATGGGAACAGGAGAACTATGAAATGGCAGTTCTTCTTCTGGTCAGCTTTCATTGCTTGCTTCGAACGGGTGAACTTTTATCACTGACAGTTGCGGATATCGCCTTAGGTGCAGACGCTGCTGTTATTTCCCTGAAGGGAACTAAAACTGGCATTCGTCACAATGCGGATGAGGCCATTAGTGTCACTGACCCTATAGTGCTTGAGTTTTTGCGTTTCATGGTTTTATTACGGCAAGACCTGGGTACCACTGCTCTTCCCATTTGGTCTCAAACTGCAGCTAAATTTCGCTGTCGTTTCAAAACTTTGTGTGATCTGATGGGCCTTCAACAATTCAATTTTCGTCCCTATAGCCTCAGACGGGGTGGGGCTACAGCTTTATTTCAAGAGAGCAAAAGCATGGAAATGGCGCTGATCAGAGGACGCTGGGAATCCTCCCGGGTGGCGCGTCTTTATATCAGCGACGGCCTGAGTTTCATCCCTTCAATCAAACTGTCAGAGCACACTAAGCTTTTTTTACGTACCTTTAATTTAGCAACGTTTACTGCTTCCCAGTAAACATGGACTCTTCGTTGGGGTGCGTGGACGGATTTGAATGCTGGCAGGATTTCTTTCCTTTTGCCGTGCAGGAGCTTGGTTGTTGTAAACCTTGAAGTTGAGGTGTTTTTATCCCTACCAGGGGATCAGAAATTTCTACCCGCTACCATGCGGCCATATGCTAAAGAAATCCTCTACCATGAGGAATCAATAAGGATAACAAAGGAGGTTCAGAGCTAGAACCTCAGATGTTTTCAGGCGAGACAAGATGTCTCATGGCAAAGCCAACTGCTTGGCGATCGTGAGAAAAGAATGTGCTGCACACAAGTGAGTTCTTTGAACGTTTTGTGTAAAGCCATTCTAAGTTTAGATCGCCGTGCCCCTCTTCAGGTTCAAAGCAACTACCCTCCAGCTCCCCCCCTATTTTGGGACGGATTTGAATGCTGGCAGGATTTCTTTCCTTTTGCCGTGCAGGAGCTTGGTTGTTGTAAACCTTGAAGTTGAGGTGTTTTTATCCCTACCAGGGGATCAGAAATTTCTACCCGCTACCATGCGGCCATATGCTAAAGAAATCCTCTACCATGAGGAATCAATAAGGATAACAAAGGAGGTTCAGAGCTAGAACCTCAGATGTTTTCAGGCGAGACAAGATGTCTCATGGCAAAGCCAACTGCTTGGCGATCGTGAGAAAAGAATGTGCTGCACACAATAATTCTGAATGGGTTGCAGATTGTTGCAGAAAGCGTGGCACAAACACCCCCATCACTGAACAGTGTATATGTCTTTGTTGGGTTTGATTTGCGTTATTCTCTGGTCAGCCAATCTATCACACCATAGATTTATAATGATTTATAGATATATATATATATATTCGTTGCATATGTTTCGCAATGTTGGTCAAATCTGTTTTATCAATCTGCTCCGAATCTCAGATGTCTCCTCCATGTGTTTTCCTTTCAATCCACCTGGTGAACTCTTCTGTTCACACCCAGGCTTGGATGAACAGAACAAAAACACAGGATACCCATGGATACCCATGGATACCCGATGCAAGTCTGACTGTAATGCATTGGGGTTCCCATAAGTCGTAAGATGTTCTTCAATCAAACCCAATGAGTGTAAATTGAAGGGTAGCTGTTTACCCAGTTATATTGGGAAGCCAAGTGAAGTACTTGTTTTTCATTTGTTCCTGGTGATATCGCAATTTTATGCAATTTTTAGTTTAGTGGTCAAACATGGTCAAACGGTGAATCATGGTTGAACCCCAGGTTCAATTTCAATAACCTAGTTTTCATACCTAGATCCCGTTTGTATCCTGCAGGATTTATATGGATTTATCCTATTTTCCCTAGCAACAAATCACCACTTTAGCTGGTGAAATCAACATGTCCACTGGTGATATCCTCTATGTTTGCAAGTTTTCCTGCTGCTCCAAGTTTGGCCAAGATGACATCCCAAATTTTCATAAATTTTCCTGGTGAGATCATGGTCTAACTCGTGTTTTTCCCGTTGAACTTTGGTAATCATTGCGCAAGTTTGGTGATACATTTGAGTAATTGATACATTTGAGTAATTAATAAGTATATAAATCCCATTTGAAAAAAACAAACTTACTTTTTGTTTAACAAATGGTTTTTCCCTTTTTTGTACCCCAATAATTTGGGTGATCCATTTAGAACAGAACCCCCAGGCAGCGGACATCGAGCCGACAGAGGTGCCATTGCCGTCGGAGACGGTCCTGGTGCCGGGATCTCCGACCTCCCAAGGCGGGCGATGCCGATGAACTTCCCATGGGAATTTATGGAAAACCCATGGTAAAACTGGTAGAAACACCACCAATTTTCATCGTTTTCCAGGGAATTGTCATGGATTTCAATGGGCTTTCCGGTTTTCCATGAATTTCTGGTGACTTTTGAGTGATTTTTGACGAAGACATAGATTGAGAACTCACCAAAACATGCTTCTGAGCAAACCCAACACATCCCAGCTGATGAAGTTTGGCAAATACCAGTACTGGATAGTACTGGGGCATTTGGGCTGTGGTCAGGACCTGCATTTGCTGTAACATATATAGTTGATCATATTTGTTCATTTTTACTTGAATGCTCGTCATGGTCCATGGTGCTCACATACTCATAAATCTCATTAAATCTCTATGTTTCGCCTTTAGAATTGACTTTGCTTACCATCCTGTTACGTTGCCAGCCGTTTGCTGGACCTGAGCCGTCATAACAGGCCGGAGCCCAATGTCGAAGATCCCCGAGGCCGTTTTTTATGAGGCCCTTGGGGCTGCAGGTATTGCAGTGGAGATGATTGGAGATGTATGGGGATGAGCTACGACGACCTATCCTACAACCGGATAAAGTTTGGATGGCTATAAATGTACATTAAATGTACTATAATATAAATCATGTACCAACCAGGTCAATAGGAAACAATGCAGGAAATCTATGGAAATCTGAGATTGGCAATGATCAATGGCTATAGTCACTATAGTCATGGCTTAATCCTCGTAATGCCACAATGGTAGCCTCCAGTGTTTAGAGCTGGGAAAGTCATCGATGTGGAAAATTAGGAGTTTTCCAAGCATGTCTGGAGGGTATTCCCATATTATCCCAAATGTTGTTGGTTAAGTCCCTATTACATAGATTAATCACCATACTGTATATAAATGGGTACATGAAATTATGCAATCACAATTAAACACCATTATTTAATCACCATTCACCATTAATCATCATCAATCATCATGAATCACAATTAATCACCATTAATCACCATAAATCCGTTGTTTTTCTTGTTCCCTACCTTTGGGTCAGCTGTCAACAGGTGCCCCTGATGCCGCCAGAGACCTTCTTTGAGCCTGCCGCCCTGGAGCGGTTCAAGGAAGAGGCCAGCCAGGGACAATTCCTAGACATCAGGTGGCAAAATAGGGATATTTGGTGGATAAACTGGCCAAATATTATGATTCATAGCAGTTGTTATGATGGATATTGATGGTTATTAAAAGTTATTAACGGATCTTGTTGGTTATTAGTTATTAGTATGGATGATGTACGAGACGTATTATTGAATCATTCAACGCTCATGGAGTGTTACGGGGATACAGGCAACAATGAATGATAATCTCATATCACTTGGAGTTCCTAAGATTAAGTCCCCAACATCATCTGAAACACATGTTTTCTTTTGGAAAGCCAATGGTTTGGGAGTTTGGGGGTCCTCAGTTTTCAGTGACCCCCACATGATCCATTGGACTCCCATTGAACCTGTGAGAGCAATGGCCAAGTTGCTTGGATTTGCTGAAGCTGTCTCTCTCTCTCTCTCTCTTAATTAAATTTGATAATGGGAAATCCGTCATTTCAGTAGGAAGATCATTTGCAAGTGAGCAATTTCTTCTTCGCAAGCTGGATTACCAGATGCTAATCTACAGATACCTACAGTACATTAACCTACCAATTATTTGGGGACGGTGTTTGACGATGTTGCATTTTTGGGAGTTTCGATCATCCTCAACTAACAGGTGGATAACCAATGAAAAAAAACAGTTGGGAGACTTAAGATCACCAGGTCGTATATAGCCAAGCTTACCCACGAGGTACATTTGAGTTTTTTTTGTTGAGGCGGGTTAAGTTGGAATTATATATCTGGCATGCATTAGCATGTGATATTTTCTCAGGACATCTCAGGACGGTGCTTGGATTCAAATTTCGGTCAGCACATCGTAGTGGCTACTGCTGACAGCAGCCAGGCGATGTCTGAATATTCCGAGCTGCTGTCATGGCTCCTCAGCGGGGGTCCCAGTGATCTGAGCAGGAAATTCAGGCAGGATGTCCTTAAACCAGGATGATTGTTATAGATTAGCTATGATTAGGTATGATTAGCTATGATTAGCTATGATTAGCCGCTTAGATTAGCTGATTGAATGCCATACTATGCCATTCTTGGGGCTGCACCGTCCAGGTCCTTTGGATTGCGCAGATCCAGAAAAGGCCCTGCGACGACACCAGGACATGCCTGACATGCGAATACATGCGACACACGTCAAACGACGGACTGGCCGTTGTTTTTTTCCGGATAGAATCAAAAGTAAAGCCCGTTATTGGAGACGGACATGTTGTTTGTGTTTTGTTTCTTGGTATCGCATGAAATGTCCAAACCCTGTCTTTTAATGTCTTTTAATATCATGCGCATCTTTTATTTTCTGGGTTTTGGCACATTAGATCCTATCAATAGATTGGGGGGTAAAGCAACAACAATGGGTATAGGACAAGTAACACTGAATCTGTTGATGAACCAATTGGTTCAATTGGTAGATTCTTTATGATTGTTCAATAAGTCCATCAATTCAGAAGCGCTGGTCGGGGCTTGCACTTTTTTGATGCATCTCTTTTGTGTAGACTATGTGTTACACCATCCGTTCCTTGAGCATGGGTAGGAAGGCTCAGGCCCACTCAATTGTCCTTGGCATGGTTCAAGGGTCTAAGCCAGGCTTTTGATTACCAAGTCTTTGTTTTTTTGAGAATATATAAGGAATATTAAAGAATGCAATCGTCATATCATTGAATGAAGTAAACTCCTGAGATCCCAAAGCGGATTGTCAAGCGCAGTAGGTATCAAAGCGTCGAATTCTTGGAGTCCCCATTGATGCAAGATGACAATAGACGACAATAGACGACAGAAGAAAAACGGTAGAATTTGTGGTTATTTAGGTGATTTAGAATTCTAAATCTTCCTAAATCCCCGATTCATTCAGGTTATTTAGGCAATTTGCACAATTTGTTGACCTTTTCCGATGCTCCAGCCTCACTCCAGGAGGAGGAGGAAGAGGAGGCCGAATGTCGAAGCACCGTGCTTCGGGTTGCAAGGCCGATCCCGGGGGCTCCCCAAACCTGCCAGGCTCCGCCAGTGGTAATCTTGAAATGATATCATTATTTTTCTTGATTTGTCTGGGTACTACCTATTTGTATTGTACTCGTATTATATTATGCTATATTGCATTATATTTTACATTAGGTCATATATCATATAGCATGAAAATAGATCATACATCCTGATCATTCCTGATTATTGTTGGTTGAGTGATCGGCCCATTTGTATCCATAATATGTTCTTATAATAGATCCTGTTTTCGCACAGTTCATTTTGATGATGTTTGGTGACTACAGTTGTGTCCTTGCCCACGGGAATATATATATATAATATAATTTGTAATTAATATATATATATATATATCTGTGTGTGTGTGCGTTTTTTCTCGCCGAGACCATTACACTACTGAAAAGCACCACGGAAACGGCCACATTTGTTTGCTGTATAATGATTCTCTCTCGGAAATGCCAGGAAAACGGGATACCAAAGGATCAAGGATTCCAAAGAGCTGATAGTGCTGTAATTTCCAGCCGTCCAGTCCCAGGCGGCAGATGTGGCGTGAGCGCAGCAGGATCAATGGGAGCCAAAGTCGGTGCTTTGGCGGCCTTCGGGGTGAACCTGGTACAATGAGGACATCAGCGTCCATGGTCCTGTTGAATCCTGTTGATGGGTAGTTGACAACCAAGGGGTGGCTTCAAATTGTCGAAAGCCCAGTGTCTATGTTTGGTGAGGTTTTTTCCACCAACCAGATCCAACCACATGGAAATGTGTACAGTATATATATAATATAATATAATATAATACAATATGATATAATATAATATAATATAATATATAATGAATAATTATATTTTTTAATACAGTATATTATATATATATTTATGTATGTATAGTATGTATGCATAATAACCAAATAATAACCAAATTAAACTCGACGCAAACCAAACTAGGCCGCCACGTCAAACACATGGAGCTAAATGATGCTAAATTTGGATGTGACCAGCAGAGACGTGGAGCGAGCAAGAGATGACAGCCAACATCAACCATATAACATCACATAACCACCATTTTAAAATAATTACCACCTATATACTCTGCATGGAATCTATGCATTATAGATTCATTAGATGCACAGATTTCCCAGAGCGATCGCCACGTTCCACTGAGGACAGAGACCAAGGGAGTTATGCCTCAGGGGCAAGAAATGAGAAAGCTGCCCCTGGGCTGTATGAAATACATTTAAATACCATCCATATGGATCCATATGGGCTCCCAAAATGAATGGATTCAATATGAAACCGGGAATTCTTGGGGGTATTTGATATTATCAGGAAGGGATTAGGTTCAATCCCTCAACCCGGGATGATCCCCAATGTTGCATGTCTCAGGCTTGAAACCACAAGCCATAAATGAAGCCAGTGAACTGTCAGATTTGCTGGTCGTCATGTTGCGTCAACGATCCCTATGCCCGATCTCATAAGTCACTCTGCACAAAGTCACTCTAAGCAAAGATTGTGCAATGGATGTCATAGTTTCCTACGGGCGGATTGACTCGTACTTACAAAGCCTTGGCATTACTCTTTGTGTGTCAACCAGGGCATTTAGCAATGGGACGATGGAACATTCTACAAGTCTTTAGCATGATGCTGAACCTACTGAGGGGCCAACGGGGTACTGTCAGCAGTGACTTCTGTTTGTCCAGGCAGTCGCAGTTGGCAGATATGAGAGAAGAAGTGAGCTCGAAGCCTAGTTTGGGAAGGATACTCCGTGGCCCACAATTTGCAATAGACACCTGGTTCTTGGTATTTCTTGGTCTCACGTACTTTCTACTTGCCAGCCACTCGGATTGATGGATTGAAAACGATTTGAACCATATTCAAACCACAATTCAGAAATGGATAAGCAAGGTCCTTGGACAAAGTGAGTAGGATGTGCATACGTTACTAACTGGTACTATACTATGGCCATGGTTTGCCTGCCAAAAAAACAAAAGTGCCAAGTAGGGGCCGGAGTTGGTCGGTATTTGGTGATGGAATTGGATGGGCCCAGAGGCTTTCCCTGATAAAGTTGCAATAATGCATATGTATGCATATGTGTAATTATGACTAAAGGATATCTGTGTAATCCAGTTCCGCCATGTTCCCCCAACATTAAATACCCCCAATGCCCAATAATGAGGAACCCTATCCAATACCAACCATCGTTTTAAGGGGGGTGTTTGATATTAGTGAAGGGGTAAATATTGTGGATCAAGATGTGTCATTGTCAGTGATTCTTTTTCTATGTCTCAGTTGCTATACCAGTTTTATGTCGAACTTACCTTGGTCACATGATAGCCTGTGCAAAGTCTGATTTACTATATTTCCATGATGGACCTGGCAGGAACCATCGAGTCGCTGAGTGACCACCAGCCAAAGGTGATCCATAGATGTCAGCAAATGCTGCTAATTCCATCTAGTTCCCACCGATGCTATTTTTGAGTGGTAGCCCCACGTGTTTGTCACATGGGTGTTTGCTGTAAATTCCACCATCCATTGCGGCGCAACGCAACGCTTTGAGGTGCGCTGGTTGAAACAATTGATGAGTGCGTTCCCTAATCGAGTGAGGCCTTGAGGTGCAAGGAGAATTGGTTGTTTTAACAACGCATTGGGCGAGGGAAACTCTAGGACCAATTATTTGAATTGTGTCCCATGCTTCACCGGGTGTCCAGTTTCTGGTAGTTTTTGTCTCAAACATCCAGCATCATCCAGCATCATTCAGCAATTTTTCTGGGATGTTTCTGCTGATCCTCCTGGGATCCTGGAATCCCTTGGAGCCGAGGCGGAAGGCGGAGCTGACTGGGATTCTGAAACAGCAGCAGGAGCTGGGGAGACGTTTTCATCCTGGGGAACCGGGAGGGTTACACTGTTACACCTGGGGACATATACAGAGATGATACTGGAAACAAAAATAGATGTTTCCTGGAAAAAATCTAAGACCCTGGAAAAATAAATAAATTTACCGGAAAAAATATTTCAGGTTCCCCTGATCCGTTGGTCCCCTGGTCCCTGGGTCCCCTGGTCCCTGGGTCCTCTTGATCCCCTGGTCCCTTACCCTCCTCATCCTGGTCCTTTACCCTTCTCATCCTTTGATCTCCCAAATACGCCCTAGCCAACCTGAAATAGATCCAAAAACTAACTCTACACAATATGTTGCAAATAACACGAAATGCTGCAGATAATCCCCTGCGTAGTACAGATGCTGGCTCCATGATGCTTCGAGCACGGTGCAAACAAAGGATTCAAGGCCAAAACGCTTTAAATACCATGCAAATTGCATAATTAAGTTCCAAAACCCTGTACATATTGTACAAATAAGATCAAATAAGGGCTTTCAGCTGCAAAAAAGTTCAAAGTACAGATTCTTAAGCTTTTTTTTCCAGTGTGGAGAGTAGGGGTGAACCTTATTTTGTTTCCAGTAGTCAAACGTGTTTTTTCTCCAGTGTCCTTCCACATATACACACATATTATATATATATATGTATATACTATGTGCACACACACACATATATATATATATATACAAATATATATATATATATATCATGTATACACACATATGCATATATATATATGGTACACACGCGCACATATATATATATATATATATACATACAAGTACACACACACAGGATATCACAAGATATCATCAAGATGACATGAACCCAATGATAAGTTACCCATGGTTACCTTCCAGCGGCCCTCTGGCAATCAAACATGGCCTGCTGGAACTTGAAGATTCCCCATTTAGTTCAATGATTGTCCCATCAAAATGCATTTAAACGCCAATTTTGTTCGGTGAGTTCCGAGCGGCCAGCCATGTTTGAGGACACCAAGGGCTATAGCACCCCCAAAAAGGTTGAACAGTGTTTCCAAGAAATATTATATATATATATCATATCATGATATGTTCCAAGACATATTATATAGGATTTTCCAGGTGTCACACTTTTCGGCATCTATTTTGGGATTGCTAAAAACCTGGTGTCATCTCCATGGTGCAGGAGATGCGAGGTGAAGTCACTACGTACCTTGGTACATTGTAAAGCCCGACTAAATTGCAAAAATAGTGGTGGTAAATCACTTGTCTATCTGTTTGGGGATTACTATTTTTTTCCTTGATTGTCTATGTATATATATATATATATGCTTATATACCTGCATTTGTACATCTCTTTGGATATGTGCAAATGTTAAATGTGTGGCAGATGCTTTGCAAGGAACGATTTCCATAGGCGGGAAATCTATCAGGTTTTCTGACTGGAATTCTGGAGATTGCCGCTTTGTGTGTGGAGGTTATTGCTGGGGAGACTGGCAGCCACTTCCAGGGAACAGTGACATGCGAGGAGCGTTCATTTGTTTTTAAAGAAGGGTCATATGTTTGGACCTGAAATACTTCTTTAGTTACTTTAGTTTGGTTTCCAAATGAAACACAACCTGTTGAAACCCTGGGTTTTTACCTCCGACATAACACAGGGTTTTCCCTTAAACATGTCCATCAATTCAACCTGCTTTGAAACGTGGAGGTGGAACACTCGCGTTACGGAGTTGGAGGTAGCAACCCGGGGGGGGTTCAGGAACTGATTGGATCAGCTTATTCTGTGGCCAATCCAGGCTGTGCGCCAGGTTTTGTTTCTGGGCAAGGGTTGACTTCTTCTAGCTGACTACCAGATTATACCAGATTCAATTCAATCCAACTTGTTTCTTCAAACGCCTGGGGCACCACCATGAAATCTCCAAACACCAGATTGGGATAGATTGGGAGCCTTGATGCTGAACATTCTGCACATGGAACCTGAAGTCTTCATGTATCTCCAGCACATGGTAGGACCCATTGTTGAAGCATAGTGAACCACAAAACATGTGCTACAACAATGGGCAAATGACATATATACTGTTCATCCTTTGTGAAGATCCCAAGTGCCTGACATTTTTCGGGATGACTTGAAACTAACCAATGTGTCAACATTCACAGGACCTTCGGGACATTTCGAAATGGGATAGGATGGAGATCGAACATGATCTGACCACCAAATGACATGTATCCATTGAAAAGCTCTGCGTAGATATATAGGTGGATACATAGTGATACATAGATAGATGATAGGTAGATACCGTAGCTAGCCGGATAGATATAGGTATTTCCGAAATTTCACGTCAAATATTCCTATCTCCTCCACTCGTTAAATACATATGGGCCCCCTAATCGATGGGTTTTCGCAGGCGCGTGCAGTGGACCAACGCATGGCTGGGAAGGTGCTGGCACCGCAGCAGGCGGTGAGCTGACCATGGTTACCGGTTCAGTTGTCAATGGGCTATAAAGTATAACAGTATAACCCACATTAAAGTGATGATAGTGATGCATGATGATGCATGAAATCACGGTGTGCAGATATAAACTCTGAGCCCTGAAATCTTTTGAGAGAGATGGTTGATGGTCTGGGGATTACGCTCCAGTAAACTACAAAACTGCAGCCAGAAATGGCAGGAAGACAGCTGAGGAGGCCTAGAAGGACCCCTGACAGTTGGATTTCCCCAATGAATCGATATCACAATTGTTTCAATGAGGGTTGAAAACCACCAGTCAGAATTCAGAATGTAAGGTTTTGGCACCCCCCCCAAAGATAGAATCATTGGAAATCTCGAAATAGATGAAATAGGAAGTTAAATACCATGCATTGTATACTATCCTGGAAATACAAATGGTTCCATTTGTTCGGGGATAACACAAACCCAGAGGTCCATGGGATGCCGGCAGGCTCCCGTGATCTTTCGCGCTGAGTCTTTACCTGCCCTTTGGAAGGCGCCATCGCCTGCACGAGACTCAGAGGTGTGATGCGGTTCTACATTTTTCTATGTAAAATCACTTGGCTGAAGTAACTCCAGCTAGGTATGGTTCCCAACGCGTCCTGTAGAACTGTAGACCATACGTGTTTCCCCAGCCTAGGACGATTTACATTTTTTCTTGGCCATAAATGTGGTACACCAGGCAAGACATGAAGATGAGGCAAATGAAGGAGAGATGGGTATGAGTCAAAATGGTTGCCCTAAAAACTGTTTGTGGTTCATTGGTGCATCATGTTCGGCCCTACCCATATCTTTTCTGCTAGGAAAGGGCCACTGTCTATAAAATAACATGGGCTAAACGAAGCTGTAAACACACTTTCCATTTGGAACACTTAGCTACCTCCCCAGATTGCAAGCTGACCTTGAGGTGATTAAGCACCTGGTCAACAGATTAGTTCAGATCTTTCTAAGATGTTTGGGGATTCTCTGGATGTTTGGGCGATAACAAGTTTGGCATGCTGGTAAAACTTCGAACATGTTCATGTAACGCCTTCAAAATCACTTCACGATTACCAGACCTTGATCTCACTTGGATGCCAAGGCAGCCTACCCAAATGCGTCTCCCATCCCAGCCTGGGCCCAACGTGCCTGGGCGCCCACCATGCCATCCACGCCTTCACCGGTGCCACATGCCATCTCTCCTTCCATCTCCTCCCCTGGCGGTCCAGCTCCTGCCATGCCACTACCTGTGCCCAGCCCAGGGCGCACTGTGGCTGGGCTGTGCAGCCCGGGAGGCATTGGCTCACCCCCCTGTCGCGTGGTCAGCTGGTCACCACGCAGCCCGTGGAGTCCTGTGGTCCCTGTAGGTGGCAGCGCTCTTCTACCGCCTCGGGTGGCAGGGTCTCCTCAGCAACATCCGCATGCGCAGCATGCGCAGCTGCGGCCGGGCAGTATGGTGGTTCCTGCCGGCAGCCTGCAACTTCCACCTGGCCAACCGAAGGCGGGGAACCTGCAGCTGGTTTTGCTGGCTTTGATTGGTGGTTTCGGTCTTGAAAACCATCCAGATCATTCAGCTTGAAGCCAAGAACAGATATATATATATTTATATATATATATTTACATGTAGTAACAATAATTAATGAAGAAATACATAAATAAAAAAATAAATAAAAATATAAATAAATAAATAAATAAAAGTATAAATAAATATAATTATATATATACACGACCGATTTACAGAGGTCATTATAGAACATTCTTAGTATCAATCATGAAATGGTGCTCAACTCTCACCCATGCTGATGATGCCTAATATTTCTACTCTTCCTCCCAGCTGACAGAATCCTCCCTTCCTCCTTTCCGGCAGGCTCCGATGGTTCCCAATCTGACAGCATCTTGGCCGTGATGTGTGTCTGCCTCTGCCTGGGAAAATTTACATATAAATTAATCCTTGAAACATGTTTGCCCATGTGGTGTGGTTTCTCTTTTTTCAGGCTTTGAATTGGAAGTTCTGGATGTTTCTTGTTTATTCAGAAAAGGGGACTTGAGAACTGATATCTTGATATCATTGATATCTTGTACGGTTGCTTGGACTCTCTCGGTACCTACGTGCTAAGTTTCACCATGTGTGTTAGCTTGCATCTACCTATCTATCTATCTATCTATCCATCCATCCATCCATCCATCTATCCATCTATCCATCTATCCATCTATCCATCTATCCATCTATCCATCTATCCATCTATCATCATCTATCCATCTATCATCATCTATACATCTATCATCATCTATCCATCTATCATCATCTATCCATCTATCCATCTATCCATCTATCCACCTATTCATCTATCCATCTATCTATCTATCTATCTATTTATCTATCTATCTATCTTTCTATCTATCTATCTATCTATCTACCTATCTATCTATCTATGTACATCTGTGCAAGTATATCATACATCGCTCTATATATGATATATGATATGTTCACCTAAACCCAGCAGCAACGCTAAACAACACGAATCTACACCGTGTTTTTACCAAGGACGTTCTTCTGATATCATTTTGCCAAGTCCAGGAGTTGATCAATGGATCAGCTTTGAACCAATATGATCTACTGTAATAAAGTGCTAGCCCTGGGAAATAGATGGTTATTTGGGACATGATTCAGCTATATTCAGATTCTTGATGCGTTAAGGATAGTTACTGACGTTACTGTAAGGATCAATTCATCCTTTTGGACATGATCACCTCCTCTCCTCTTCTTCCAGGCTCGGATGGTCACAAGCTTCAGCACAGGCGGGACGCAGGACGACTCGGAAATTTTGACATGCTACGGTAATCGTATGTAATCGTCATCTGCAAACTCGCGATGTAAACATATAATGACATGTATACATTGTATACTGTACATGTATATATATATATGTGCATATTTATATATATATATATACATACTTGTGTCATTTACTAGATAAAACTAGTAGTATAGTATTTCTGATAGTTTCGCCCTTTTTCGGGTCAAAATCCTCTGGACCCTGCGGAGGTCAGTTGCCGAAAATGGCGACTGTTGCGCAGGTCACGTTTCCGGGTGTAGGGGCCCACTGGCGAAAAGGGGGAACCCTGGGTAATTAAACCAATGAAACCGTAGTGAATGATAGAAAACTTAAGTTGAATTTTTGAGCTGAAGATGAATTTTCCTATCACCCCACTCAAGATCAACTTGTTTAAGATCCGTTTCGAAAGGTTCCCACATATGGCACCACAAGGTCATTGATTGGTCAGTGATAATATCAAACTTGTCTCAAAGTTATTATGGAGTTGTACAATGTTGTACTGGTCATCACCTCCCTTGCAATGGTAATTGGTCATCACCTCCCTTGCAAGTGGTAGTTGGGTTTTTGCAATGTAATATGTCCGAAGCCTCTCCAAGCATCTTTCAGTGACAGCTTGATTGAGACACGATGAGATGAAACAGCAAACAGTGCAACATACGATGACACAAACAAATTATCATTATCCAATTCTTCAAACTTTATATACATACATTTTTAAAAAAATGTATACACCTATTTTATAACATCTTCATATCACTTTGATACCAGTAGTACCGCACAAGGCGGTGGCGGAAGTTTCAAAAATAGGAAACCTATAGGAGAG